>JBAFTA010000019.1:4781669-4807779 GCA_036919975.1 Melanotaenia parkinsoni | reverse complement strand
CCCCCCCCCCCCCCCCCCCCCCCCCCCCCCCCCCCACCCCCCCCCCCCCCCCCCATCCCCCCCCCCCCCTCCTTCCCTCCCCCCCCCCCCATACAACATTATCGTAATTTCCACTTTAGTAACATAAACATTTAATGCTGATCAGAGGGAATTAACAAAGAATAGCACAAAGCTCCAATAGCACTGGATGTCCATAAACGTTAGGTGTATACTTTCAGTTTCATCCAGAAAAACAGATGCATCGAGATAAAAGCATTAAAACAGTTAAATACATTATTTCTTGTGTGTCTTTGCATCAAAGCTGAGATAACCCCACAAGATAAAACTTAGTTAATATGACCAACAGTCTGAACCCGCTAAGACAAACTTTCTTGTCATTTCTTTAGAAAGTCTTCAGGAACAGTTCTTCAGGCTTCTTGAAGGCTCTTTGAAAGTTGGCTACTGTTTGTTCTGTTTTCTGTTTAGATGACTCAACACTGCCTCAATAAAATTGAGGTCCGTGCTCTTGGGAGGATTCATCAGTCCATCAGACTTGTTTTTACTGACTTTCAGTCCAGTTCTTGTTGACATACCCTCAGCCTTTCTCTCTGTTTCTCTTCCTTCGCAATGTCTTCTTGACAGCCACCCTGCATGGAGACCATTTCTGATGAGGCTTCAGATAACAGATGAGCTGGAAGTCCAGATGCCTCTCTTAGATCCTGTGTCAGGTCTTTGCTGATTTTTCCTCCCTTTTTTTTAAAGACATCAATTTCAGGAACTGTTTAACAGACATGGATATGTTTTTTTTTTTGTGTACTATTTTATATCTGTCATACTCGTATTTTTCATGAAAACAACAAAAAAACAAAAAAGATGATCCAACAACCTTGGTCGAACCATCGAGTTCGGCACCTTTTCTGTCAGTCATAGGTCAGCAGTGTTACGTAGCTCGATAAACAAAAAATGCTTCCCTCTGAAAGTGGTCAGGCACAAAGACTGGATTAAAAAAGCAGCCAATGCCAAAAGAAACACTTTGAAAATCTATTTCTGAAGACCATTTTAAGAAATTACAAGAAAGTCTTGCTCCTTGGATAACATTTGTAATGAAATCAGGGGAAACTGAACACTTGTGCACTGCACATAGATTCAATAGACATCAGAGTAAACTGAACATCGTTTCTTCTGATTGTTGTTAAAATACAACAATAAACATCTTAGTGATCCAAACTTGGTGGAGGTGTGAGAAGGAAATCTGCAGAGAGCAATCAATAAGCTGAACAATTCAGTTCCAATAAGACCCAATAATAAGTTGAAAGGGGGGAGATACTCCCATGTGCCTGTTAAAGGAGCTAGAAGAATCCAGACGATCAATTAATCCAAACCTACAGAGCAATTATTTCTACCACCTCTGCAACCGCCAGAGACTTCATTATAATTAGCTTTTACAGTCAGTGGTCCCTTTTATTCACAACAATAAAGTTGTGAATTGGATCTCTAGTCAACGTTGACTCGGGTGTTGCATCCCTTTTCAGGGGAGAAATTCTTTCTTTCTTTGGTTTGCTTTGCCTGGCTGGTCGAAAGCTCAAATATTAGCATTAAATTTATATTCAGGCTTCATTTTGGTAAACAGACAGACACAGCGAGATCAACCATCTCTAACGTTGCATGCTTTGTAATTGCTTTTCCTTAATTATCACTGTGTAAATGATTACTCTGCTTTTATCACTTATGCTGTAGTAAAATAAATAAACCACTTTCATATCTCTGGCCTCAAAAAACATCAGTTTTCTGTAAAAGTCCATAAAAGAATTCAATTCTCAACATATACTGTATAAACATGGAAAAAAACTATTTTAGAGGTTAAACCACCAGCTCTTGCCAGGCCTTTGTTTACCGTTTTTCAAACTTTGTGTCCAGACAAACCAATGAGATACATTCACCTTTGATAAATGAACCAAATGGACTGCAGTGTCCTAGATACTTGATAAAGTTTAGAGCTACAATCTTTCCGCAAACAGCAGCCTCTAGTAGGACGGCTTTCCTGGAGTCGAAGCTGTAACTTGGTTGTTATTGTTCTCCAGTAAGGAAGAGTAGCATAGTATCAACCTCATAACTTTGCGTCAAGCTGATATTTATCTCTGTTTCTGAGACATTTAACACAATGAGAAACATTACAGGAAGATAACTGCTTCTCTAGAACTTGACCCATCTTAATGGCTGCTTGTAATTTAACCACCTCTGTCAGCATGCATTTGCTGCATCTGCTACAGCGTCCACTTGCTTCCCAAAAAGATCATTCATAACTCATAATTAATGGGGAGAATTGTCTGCATATTTGTAGTTAATGATCTTTAATTTGGTCCAAAATATTGACTTTACTAAATAAAATGCAAAAATTAATTTATAAAAGTTCAAATTGCGTGAACAAGACAGAGAAGGTGGTTGTGGATCTGAAGATACTACAAATGGTTATGCAAAAAAAAAAAAAAAAAAAAAAACTTCTAAAAGCTGCTAAACATATTTCACTGCACTGCACACCCTCTACACGAGTGGTTTTCAAACTTTGGTTCGGGACCCCCATGGAGTCACAAGATAATTTCAGTGCCAGAAAATTGTAAAAAAAATATGTAGCCTACATTTATCAAATAAATTTAGGATATTTTACCAGGGCTGCCAAAGTGAAACCATTATTGAACAGGCATGGCAAGCGTTGTTGTACAGAACAACTAAGGGACAGGGTGATTCAAAGTGCTTTATAGAAACATTGAAACATCAGAAAACAAGAAGCATAATTTAAAACTAAAACAAAAGAAAAAGAAAAAAGAAATAACATTGGATAAAAAAACAATATTTAAACATGATCAAGTTTAAAAATTCAAGCTTAAAAGAAACAAATGCAGTTAAATAAAAACTATTTAAATGCAGCAGAGAACAGTTGGATCTTTAGCTTGGATTTAAATAAACTGAGTGTTTGTTACCTGATAAAGCTTTGAAATTAGCACATTATTTTTTTTTAATACAATAACGTATAAACAACAAAGTTAGTACACATGCCATGTTAAAGATCTGACTTTGACATCTTCACAAAAGAAGCTGATTTTGTGTATGTAGGTGCTTTGTTGCAGTGGTGACCCACCAAAAACCACTTCATCCCCCTTATTTATGAAGATTCTGACAGTTTTCAAGCCTTAGATCTAGAGGATGCTGCAGGATGACCCATTTGATATATCACACAATTAAGCACTAAGTTACATTGGGGTGGGGGTTGCGAACAACAATGCATCTTATCTTGGGGGTTGTGGCTCAAAAAGTTTGATATCCACTGCTCTACACAACACTGTGATTAAACATCTTTGAGTGTTCAGTCAGAGGCTTCTTCAGCTCTGCTTCAGTGTTGGCCATAAGCAATAAGAAATAGCCTTATTTCTCTACAATGACCATTGCTCCTGATTTTGTGATTTAATCATGTTTCTTTTGCAAAAATATATACACTGGAACAATGTAATTTCCTTTTCAGACTGATAAAATGTAGTTCAGTTCAATTCAATCATGAATCCTTCCCTACATGTAGTGCAAATATTGAGTTATCTTTAAGGGACTAACCCACATCCCAAGAAAAGTAGTATTTGCTGAGAGAGCGACCTATAACAGTCTTTGAAATGAAAAGAGATGTTTAAGTGTTATTACATTGTATTTTTTTTTGTTATACATCTGCCATTCTCGAGTATCTGGGGGTGGGACCACATCAGGCCACCAGGAGCTGAATAATCCGAGGAGTCTGGGCTGGAAGAGGAGGAGGAAGAAGGGCCCCAGCTTCTGTTTAACAGGAAATATGTTAACTTGCAGAGGCAAATAGCACTCAGCTGTTTGTTACCTCTGCAAAGCGGAGGTCTTTTATTTGGTGGCGTTGGTTCGTCTGTCTGTTAGCAACATAACTCAAAAAGTTATGGGCGGATTTTGATAAATTTTAAGGAAATCTCAGAAACGGAATAAGGAACAAGTGATGAGATTTTGAGGGTGATCCAGATGGATCCAGGATTTATTTAAAGGATTCTTTACTATAGGGATTAAATGACTATGGGAATTTTGTCATTAGAGCTTCTAACTAAAAAATAGTGCCCACAATCACTGGTAAAAGGCCATGGCTTGATGGAGTTCTGCGCTTTCTGAGTGCTTTTAGTTTTTCTCAAGATTCAAGCAGATTCTTTATCAGAAAGGAGCTACACAAAGGACGGCGCATGATGTAAAGCTGTGCTTTTAATCACTGGAACTACTGTCATTTTATGTGTGTGAACTGAAGTTCGGTATGAATTTTCTTTATTCGGTATGATTTATTAAATGCTCATTGTTCTATGAGAATGTGACATAACAATCTGCAAGTTAACATTTTAATGGGGTCAGCTCAATTTGAAACAAGCATTGAGTTATTTGCTGGGCTGTCTCATTTAGCTTTATAGTTGTACTGTGAATCAGAAGATGTACCCTTGACAGTTATGAAAGCTACTAATGAGTGACAATGGGGCCAATTGCTAATGATAGAAGTCAGTGTTCTGCAGACAGGCAACGATCATGACCATCATTAGTGATTAATCAGGCTGTCTGCCAGCATATTTCACTTCATCTGCGGAGCCATAACGCTTTTATCTTACCATGTCAGTCTGAAAAAGAAAATTCGCCTCCAGTCATTACCAACACCACCATGAGACTGAGCAATCGCAGTTTTAAAACTCATTTGTATGTTCATGGTTGCAAATGAGAGGGAAAAACAGCCCAGACACTAGATAAACAGATACACACTGATAGAAAAAGATAATGTGACATTGTGGCAAAGTCTTCTCGTCAAGTGTTTCCCAAAATACACCTTCGATGCTATCCAGGCACAGTGGGAAGCTGCAATGATGCTTTATGGCTTTCTGAGTCTCCCCATAATATGCTGTCACCCAGCACATATTTCTGTAGCGAGCTCTGCACACACACTCTTTGTGCTCTGGAGGGTACAGTTTGTTTCCCAGCACAGAGAGGAATGACAGGTAAACAGCGTACACCCAGTAGGTCTGCAGGTGTCTTGCTACAGCAGTGGCCAAAAACCTGTCAGCAATCGATCAACTTAACACCAAAGTGTCAGTTACCTGCACTGACACGTTTGAATCAGTCATGAAGGCCTTTTGTTCCTGTGAATCCTTTGCTGGCCAATGGTTCGATTTCTCAGCATTAACTTGGAAAAAGATGTGTGGCTTGTCAGAAAGAAGAACTGATGCTATGCAAATCTAAATAATGCATGAATTCCTTTTACGTATATCAGATTAACCATTGCTGATTCATGTTGATTTTCCTCTGACATAAATCCTAAAAGTCAGTAAAATCAACAATGTGAGAGGCTTGGACTGACGAAACGATTGCTGGAGGGGAGTAACGTGATGGACAACAGAATGAAACAGGCAGAAGACCTTACAGTTTCCTCCCACAGAAGTACAGAAAAAGAAAAAAACAAAGATTTACTGAAACTGAAGAAACACATGGGCTACGTCAATCATGTGAGTGAAGAGCTGACATCAAATCTGTGGTAGTAAAGCATCGTTGAGGAGGATCAATAGCGACAGATGCTGCAGTGGAGAGCCGTCTGCCTCTGAGGGGTTATGTCACATGCCAACCTCGTCAAAAGCCCAAACGGCTCTAAAGATGTCCAGGAAAAAGGTGAAACACTACTGGGCCTTTTTTTTTTTTTTTTTTTTTTACTACTAATACTAATAAGCGTATCACTTTTAAAACGGTGAATAATTTTAAGTAGATATTTTATTTTAATCTCATCCTCTTGTCACAACGGAAGTCATTTCAGGTTCCCTGTGCGGAAATGAGCACAGCTAAACAAGCAGAATCTACCGCCACTGTAATGATATTACAGCTTAAAATGGACTCCATCTTCTCTGAGATCTGAACTTTAAGCATATTTAGAATGACTAAACTGAATGAAACAGTTTTCATCAGGACATTTAACAATTTCTACTGTTTTCTGACCTGAGTGTCATTTATGGAAAATTAGTCCACGATGAAGTTCGGAAATGCAGGTGATGTTTAAATTAATTTAATCCTTTCACATTCACACTGTCATGGGTAGGTTACGTGGTACAGCTACTGAGTTCATTAATACAGCGTTTCAGTGTATGATGTATGAGCCAGCCCAGATGTATCTGAGCCCAGAGAGGTTGATGCTACATGTGGTTGACATGAGGCTTTTTTTCTCTCTTTTTTTGTGTGTGTCTAAAATGCAATTTGTGAATATAATTTTTAATACAAATCTGTTTCCCAGACCCTTGCCCACATAGTTATATTAGCTATTGAGTGATGAGTTATCAGAGATCATAGGTGTTCATAGGAAATGACTAAATTCTTTGAATAATTTTTAGATAAAATGCAATTTGAATGCAGAAATATATATATTTACCTTCAAATATTTTGTGATAAATTGTGTTTTTTAAACATTATTTTCTGTCCAGTTTATCGATAGATAGTAAGTCCACTTTGCACCCTTCATGTGGGCTGCTTTTATCACAATTACAATCACTTGCCAATATCAAATTAATACCTTTTTTTAAACTCAATTTTAAACCCAAATGCACCCCCTTATTCAACATTTTTTTAAATGTGTAGCAGGTTTGAAATGCAATACTGGATGTTTGTTATAAAATCAAGACAGAACATGAAATGTCTTGCATTTATTTTGTCTTCATTGAAACAAAAGTCAAAGTAAATGTATTTATTGATTAATGTATTGCATTTTTCCATTCAATAATAATAATAATAATAATAATAATAATAATAACAGATTATTTTTATACTGCACTTTATTGCTGATGGCACTGTCAGCACTTGATGGTTTGGTACATGTGAAGCCACAGCTGCCCTGACACAGGCAGAAACGCTGCAAACAGACTCTCCAGCCACAAAAACATTCATACACATTCTTTTACCAGTGATGCTGGCTGGCAAGGAGGGTGAAGTGTCTTGCCCAAGGACACAACAATCAATGATCAGGGGAGCCAAAATTCAAATCACAAATATTTTGGACATTACGAGACTTCTTTAACTGAAAAGAAAAAAAAGTTGCGGCATACAAGTCAAAAGTTTTGACTCTTTCAACCTTTCATGATAGCCGTTATATCTGCTGATTAGAGGTCAAACAAACTATTCCTACATTGGCCACTCACTTTAACTTTAACACTCCTTGAATGAAGGATTTATATGCAAGTCAACATTCTGATTAAAGCTAAAAAAACAAAGAGGATACTATGCTTGTGTTTCTGCTTCAAGCAGTGGAGAATTGATGGTGCCTCAAGTTGCAATGCTTATCTCCTTCACCCCAGCTGCTTAAAGAGTTGTGTCACAATACCTTCTTTTTTTTCTTCTTGGTAGCATTAAAATTAGGGTGGCTTAACGTTTCCACAATGAGACCAGAGGCTGGACTTGGTTGTGTTTAGAAATGTCAGTTAATCTGTCATTCGGGGATGAAAAAGCAGCCGTTGGGGATACTCTTGTTTCCTCTAAAGAAATCAATAAAAGAGGCGGTTTTATTTGATACTAGGCTGGAGAAGAGAAATGGGTTCAAGCTGAAAATACATTTAGGAAATGGTGGGAAAAGAGCATGAACAAGGGAAGTAAATGAAGGCTGAAGCCACACTGTAAATCACTTTGGATGGAGAAACATTTAACTTGACAAATTACAGAAGACTTTAAGTTTCATTTTCAGTGTAGTTTGCATTGTTAAACAAAGTAGTGTACAAAGGTCTCGAGCCTCCTCTAATTTCTTTATAAATTGCTTCCAAGCTGTCAAGACGTTCTTGTATCTTTTTAAAGTTACCAACATGTTGACTCATATTCAGTTCAATGCTTGTAATGAACTGTTTTTTAAAGGGGTTCTTTGTTTGTTAGACCCTTAACAACAACCTTCGGATAATTTAAGCATCAGTTAGTATTTCTAACTAGAAATGACTCATATGCAACAAGCAACTCAGCAAAGAACCAATTTTACATTAGTTATAAACTTTGTTATGAACAGCCTGTTGAAAAAGGTTGTTCCCATTTCTTAAGCTGCATGAAAAATCCAAAGATAACTAAAAAATATAAAATTGTATTTTTGCACCAACAAGTTGATTCCCACAAAACTATTAGCTGGAAACTTTACAAATGTCAATATGATTCACGGCCGGTCCTGCGGAATTTGAAGGAAACACGACAAATGGAGGATAAAAAAAAGAAGTGTCATGTCTAAAAAACTATTAACAGCAGGATCCGAAAAGGACACCCTTCAGAAAAAATATCCAGCAAAGACCAGATAACGGACCTGAGAGATGCATGTGAATCTACTACTGTACACTGAGGCATCAGCAGAAACGGCCTCCATGAATGGCGGCTGTCAAGAAGCAATTTTTAAAGCAAAACAGGGAAATACGGCTGAGGTATGTCAAATTACACAAGAAGAAAATCAGTGACAACAGGTCTGATGGAGTAATGAATCCCTCCCAGAGCAAAGACCTCTACACACTGAAACAGTGTGGGATCATCTTGACAGAAAACACAACAAAAGGCAGCCAACATCCGAAGAGCCTGTAAGAAGCCTGGAGAACTATTTCTGGAGACTACTTAAAGTAATGACAAGAAAGCTTGTCTGAGAGGGTTAAAAATTAGGGGTTGCTTAAGACTTTTACTCAGCACTGAAGACAAAGTACAACTTTGTGTTTTTGCCCTGAATGTCTAAGTTATGAGACTGATGGCACTTTTAACATTAGTCTGAACACAGAATGTGAGAATCTTTTCTTAATCTAATCTCTACAATTTATCAACCTTTCAGACTAACCGAATCTTCCTCCATTTACTTAGGTTTTTCATTCTTTTCTCCATCTCCCGTCCCACGAGTCTAAATGAATGGGTGCGGGTGTAGTGTAGTACTTTCTATGGCAGGCCGGAGGAGTTTTGATTAATTTCCTTTGCTCACCCAAACTGATGCACTGACAGTCCTGATTATTCTGTAGTCATGATAAATGCCCCATAAACAGATGCTCCAAGCCTGTTAAATGTGCTAACTCTCCATCCACACGGGCCCACAGAGGAAAAAGAAAGGCTAGAAAAGCAATCAGAGTGGCCCACTCCACTCCTTGCTCTCATTTCCACATTAAAGCTTCCAGGGTGACAGGATGAAACTGGTGATTCCAGCCAAAGTAGAACAAATGACCCTTTCATGCCTGCGTCCCTTAACGTGGTAGAAATATATTAATAATTCATTGTTAAACAGTCTTGTGTTATGGTAATCCCTAATGGGACAATGTGTAGGAAACATTACTCATTTTCATAATGAGTTAATTAAATGGCTGAAAAACAATTCAAAACACTTCTCAGATAATCTGCTACCTAGGAGAAAGAAACATTTTCATACTGAGGACCGCGTTACCTCATGATAATGCACTTATCACAAGCACAGCTATCTTTGTCTCCATCCACACACCCATCTTAGCCTGTCTGAGTCAGCACTGCCTCTGTAAATCACATACACTAGCCCTAGAGACTGAGTGAGTCTTTTGAAAAGGTGTGAATCCTCTTAGTATCTCACTCTAGCTTCAGTAGGAGACCTTTAGGATAGCTGACTGACGGAGCTGCGTGACAGAGCTGAAAAACAAGCAGATATATCAGTCTGTACCTACCCACTGCTCCTCCTAGTGCCCATCAGTCAGCCAAATGGGCCACACACTCGCTGCAAATTTAAACCTATCAGCGCTCCGGTGGGAGGGTGGTGAGGTAGGTGGAGGGTAGTAATATGCTTGTTTATGTCCTGGCCAAAAATGGAAAACCTTTTGGTCTAACAGCTACAGCTTGTCCTTCATGTCCAGAGTAAAGCATAAACAGAAGCTTGTTTATTTAGCTGTTTTTAATTAAAGTTTGAGTCGAGCTACCCTCGGCAGGTGGGGGCAGATTTACTAATCCTTTCCAACTTTGGTAAGGAAATTTTTGGGTGTTAATTTCTTTCTTTTAATGTTCACAAACACCTCATTTCCCCACGTGTGCATTTCTACATGAATAAACCAGGACTTCAACCCTTCATTTCAATGGCAATTCACATAATTCCCTAAAGGTGTGCAAAACTCCACCTTTTAAAAAGAATTTCTGCAGCACAGTTCTAGGTCCTCACCTGCAGAGCTGGAACCATCACAGCTACTTAGGTTTTGAGACCACATGCTGGTTTTTCTAGCACAGTAAACCTGGGACCTAACCTCCCAGGCTAGGCTAGTCACTGAAGCAGTTACTCAGAAAAAAAAGTAAAAAGACACAACAGCTGATGGATGTGTTTGCTTTCCAAGGAGCCTGGTAGCAGACTGGACTGATCCCCTACAGTTAGATGGGTTTAAGGAAGGCTATTTTATCATCTCTCACAGGCCCAATCACTGCTGTGCAGATAGCTGCATGAGAGCCTAGAAGTGATGTGTTTGCAGATGTGACATATGACCCGCTACTGGTGCAGTCAGAACACTTCTCTGTCATCTCAGCCATGCATGCATTCGTTCCCACCTTCCCTCTCAGGTCAGTGCTTCTAATCATCATCACCACGACAGGACTTCAGCATTAGGAGGGTCTGGGCTGTTTGGCAGAACCATTTGTCAAACCTGCTGTACTCATGGCAGTTGAGCACCTGACAAAAGCTTAAAGGCATATTATTTCGTGAGGTGTCTCTTGTGTGTGTTGAAAAACCACAGTCTGTAACTGCTCCAAATGGCCATCTGTGTGTGTGGACGGCAAAAGGGGGAGAAAATGTGGGAGTCAGTTCACAAGTGCTTTCTTATTGAATTATCTGTCCACCTTTTACAGCGAGGCCCCCACCCTTCTCTTTCCATCTCTCCGAGGCTAAACATTTGTCTTTCCATTCATGGGTAAATTTGTATTCTGTTGAAATGGGCTCCTGGTGGCAGAGTGAAGGTGGGGGGAGGGAACAGGTGCAAAGTCCGCATTCAAGCACGATGGCTTCAGCCTCTGCTTTGGTACAGCCATAAACAGGCTGAACGAGGCAGAAAAACAACACTGATCCATAAAAGTCTGCCACACGAAGATTATCTAAATCAAATCCACATGTAAAAATGAGATTTTCTTTACTGTAAACACTATGAACAAGAAATTAAATGGGTTTTTCTTTCTTTTTTTGCAAATATATTTGCTAATACACACCCCTGCACTTCAGGCCTGCAACCCATTCTAAAGTGTTCTCTAGTCCCTTTTCTTTTCTGTGTCCATGTCTTCTTGTGGTTTTCCTTTATCGTTTTGAACTATGCATGGACATACCTGGAAAAGATCTGGTCTTAAAGGCAGCATATGTTGCTGTATATCCCCTTACTACCACACAGCCTGGATTTTGGATCTGTTGCTGATCTCAGTCCAGATGGAAATATTTATTTTCTATCTGAAGCTCAATGAGTTAATTTCTTCTGGAACACTAACTAGTGTGACCGCAACACATTTCCAGTGCGTGATGGTCCATCACAGACGTCTCTGAGCCCAGAGAAGTCGACAGGACCTCTGAACAAAGTTAATTTATAGTTTATTTTTGCACCGTAAAGTTTTCAAAATAATTCTGTATTGTAGTGATTGTTAGGGGTTCCCACAGCAAGCACATTAGCATACGGTTTGATGAGCTAAGAACTTCAAGCTGCTTTTAAACTTCATGATCACAATTATATGCTGATGATATTTGTTTGTAATTACATTCATTACCTTATATACAGTGCTGCAATAAAAAAAAGTATATGAAAGTTAAAATATCTTAGGTTTATTAGGTTCGCACAGAAACAAAAGTCAAAGTAAATGTAGGAATTAATGCACAATTTTCTCTTTTCCTTTTTTACTTTAAGCTAATATTCTTTGCACCAAACAATCCATGTTACAGGAATTCAGTTTTTCCCACAGGACCAATAATAGTCCAGCTCATTTAACTGCATCCACTACTTCCCGTCCAAATCCATTTTATATTGCCATGAGGGTGTCACACCCTCAGAGAGCTCTGCTCTGATTGGTCAGGTGAACGATTATTTGGCAAGATGATTAAACAACTTTGAGGCAACCAGTTGAAACCACCAATTCTGGATTCTGAATAAGCTTTAGATGAGTGACTGAATGAAATAATTCTTTATAGTCCTCTTAAATGTTGTGAAAATGTAAATATGTCAAGCTAATAACTATTCTTTTTTTCATTTGGGAGCATCAGATTCGGTCACTTGGTTGTCTTAATTCAACAATATTGTTGTTTAACGTTCCAGAACCAGGACTCCCAGTTGGAGGCCGTTGAGAACAGATGGTGCCAAACTGTACCAAAATGGCCATTTTAGAGACCTCACCTGAATTTTCTCTACATCTTTGATTTTGTTTGCTTCACTTCTTCAGAGTTGGCCTTTGCAGAGGTTACTTTCACATACTGGAAGTGTTGTTTTTCAGGCAAGCCTGAAACTTTTTTGCATTTGTGCTGTGTGCCATCTTCATTTATTCTTCACCGGAAACATATATGTCAATAATTACACAGCCGATCTCCCTTTACTACGACTCCAACAGTATTAAAATAAACTGCGATTGTGAAGAAATACTTATTTCATTATGGATATGCCAATTTTGAGCAGAGACCTAAAAAGGAGTTCAAAATATTTTCTGCAACAGATATGAGCAGATATCATCATCCTAACTTCAAGTCTTCCATCCTGCAGCTTTCCATCCATGTTCTTCTATCTGACTGGCAGTCAGTATTTCTTAGTTTTTGAAAGTGCAATAAAATTTGGTCACAGATAACTAAACCAGTTAGGCAGCAGCCTGCTGGAAAACAGCCGCTGAGAACATCCAAAGCAGCTCTGCTGACATTTGGATTGTTTGTAAAACTGTCTTCCCTCTTCCACAGAACCATGAAATCCACAGTGAATGTATGCAGCTTAGTGGACGGGTTCTTCTGCGACAGGCTGACAGACCGATCGAGCCGCACATGAAATGACTGTAATAAGCAGAGATCAATCCACACCCATATTGCAGTGGATTTTAAAGTAATCAATCATATTTACAAAACATGTCCATGAATTAATTACGCTGTAAATGTGAATAGTGGGCAGAAGTCTCAGTAGTGAGTCCCACCTCTCAATAAAACAAAACAGAGCAGCAGGAATTTGTGCAGAATTGAAGCATCAGTAAAATCAAACACAGAAAGAAAATAAGTCATCATATTTTAGGCCAGGATCATAAAATAACATTTTGGTCCTTTTATTTATATGTATTTATGATCCTTTTTTTTTTGTTGTTGTTGTTTTCTTTTAAAAAGGCTTACCACAGACTCAGAAAATTAATCCATTTTTATTTCTTTGCAGCCATTTCTCTAAGCTTAAGAAACAAAATTCTGTGGGGACAAAAGGATGTGTCACTAATTAAAAAATCAAACAATCGTTTGTGTTTAAGCACTGAATTTCATCATAAATGATCTGACTTTATCACGTTCTTACTGATGTAACCGTGGGGCTGATCCTGCCCAGAGGTTTTGTTTCCTAATGACCTGTTTGTTGTCGTCGTTCAGCAGTAATAATGAGCTTATAAACAAACACAAAACCGTACAACAGATTCTGGCACTTTCCGTGTTCTCCAAAAAGTGGAAATGGTGGGATTAAATATTCATAGAGTTTTTTATGGAAGCAAATCACAAGGCATCAGGCGTCTCACGCTTCACAGCTGGCTGAGCTCAGACAGAGTTGTCAGAGCCTTTTTCTTGTAGCTCCAGCGTGAGGAAAAGCATCTGTGAGCAAAAACAAGTCTTCAAAATGCAATTTTTCCACCTGTGGAACTTCGTCCTGTACCAGCATGTTGCTAAAGAAATAGTCTTTGTGTTACTTTTGGGCTTAACTGCAGTAAGTCTCAGTTTCTAGAAAATAATCTTTCTACCTTTTCTTTGTGATCAGGCTTACAGCTGGGTTGGCTTAGGTGGTCCTGACACATCATCACTGCCTGTGATCATCGGTTTCTTCAAAACTGTTGTTGGTTTGTATTTTATAATTGATGACCCAGTTAAAACTGTCAATTCTAGCACTGAAATCCAGAGTAAATGTGTCGACAGAAGTTTAATGTTTTGTTTTCTGATTATATGTTATGTTATTGTTATTATTATTATTATTATTATTATTATTATTATTATTATTATTATTATTATTATTATTATTATTGTTTTTAATGTGTCATTATCTTTTCTAGTGTTTGAGATGAATGTGATAATAGCTGCAACATTATTATAATGGTCTTCATACATTGATTAAAACATTAAAAAGTCATATTTCCACAATTTTGGAGCTAATTGCAATAGAATATCTGCCTTGTGTGTTTGTTGCTGAGAAAGCATCAAAGGTAAACAAATGTGTGTATACATATAAACAGTGGATATTTAAAAAAATCCTGCATTAGAGGCTTAAAAATGTTATTGGGATGAAAGGAAGCACATTAGGCTGGTTTAAGTCATATTTGATAGACAGAGTAAGTTATGGAGTTTCTCACATATGATACACACAATCCTCTAGCAAAACATGCTGCCTGCATAAGTGTCCTCACCCTAAAACTAATACTTCTTCTTGGGTACACACCTACCATCAATTAAAGAGACTCTGATTAACCCCAAATAAAGTTCAGCTGTCCTTGGATAATTTTCCTGACATCTACCCAGTTGCCTGTTAAAGAAGACGCCATGGTTCACTGGGACCTCAGGCTGACAGGTGCTGGTCAGGACACAACTAAAATAGATCGGTAGAAAAGCAGGCAGATTAGAAGACAAGCATCCTGACTACTCGGCATCTCCAGAAGCTGACGCCTCACTTGCTCCTGTATCTGTTTTTTTTACAGCTTGTATTCATGCACTGCTCATGTTCAAGTGTGAGGAAGCCTGGGAACATCCCTGTTAATTATTTTTCCCTGAGCCACCCTGCCCACATGTTTACGGATGATTCTCATCCAGTTCCGCCTCAAGTTGTTCCACTGCTCAAAATGAAGTGAAAAAAACATGATCCTCTTTGACTGGAATGTGGCGTGAAACAAAGCACATGTTTCCATCAGGGGGTGGCTGTAGACTCCAGCACCTTCAGAGGATCGTTTCTGACTTTTACATTGTTTAAATAATGTACCTCATGTTTCCGAGATGTGCTTGAAATAAAATTTAAAGAGATGTTTTTAACTAGTTTTCTATGACTACAAAACAACACAAATTACACAACACAAAGTTTTCTTTTGCATCAACCGTGTAATCATTGATGATAAATTTCTCATTTGACTCTACTTTTTAAATAAGACCTCACATTTGCTGTAGAGCGCAGCTTCTGTGACTCATCTAAGCGATGTGCAATGAGCTTAATAGTATTTAACAGAAAGCACACAAAGAAGCGTCTCCATGAAAACTATCTACATTAAAACTAGAAACAATCCAGTGATGACTGTCTATTTATTCCTCCATTTAATTCTTTATTGATTCAAAAGCGAGACTGGGTGAAGTACCAGATGAGTGTAGAAAGCACTCTCAGTTTGGAGAATTAAGGAAAACGTTCCCATCAACACTAAAGTCTTGTACCAGTTCAGAGTGTCAAAACATTTTCTAAACTGTATTACCATTACCCAAAAGTTAGATCATATTAATACAGTATAAGTTCCATTCATCCATAGATTTTCTATACCGCTTAGCCCAATTCAGGATCCCATGGACGCTGGAGCTGATCCCAGCAATAAGCAGGACTTGATGAGACTAGCTCCAGCTTCCATGGGTATACCCTGGACAGGTCGCCAGTCCATCACAGGGTCACGAGACAACCACTGACCCTCACACTCATTCCTAGTGGGAAATTAAAGTGACCAGTTAACCTAACGGTGCATTCCAGTTGTCCTTGAAACTTAGAAGTTTGCCGGAAATGTGAAACTCTTAAGTTTCAGAGGACCCAGAGATACCAGATTTAAAGATGGTACTACTTGTGGTCCACTGCTGTCTTTATTAAAATTGTTTATATTTTGTGTTCGTTGAGTTTTTTAGTGTAAACAGCAGCGACTTGTTGTCATCGATAATTCCAGAGGGCTTGTTTGTGAAAAAAATGCGTCTGTATCCCTGGTTATTAATCATTATCACCAAAACTGGCTGCTGTTCTCATGGTGCACATTTTTACAGTGGGTTTGTGGTTCTCTGGTTTTTCATTTGAGTCGGTGCAGCTGGAACGCCAGCTACCCGGTAAAGACGCCACATATTCTCGGCCGCTCGGAATTCCGAGATCACTGGAATGCACCAACATATGCATGTCTTTGGATGGTGGGAAGAAGCTGGAGCACCTGGGAAGAACATGCAAACTCCACTCAGGCTGTTCAAACCCCTGTCCAGCTGAGGCTGGAACCAGCGACCTTCTTTCTGAGCTATTAAGAAGAAATAAATTAAATGAAAATAAAAATCAACTGAGAAATTGTTTGGAAGTAGGGAGGGCTGAAATTTGTAGAGATCTTTATGAATGCATTTGGTTGTTGTTGCTTGGCAACAATCAAATCGCGACATCACATGCATCATCAGCAGGTAGCATTTTTTCTTGCCATAACCAGTAGTAAATAACACCATAAATACACACAGAAATTCATTTAGCAGCAAAACATCCAAAACAGTTTCTTGAGAAAAACAACTTTGGTCTTAGGGGAAAATGAAAAACTAAAAATCTATGGATGATACAAGAGCAGCTACAACAGGCAGCATTTTTAACTATGTCAGGTTATTTATGTGTATGCTGGCTTAGCTCCCCCAACAGAACTCCTCTATTGTACAAACAGAGAAAGTTCTGACTGCTATCGACTGCAGGTAAGATGCTAACGCTCATTAGTATTTCAAACGAGCCCATCTAACAAATAAACAAACAAAACATTTCTCAAAGAGTGAAGGATGTAATTAAATCACTTTCTGGATGGATGCAAACAGCATCTAAATCTACAGCAAGGCAAATCTAAAGGCGGTGCATCATGCGTAAGACAGACATCATGCAGTCAGATAGTCTGATTGTTCAAACATCAAAAGTACAGTTGTATACATTTAAAATAAGGTAACAAACCTAAAATTAAAAGAAAAAAGTTGGAGGTATAAATATCAGAAAAACTAAGACCCAGCTGCAATGAGAATTTATGACAAGCAAGTTGAATTCCTCTGCAGCAGTTCTGGTAGTGTTACAAGCCTTTTAGAGCAACAGCAGCATTAAAAGCAACCGACTGGACAAACATTTCAGACACGGAGGGAACAGTTCGACTGTGCCTGTAATGGAGCCTGTGATAGTCTTGGCAACTTTGATGAATGCTTCCTAATGGGCTGAGGCAAATTACTGAGTTCACAATCAGCAAGCTTATCACAGGTCGTCCCTCAATGGGATAGCAGAGAAGAAGACATGAGAAAGTAATGGCCACCACTATATTTATCGTTAAATATGTGCATGGGAAAAGCCAAACTAACCAAAACCAATCTGCAGAGAGGCGAGTTTGGCGAAGCATTTCTTCTCGATGCGCCTTATTTCAATCTCATTAGATTCCTAAATTTCCACAAATAAAGCTTCTTTTTTTGCAGATTGCTTTCTCTATGCAAAAGCAGGGCAGTCCCAGCTGATGAATCAAATTGCTGGCAGAGCCCAAAGAGAGGCCAGGAATCTCAAAAACAAACACCCGCACTAAATCAAAAGTGATTTCAGAGGATGATCACAGATGGTGTGACCAAAGAGCGCTCTTACAAATTCTGTGTCCCCCGGTGATTCACACATTTTCCAAGCTGCTGTCTACATTTCTCCAAAATAGCCTGTAGTCTATTATGAATGCAAAGAAAAAACATGGCTTGAGCCCAGTTCTGGAGGTGTATGCACTAATTGACAGGTGAATAAAGGATCACACACTCTCCCAGATAACTGATGAGCACACAAAACCTCAGACAACATAATTCAACTCAGACTTGGATGGAAAATAAACAAACTTAACTTGACATTGCACCGAAACAAATGTCACATGTTGCACTTTTTGTCACGAGCAGTTTGACTTCATGAACTTGCAGTTATGGTTGTGAAGTAAATGAATAATCACAAGCAGACACACAGATTAGAAACTCACCCCACTGCAAAGGAGCCAGCTGTAGGTGCTCCAGGACCAGCTGGTTGAGGACTCCCTCCACACTGGCTTCTCCATGGCGCCGCAGAGATGGGTGGGTGGCGTTAAGGGCAACGGCATGGATAAAGAATCACTGAGGCTTTTTAGGGACTACTAAACATGAGGAAGTCTTCTCTACATTTACATATTTCACATGCTGCACTTAGAAGACAATACACAAACACAGAAATGTAGAAAAGTCTTCAAACCCTCATTTGTTTTGTTTCCAAGCAGCCTGAAATCTTGAGCAATACCTCAGGCTTTCTGACAGTCTTTTTAAAAAGTCCCCGACTGGACATCAGCTGGGTTTTACTCCGTTTAAATCCAGATCTTGTGCCTGATCGTCTTTACAGGAATGTGTTTGTAAACCACTTAACACCATCCAACTTCCAAGAACATTTAAAAAACAAAAAAACAATCTAACTCAAGTGATAAACCTTTACAAAAATGTCTCTATTGACGGGTGGCTGTCAAGAAGCTGTTATTAATGAGGAGAAACAGGGAAAAAAGGCTGAGGTGTGTCAAACAAGACAAGAACTGGACTGAAAGTCTGGAGAATTTAGATGTGAAGAGAACGATCCCTGAAGAAAGTTTGTCTCAGAGGGTTCGGGCTGTGTTGAAGAAAGAAGCTAAGACCAAATGTTAATTTTAAAGCACTTTTCTCTTGAGTCTTGTCTTTTAATTTGGTTTAATACATCGGTGCAACTATCAACCATATTCCAGGTGATATAGGAAGGAATATTACTGCCACACATGTTTGAAATAAAAAGCACTTCATCTTGAGAAATAATAAAAATAACAATATAAAATAAATAATAAAGTACAATGATCCGTCACAACCACAAAACCACTGACAGTAAAAAATAATAAATTGATAGCACAAAGCTCTGCTGGAAACCTTGAGTCTTGGTAGTCATGTGGGTACTTTGACATATTCCCTTATGTTGGCAGTCCAGCATTTATCAAAAGGACTCAAACAAACGTTACAGTGCAACAAACATCCCAAGGTCTTTACCTGACCTTGGAGCTCCCCAAATTAGAGACCAAGTTTTTTTAAGGATGCATTCAGATCCAATCCTCAAATGCTACGGATCTGAGGCATAAACTGGATGAAACCCCTTAAACTTTTCTAAGTAATCAGCTGCACTAAATCTGCCAAGTAGTTATGGACGTAAGAATAATAGGCTGTAAATTCAGACTGAAATAACTGATTTAACAGTATGTAGAGTTACTAATTAGTAACTAAACCAAAGCTTTACATGATTATTTTATCATGCCCCAAAGTACATTCATTAAATATTTCTTTTTTTATGTTTAGCTTTTGGTAGCGTTTCTCTTTCAGATTCAGCTGCATTCACTCCAGCCCTATCAACGGGCCAATGTTGGTTCTGTAAACAATTTGTTCTTCACAGGGTGCAAAAGTAGAGGAAACAACTCATTTAATATGAATTATCATACTTAGAATAGACAAATAAAAGACGCCCCTGATGATTGTCTGCTTTGTTTTCTTAAAGAGGCCCTAAGATGTTTGAGTTTTGAGTGTAGCAGCTGTTTTTTGTTTTTCTTTTTTGGTTGTAATTGTACAGTTTGTTGCTGATGTTTCCTCACTTTTGTCCCCCTTTCTTCTCTTACCTTGTCCAATCAGGATTAATGAGATAAAAGAATTATTATCAGTAGTAGTAGTAGTAGTAGTTGTTGTTATATGAGTAGTATTATTAATAAAGAAAAAAAAAATTAATTCACAAACATCATCATTTCTACATGTAATCATGAAAATCATGTAATAACTACAGAATACACCTAATGTTTGTTTGCAGGTATAGGTGTGTCAGAATAAATCACTTATAAAAGCTTTAAATTTTAGTAATAGAATTAAAATTATTCATTTAGTTGTGAAAGGCACCCAGGGAGTGTGTTTCTATGATGATAGCAGTAAACTGACCACAGGGGAGGATATCAATGCATGAATAGTGCATCAAAAGAAATACGGCTGTCAGAGAGCAATTATCCCGATAATATGTGATGATAAGGACACTGCTGATCATTTACACAGTTGACATTTAGAATAATGGCTCAGGCATGAAGCGCTCGGAGCTTCAAACCTGTGACTATTAGCCTTTGATGGAGAATACAGAGTATGCACAGAGGGAAGGAACACGAGTCATCCACCGGCTAAATTCTCCTGTTAAGCTCTTTAAAACTCAAAGTCTGATTTATTATGATTTACCTACACCTCAGTTCAGTGTCCACTGCCAGTGTCATGACTGATTACTGGCGTGGCTGTTTTACAGCACCAATAGAAAAAATTATGAATTTAAGTCCTGCTTTCTGAGGCTGACGCTGTAATAGTTGAAGTAATACAAGAACTTGCAACAGCATGTGAATCAAAACCTTGTTCTTGTTGTGTTCTTGTTTTCTGATATTTGGATATCAGAAAACAAGAACAAGGTGTGACTTTTCCCAGAAACTGTTGATGAAGAACAATGAAAGTGTAGCTTATTCTTGCTATTGCTTGCTAGGTCATGTACGCTTGTTGCTCGATATCAGCACCAACAACCATGCCACTTTAAACTTACTTAAATCCCCTCTCTTCTGTGTTCGGATGATCACTTTTGAGCTTCATCAAGTCATGATTGGCTAATTAGATTAGTGTTAACATTAGTAGGTGGTTGGTGAGTGTGCATAGTAATGGAAAAGGTCACTGTGATCCCAAAGTGCTGGTGTCATTTAGCTCTTGTATATTATACACACTGGATGTGAGGGCGTCAAGCAGCACATTCAGCAAGTCCTTTCCTGCAAGCCCAGAAGAATTTACATGTCACAAACAACAAAATAGCACAATTTCACAAAGCAAATGTTTTTTGACTAGAAAAAAAAGAAACAGTGTCAAGTTTTAAGCTATTTATTTATGAAGAGTTGTAGCTTGTAAGCTGTAGTTGGAAACTTTTCAATGGCTTGGGCCACTGTTTTAAGACAAAGAGGGTTAGCAGAGCCTAGAAGCCTCCACAGTCAGGAAGTTCTTTCCATCTAAGTTCATACATTATACAAATAGTGCTCCTGAGGTGTACTGTACAGCTGAGCATGCTGCCTGTCCCTTTAATTCAGTATTACATGCTTCTAGCTGGCTGCAGTATTTTCTACAAAGTGCAATCTGGATGTATGACACAGCTTTACAGAGACTTTCATTATTACTAACTGTTAAATAGATATTTAGAGCTTGCTTTGGCCAGCTTGTGAGACAGAACTGCACTTCCACACATTATATTCATGGATGATTTACTGTATAAACATGGCTGTAACCTCCTCAAGGGGAACATGCATTTATTCTTACACACCTATACCTGCAAACAACACACATATCAACTCCCGTTTTCACTTCTTGTAGTTTTCTCACCGACTCCACAGCGTTATAGAAAACTCATTCAAATCGAATCACAACTAAACATATTTACCAAAACAGGAGTAATACTGCAGCCAGCTCCTAAATAACAAATTAAAGTGACTTTTACTTTGCTCAAGGCCAAGCGAGTGCTTCTGAAAATGATACACAGCATAATCAAATCTTGTTTTCCATAATATGCAGGTAAAAATCTAAACTCAAGCAGACTTTATGTTGTTTTATCTAAAGTTTAGACAGCTGCACAGGAAAATGTTAGAATCAGGGCTGGACTTTAGGATAATCTGACATGTAGTAGTCCGTTACCACTGGATTATTAACTAACTTAACATCAAAATCAGCTCTATTTGAAAAGGAGCTCAGTTTGAAAGCCTCCCTCTTTCCCAGTTGTACCGACGGTACAGGGACATTTGCATCTTATGCATCCAGTGGGTTGTGAGGTGACTGGTGGGACTGTTAGAAATTTGACTGTAATAAAATGAGATGGGGGGAGGACGACCATATTTAAGCAGACCTGAAAGTACAACAGGATTCAAGCTTTTGTAACTAATCCTGTGGATGATTCATGCGCATCTACAAACTGCTCGGCTTCAGAAGAAATTCAGAAATGGTTATGATTGTGATGATTATTGTCATTTCTTTTTTTGCTGAAGGGAGATTGCTGGGAACACATTTTCTATGACATTTTCTTTCTTCATTCGTGCCCACACGCTGCCAAATCACAGAGAGATAAAACAATGCCCATAATGATGGGAGTGTTTCCGCCTTCATAAAAGAGAAAAAAGATAATCACAACACCAGAATCTCAGAGACTCAGTTCATCATTAGATGCTTATGATGGTTACTAACAATTTGACAGGCAGTTCTGAGGACAGGTATTATCTGCTTAGATTTGCTATCTCATACCAGGTATTCTTAATCAGGTGTTATGCTATTAGTTATTGCCTCCGTTAATAAGTCTCATTCCCAACTGGTCAAGGCAGATGGCATCTGAATCTACTGGAAGGCTCTTCCTGTTTAAGGGAATTTTTTTCCTCTTCACTGTTGCCCACCCACAATTTATTGGTTTCCTTACTAGGCAACTTTTTATAAGTGTGAATTTAAATAATTATAAAACAATGGTTTGGACTGAAGTGGTTTATAATTGTTTCAGCCCTGCAATGAACTGGTGACCTGTCCAGGTGTACTCTGCCTCTCGCCTGCGAAGTGCTGGGATAGGCTCCAGCTTCACAGCAACCCTGCATTGGAATAAGTGGTATAGAGAATGAATGAATGAGTGAAGAACAAACGAACGAACTGAATCGAATCGAATCAAATTGAATCGAACCAAATCAAATTGAACTGGACTTTATCTTACTGGACTTGCATTAAACTTGTTTATTTTCTCAAAGGAATTATCAAGAGTCTTGAAATGGCCGTTGTTGACAAATGGAGCCATTTAACTTGGCTTGATGTGACTTGGCGTGACGTGACTTGGACCTGACTTCATTTAACTTGGACCTGACTTCATTTAACTTGGACCTGACTTAATCTGGGTCACATTTGGTTAAATAGATCAATAGTTTGGGTCATGTTAAGAGAATACGTGTTCTGGCTAACATGCTAATGACAGCTAAGCGTGCTAGCTGCATGTTACGTGTCAAGCTCACTACTGTGCCTTACAAATGTGACATATCTCTGCAGTATCATGGTGTGATTCCCTTGGCTCAATTTAGCTGTAGTACAGGAGGAAAAGCAGTCGTCTGCCAACCTGAAAGTCAGTGGATCGATTCCAGGCATCCCCTAAATACATGCCAAAGTGTCCTTGGGCAAGACACTGAACCCCATGTTGCTTCCCAATGTGTCTATCAGGGTATGAGTGTGTGTGTTAGAGCAAAGCACTTAGTATATAACAATAGAGGTGCTGGACAAGTGTGTGGTCAATGAGTCAATGTGACATATGGTGCAAAGAACTTTGACTCTAGTCAACATGACTAGGTACAGTCCATTTACCATCTGGACTTCATTTGACTTAACTTGGATGAAAATATACGTAAATAAAAGTTTTTTTTTTTTTATTTCATCTCATAAAGAAAAGTAAGCAAAGTGATCATTATTATAACTTAAAGCGAGAAGATGGCTTATGAGACGTTGTAGGAGTGGTGTCAGTAATACTTGGACAAACTCAGCATCTATTCAACATCCTGAAACAAGGATCTAATCAATGTTTGTGCAGATGTTTTTTTTTTAGTGTTCATTCCCCTGAGGGGAGCACGCCGACATCAGTGCTACTTACATTGGATGGACCACAAACTAGGAGCTTATTCATCAAATTAATTCATGTTTGCATCACTACTTCATGTCCACAGATGAACACAGAGAGATCACGTCACAATGCCAAAGAAGAAAACAGCTCGCCACTTGGTTTTTCCATCTGTCACTTCATACAAACAAGTTCCCTGCTGGCCAGCAAGCCTCCAGACAAAAGATCCAGATGTGCACTATATAGACTGATGTCAACAAACAATATTAAGAGGATGGAAAGTAGGTAAAGTTTGGAAATTAGAACATGTAACTTTTTCAGGACACACCAGCTTAATCATACCTCGCTTCTGTATGTTTAACATGAAGCCTTTAAAAGGATATAATGTCCCAACAGATCCCCAGCTTGCTGTTGATCTGGCAGCCTTGGGCGTGCTGTCGCTCCTCCTCGAGCTGTTTGGGGTTACTGAAGCGAACAGTCTCCTGGTCCAACGGTGGCAGACTGTCAAAGTCAAACTTGTCAACCTGGATGGCCATGCTGTGATAGAGAATGAGAAAAGCACTTACAAATGTGTGTTTGTGTTTTGACCAAAACACAACTATAGACATGAATTATGAGCAACCATCAAATTTAACAGGAATTTAATTAGGTCTGGACAACAATTAAACATTTAAATCACTATTAATCACATTGTTAGCCCTGCAAACAGCAATTTAAAAAATAAATAAATTTATATAACCTATTAGAGCTTATAGGTTACCTTGGGACAAGAATGAATATTTAATACCCAAAATGTATTTGGGTAAACAACACATTTAACCACAGACTTTCTATGTTTATTGTAACCTCCCATTGTTCTCTGTTTGTAGGCAACCGGTGCTAGGTGCTCGTGCTCTTTTGAAAGTGCTGAATTATTTATCTAGTCTGAACAAACAGCCTCAGGTAAAAGTTTCCCTTCTTTAGTGTGGGTCTTTTTCTAAGTTACTCATTAACAAAAAGCCAGCGTTCTTTGCCTGAGGTTACAGCAAGTCTATATGTGTAAGAAACTAAGTTCAGACCATACCTTCGCTCAGGAAAATAAATTAAAGGACCACCTCTAATTACCCCCACAGCATTCAGGCTCTCCATCAGATAAAATATCAGTTTGGTTCACTGGGTCTCGGAATGACTTTGGGGTTACTTACACTGTAGTAGACACGAGATTATTGGAAGTTATTTTTACCAGGACTTTCTAATTTTTCAAGCAAGCATAGACACCTTAGATCACTTTAAAAAATACTGTAAGGGATAAGTTTTAATGTGAATATGTAACACACACGAGGAAGGGTAGACTTTATAGAAAAGTTCTTTTTTTAAAGCTCAGTAATTAAAATTGTTCATAATAATGATGGATCAAATGGCTACGTGGTAAAAGTGGTTGTGTGTTGTACATGACCAACACAGAATGATGGCAAAGCTCTGTAGTTTCATTAAGAAAAAAGGAGAGCATTGCCTCCGCTGTCTCACTAATAATCACATTTATTGTTTTAGCTTTAGCTCTCAGGGAAAAGGGAAAAGAGTTTTCTATCTTTTACAGTACATCATATCATCCCTCGGCCCTCAGGCTAAGTGGAAAACTGTTATGTGGTTAGGTGGATAGGACTCAAGAAGAGAGGGCTTTTCAGCTTATCAGTTTCAGCTCCAAGATTTGCATCTCTAATAGTTTGAGTTTAATTTTGGGGGCACCTGGCTACTGTTTATATCTGCACTTTCAGGTTTCTCACTAGTAAACTTCACTGGTTAATTTCCTTTTCGTGAGCTGATCAAGACGCTGCTGCTGCAGCCAAACAAACGACCTGGAGGGAAAACTATCTAAAATTCTTGTCAGAGATTCTGATGAAGATAACGTGGAGGAGCATTATCTGTTTTACCCAGCGCGACTGAAGAGTCTCTGATCTGATGCACCCAAAGACTAACATCTGAACATGACGACATTACTAAAGATTAAAGTTTACCACACTGACAGAGATATTTGAACCTCAAAAAAAAAGTGCAATCACTTCACAGTCAACGGACTGCCATTACACCGCTTTTTCAGAATAAGGCTCAAAATAAAGCATTTTTTACTCTTTAACTCCTTCAACCTGAAAAAGATAAATATTGCAGGAAAATTTAACAAATTTTTGTTTTTACGTTTCCTGTTTTCAGGGATCCCCAAAATTAAAAAAGTAAATAAAATTAATAATTATACATGCACGCAAGCACACACACACACACACATACACACACTCACACATATATATATATATATATAAGAGTTGAGTTACCTGACTCCTTTATCT
>JBAFTA010000019.1:4726376-4737268 GCA_036919975.1 Melanotaenia parkinsoni | reverse complement strand
AAGTAAAAAAAAAAAAAAAAAAAAAAAAAAAAAGGAGGGGGGGGGGGGCTCTTGGCAAATGATGAAGACATTAAAAGAGGCAGTTTATGGTGGGGAACACTAGCTGACTCAGGCAATGGGGCTGAAACGGGATAAAGGGACCATCCAAGGTCCAGTATATATCATCTCTCCACATATTGCTGATAGGGGAACTGGCTCTGGCTTTCCAGAAAAAAATTCACCTATTCCCTGATTATATTCACTCTTCATCCCCTTTTTGCTGGGGCTGGGAGCCAAAGTGGAGTGACTCTGAACCTGCTGGCTGAAGACAGGACTATTACAACATAATGACAGAAGCACCGCGTACTGAGAGCAAAGAGGGGTAGCAACACCAGGGTGAGTTTTTATCATTGTAAAACAAAGTCTTTTATTCAGTATTTACTTGGTTTTTAATGCATGGCTTCATTCATACTCTTGATTAATTTTCATATTAGTACCCATATCTGTACCTTGATTATGTATTTTTCCAAAAACTTTGCTAAATAACACAAAACTATCACAACAGCTAGTAAGATTTAATTTTATAACAACAGCCCTTTATCCAGACATTCTTCTCCAGAGAATAAACCGCTGGTATCTGACCATTAGCAGCAAAATGAATCAGAAATTTTCTGGAATTTGACACTATAAAAGCTGAGTAGATGATTTTGAACTTTTTGAAATAAGTTTTCACCTGGCTCCAGAACCCAACTGAAATGTCTCTGCATCCACTGGTTGGCCTGATATGGTTGATGATAAACATGAATCTATAACTTTTTTTTACTCATATCTAGTCAACTCTATGAATTTATTTGGCTTGGAAAGATTAAAAAGAGATATATATTAAAAAAAAACATTAAAATCAGACATTTTGGTATCAAAATTTTGACTAATTAGCTGACATAAAAGGTGTGTTGCAAAAAGGAAACATCTAAAACCTGCTGGACAGTGGCTGTAGAGGTACCTAGAGGCCGTTTGCTGGTCTAGATGTAAACAATATATAGCCTAAATAAATAAAATTAGCCTTATATGCATTGTGTAAATCACAAATGGGGTGGGGGGTAGCTAGGCTAAATAAAACTCATAGTTTTTGCACTGCTAACAAAATATGGATAAATCTGTGAAAGTACCAATGGGTAAATGGTGAACTAACAACAGACTACAAAAAAAAAAAAACTTGTTTGGTGCCACAGTGACATCTATTATGCACTATTCTGGAGCTGTTGCTTCCGAGTAGCATTCCTAGGCTAAGAAATGGTACCTCACAACCTTTTCTTTTGCGATGCTACATGACTTTTCAGCCGAATTACATTTTACGCACCGCATCACACACTAGCAATTACATGCAAACACACTGGCTATTTGGAATATGCACCAAGAATGACATAACAAAGAAACGCAAGAAGACATTATTGGAGGAATAGAGGAAATGAAAAATAAAAAGACAGAACAACAAATGAGTCAAGATAGACTGTTCCTTTCCATAGTGTGTCTTTAAGATGCAAATGGATTTATCAACCAGTCATTTTCCAAACCCTGCCCAACATCTGATTGGTTCGCAATGTTTAATTGAGGGCAAAACTACAGTCATCTCATACCATTGGTAGATGAACTCCCAATAACCTCCCCACCCCCACCCAAACTAAATTAAGCATGCAAAGGATGGACTTTTGCATTTGCTATTAAAAATGGTGAAAGCAGTAAAATCAATATGCTTGGAGGAGCAACAGCTGCCTCGTGAGGAACTGAAAAACAAAGTCATGACATGCTGGCAAAACAATGAAAGGAACAGCACGCTGATATGAGCCTCATTTGATGTGGTGGTCTCGGATTTTTTGAGTAAATACGTTGTCTGAAAGTAATATCCATTAATGTGTTCTCTGTAACAATGTATTTCCTGACTTCTAGTTTTTCTCCACTGTTAAAGAAAAAGCCTAAAGTCAAGTCAGGGGTGGCATGTTGCATCATGCAGCCAGTGTGTTATTTTTATGTGCAGTGACACATAAATAAAATTAATGGTTAGTATTTTTAGACAGGGAGAGCAACCATTAAAAAAAAAAAAAAAAAAGAACACAGAACTCATTTTTCTTCTGAGAGGACAGATGCTGAGATAAATGCAGCTGTGTGATCCTAAACCTGCCCATAGGGAACTAAAAGTCTGATCATGATCCTCTTCAGGAACAGGGACTGCTACATCAACACTGTCAAACACCAGCTGGGTACCCCCGCTTCTCTTTTCAGACCAACGTTAAGCAATGAGCCTCTTTCGATCCTCTACCTCTGTGCTTTTGCTCCCCTCAAGGCCCCGTTTCAATGACAATAGGCTAAAAATAGATTGTGCAGTAATGAGCTGGCACTGCTGGGAGTAAGCAAGTAGCAACACACCATCTGATCTCACACGTACCACCTTCACAAACACACAACCAGTGTGAGTTATAGGAAAGCCTGGATTAAAGTATGACACCATTTTACCCTGATGATACAAAAAGAAAGAATCAATTAACTTTAAATTAAAGAAAAATTATACTGAGGAGAGATAAGATTCCCACAACAGGTAAATTTGCTTATTACTACATGAATGATCTACTGTACAAAAATGCCCCTTTCTGCAGTGAGGATGTTTTAGTCTGGCGTACCCACTGTCTCATGTAGAGGGTGATGGGGGTGTCCATGATAGATGTCAGCTTTGCAGACATCCTCCTCTTGCCCACCACCACCACATGCTCCGAGGACATCCCAGCACCAAACTGGACCTCCGTACCAGTTTGTCAATCCTGCTCGTGTCCTTGTGGGTGCAACCGCGCCCCCAGCAGACCACTTCATAGAAGAGGGCGGAGGCTACGATGGAATCACAAAATTCCTGCAGACTCTGAAGGACCTCAGTCTCCTCAGCAGATGGACTCAACTATGGCCCTTCAGACATCTGTGTTTGTGTTATTACTCATGCCATATTAAAAATCCAAATTATCTCCGAGAGAAAAGCTGATTGAGGGTATAAAGGTGGCTTGTCAATAGTGAACAAAATCCACGAAAAACCACTTTATCCTCCATATTTTTGAAGATTCTGAAAAGATTTCTAGCCTTACATTTACAGGATGGTTGCATCTGACATTTTGGTCTACACTCCTTTTCAGTTGGGATCGGTAATGCACCAAATCACTGCGTGCCTACCGCCAACGAAATAACAAGAACAAGAAGTTGTTACAAATACATACATACAAATCCCTCGTCGCCCACCAGGCAGCTCGCTCTCTCTCTGGCTAAATTCCGTTGAATGTCAAAATCCAAGGCGTCACAACTCAGGAGTCGCCGGTTTTCCACACACACGTGAAGATTTTCGGTCGTAAATATTGGACATATTTAATTCGCTCTGAACACTCCTCAGACCAAGTGATAATTTTATAGGAAAATCTTATAAGACTCAAGATAATCGTGTGTTTGCTGTGCTTTGGTCAGGAAGAGGCAAAATTAGGACAAAAACAGGTTTATTATCTTTATGAATGTACCTAGCTTTACTCAATCGGTTCTCGAGTATTGTGAAGAAAAGGTCACTTACTGTATATAAACAAGGACACTAACATTTAGTTGAAGATTTTGGTTTAGTTTTATATTTTTTGCGCTATAGTGAGTAAACAGCTTGACAAAATTGTGTGTTAGCACGAGCTAACAGAGCTGTAAAATAATAGATTTCTTTTACAATGTTAATGTCTGTTCCTATATGTTTAAATATATTTTTATTGTAATGTTTGGGTTGCTTTTTTGTTTTTGTTTTTTTTGGGGTGCAAAGACTGATTTAATAGTCAGAAGTCAGAAAATAATTATAGTATCGAAAATAGTATCAAACACCACGCTTAGTACCGGTATTAAGTTTGAAATTTTAGCATCGTCACAACTGTGGCCAAAACCTCGTTTTAGGCAATCTGATACTGATCTGATGGTGTCTTTTGTCCTCCTGTGGATACGTTTTGCACTACAATCATTTTCCTATATTGCTTTTTTTTAAGATTCTTTTGAAGTAGCACTATGTAGCTTTCTGATCTTAAAAATATGTTTTGATTGCAGAATGACATTTATTATGTACTGGACAGAAAGTCCTTATTATGTACTTTCCTGGAGCCGTCATCGCCCAGAAGTAAAGGATCGACCGAAAGCTTTTGCCCATTCATTTCCTTTGTGCTAGTGAGTGGATGTCTCGCACGAAAAAATCTGCTAGCAGCTATGCTAGCTTGTGCCATTGTAAATTCCTAAGATCTATGCTAAAAGCATTGGCATCAGATGAGCTAGCTGTACAGAGAAACAGCAGTGCGGTTTCTCGTTCACACTAAAATGTCTTTGCAGCTGCATATTTTTCTGACTTAAATGCATATTGTTTGTATTTGTTAGTCTCCCTCTAAGACTAAGCAATGTAGTTTCATGATGCTTATAATCAGGAATGGTTATTAACTTAAAGCAAAAGTGTAATCTAATTTTGACCATACCCATAGATCAGGGTTTTTGCTAGAGCAGAAATCCGGAGATCTGGTGAGAGAGACGGAGCCCCTTTGGTTCGAGAAATTCTAGAGAATTTTTCATTATTGGACAGCGAGCCACTGCCTGTATTGAACTGAACTGACCTTCATACCTGGAATGTGGTATCTGCTGCTTTCTGACACTCAGAACAGTGGACAGGTTTCACAAACATCCACCAAACTCAGAGTGAATCACTGGTTGCATTGGAGAGACTACATTTATTAAAAACCTGGTTTGCTTTTATTTTTTTTATCCCTTATTACAAGTGCACAAAGGTTAATTTTATTTTCTTTCTTCTCAAAGACGGTACCCTTGGGCCCTGTTTTGTCATTGTTATTAAAACCATTTATCATTTCAGTCTGTCTTCCTTTTAAAAACCCTTCCCAGACACAACTCAAAACATTTTTTTTACCACCACAAAGCCTCTGAGGACTCCATCACCTTCATTCAGAGACACAGCCTGTTTGACAATAGAGGTCCACTGTGAATGGCATGCAGAGTATTCTCACTCCCACATGTGAAAGGTTACAAAAAAAAGAACAAAAGAAAGAGAAAAAGGCAAACATGCTGAAGGCTTTTTGAATGCTATGGCACTGAGATAAAGATCCTGACATATCTTGCTGAGACGATAATGGCACGACCACATCTTACAGGAATACAAAGATAAAGCATGACAATGACAGCCAGGCAGTGACATAGGAGCTCTAAAAATTGGACAAACTTGTGCAGTTAAATCCCAGCTCTGATGGCAACAAGACAAAGTCTCAGGGTCTGTACAAATAGTCTTTTTTGCTAGGAAGGTTACATTGTGAGTGAAATGACCAAGATGTATCTTAGAGGCACTCACGATAAGAACTGTTTGAAAATTCTAAAGACGATAAAAAGAAGGTAGCTGCATTGTTTCCTTTATCATCTAAGCTTTTAAATCATAATTTAAAAAGAAAACATTTTTCTTCAATATGTTGCATTAGCATCAATAAACTCAGACAAAAAGCAAAGAAGTGGCCTTTGCGTGAAGCCCGTGATGATCGTGCCGATACGCGAAAGCAACTGCATGATTTTGATGGTTGTTGAGTTGCTTCAGACTCCTTATTTACAATGCAGCGTTTTATTTACAGGGCTTTAAATGAACTGTTTTTAGCCCACCAATGTGGTTGATTCTTAAAGTTACTAGCCAATCAGAATAAATGTGGTTGAGGTCACCCCTGCAAATGATGGCACTCCCCTTCACGATGAGCTGATTCTACCCACTGTGAGCGATGAGTCTGACTGTCGTCGATTCTCTCAACCTGAAATAAACTTCATACACAAGTTTGTGGATGTAATGAGGCCTTTAGCACTTGCACTAAACATCCTCCAAGCAGAGAAGAACATTTTTCTTGGTTATCTGGCTCCAGCCATTGTGCAACTGCAATGTCATATGAATGACCTGTTGGATGAGAGCATGAAGCCCACTGCGGCAGAGGGTCTCATTACATGCCGTCCCCTCGCAGTCACTGAGCACAAGGCTAGCAGGTCTTCTGGGGAAGAGGGAGCACATACTCTCCACTATGCCGATGCCAAGATTCAAGCTAGACAGGGTCCAAGGTGAGGAGAAACGTGTACAGATTGATGCTGAAAAGAGAATTTCAAACCCTCACCTGCAAGAGACTCAGGTCAAACCCAGTCCAGTGGTGAAATGGACAATAAGATCCTGCAGCTTCAATCTTCAGATTTAACAGACAACCTCAGCTTTCGCAAAAAAAATGAAGTGGACTCCTATTTGGACGCCTCAGCCACAGATGGGTTTGATGAATACATGCAGTTTTCAAAGCTCAAAAGGCTGTTCATAAAACAACACCGCACTGCCCACAAGCGCTCCAGTAGAGAGGCTCTTCAGCATCGGTGCTCTGATATTCAGGTAAGACGAACTGTGTTTATATTCCATAATTATTATGAACTGGTAATAAGTGCAGTAAATGCCCAATCATTGTTCTGTTGTCATGATATTATTCTAATGCTTTTGCAGCTAAAAGTAATTGTGGTTTTCAATATCAAAATTTGGTGAAATTATTTAAGTGATTGCCTCAGTTCACAATTCCTTTAATACAGATAAGCTGAATATTGTACTGTTATGACCCAAGAACTTCAAATTTAGTTCTCCTTAACAAGAGTCAGCGCTTCTTGTTCGCTACAAAAACACATCGGTAATTCAAATCCCACAGGGACTGTCAATTTACATTTCAACCTGCATTTGGTGGGATGGTGCTTGTTTAGAGCCCTGCCTATTTGTATTCAAAATACATTTGTATGATGGTGCAAAGCTGCACCACAGGTCTAAAGAACTGTACACCCCACAGAAAAGAGGGACGGAGTTTAATCGCTCACCCCTTTCTAAAAGTGGCTGCTACAAAATGAGGTGAATATTCACAACTGAAGAAGATGTTGTACAGCATCTCTGTCAGGATCTCATTTACACTTCAGGAATTTGTTTCTTTTAAGTACTCACAGATCCTGCCTCTTTTCATTTTCAGGATATCCCATTTACCTGGGACAGGTGGTGGAATAGCAGGTAGACAGAGGGTCACTGTGTGCTTAGAGGACGTTATGAATTGGAAGGCTGTGGGCCTAATTGTCCTTAAAATGAGACCTGACCCCTGCTTGGGCTGCATCTGCCGAGTGGCTTGGAAAATGGAGAAGTCCGCCAGGAGAGCTATTAAGTAGCCTGGTAGTGCTGGCTTCTGCAGGACACCGAGAAAACTCCTAAGGGCATTTAGATGTAGGATTTCCATTTGGAGCCATGCCTGGTCTGTGTCACATTTATATTCAGGTGTCAATCACTGAGCCAATCAGCCAGGCACCCAAAAATCACAACTTAAACAGTGAGAAGTCCAGGACTGAGTGATTCTAAGTTGCTGGCTCTTTGAGTGGAAACATGGCAGAAACTGAGGCGCTGTACTTCTTGATATATTCATCTTGTGATGGCCTTGAACTTGATGCAAGATGCTGGCAACAATACTGCCTATATACAGAGTTTATTGATGTATACCATCAATCTTCTTCTGAACCTTTTTGTCTGCTTTAGCCAACCAATAGGTACCACGAAGGGATTTACAGGCTGCAGAAATCTTGGCATGATCACGTTTCTGCTTTGCTTGTTGGGAATTAATGATTCATTAAAGTGGCCCGGAGGACTGAGAAGAGTGCATATGTCCCGTATTGGCCCCACTGTGTAATGACTTAGCAATAACAGCTGGATGATGAGGAGTGAGGGCAATGTGAACAAGTCTGTGTTGATCTGACACCTGATTGGGGCACATGCTGACTAAAATAGCTGACACTGTTTTTCAGTGGAAAACGGTGAGAAGAGAAGTTTTCAGTGTGGTGTAAAATCTTCACCACCTCCAAAACCTCCAAAAAAGCAAATGAATATCTGGAACTTCCCACCAGCCAGTGCATTTAATGATGGTCCTGACATTTCTGCCCTCAGAGATTAGAATGTCACGCTCTGTACCCCCTCACTGTTAGATTTGTCTCTGATATGGCAATTAGGATGGGAGAAATTTTATTGGGAGAACAACCTGCCCAACTATGGGAAATCAGCAAAGATGGAGGCTGTGAGATGTCGTGCTTGAGCTACCACAGGACGAGGAGAATTGCAAAAGTATTGTCACAAAATAAGAAAAGTCAACTAAGAGTCAAATTCCTAGAAGTGGCTGTAATTTACTGCATGAGGCAGGTAATCTGATTACCACTGTGAACTGAGGTAAAAGAAAGACAGCAGTGATACTCATTATTATGTTTAAAAAACATAAAGATTTTGAGCTTCAATCAAAAATAAAAAAATGTTTTATTCCACATCCAGAAATAAAAAAAAATTATACACGCTGTGGGATTATGCATTGACTACCATCTATCTCTCCTATGGTGATGTTTTACTCTGAAACATCAACATTACATCCTAACAAGTGGCACAGCACGTAGCCGTCAGGTGAAAGAGGGTCTCACGTGACATGGACAACGAGACGTTTATTTTAAAGAGCACGTGAGACCCAGTCAGACTGGCCAAATAACATTTTGCTGGTTTATTGTTCTCTTTAAATGCCCGTAATTGGATCAACTATCGCACGATGTTGCATTCCTGGTGTGACTGAGTGAACTGGATCCGTGGAAGGGACACTCTGCTCTGAAATGCTCCTGGTGTGACAGGGTGCCAGGCGGAAAGCTGGGCAGAGCCAGTCCATGGAGCTCTTACGTCACTTCCACGTTTAGTGGAACCGAGGGGTTAGACACTATTTGTTGTCACCACAAACAATGATGGTGGCTGTACATGCCATTTTCACAGCTAGTTCTAAGGACTTGAAATGATTTGAAGACTCCTTCACTTGGCATACAGCCGGCAAGCATGGTATGGATTGAACAAATGCAGAGAATATACCCATTTTTGCATGGAAGAAACAGAATGGATCACCCGTGATGTTTGTAAATTTGTGTATTAAATGAATAAACACAAAACACTGACAACAGTGAACCTTATGGAAAAAAGTATAAACTAAAGGTGAAGAATTACCAGTCAGCTCCCCTTGCAATTCAAACCATTTTACATCCATAGATGCTGTAAGAAGCTCTTCCCACCTTTCAAACAACGTCACACAATACTGCACAAGAAACAAACCAATAAGTCATTTTTAAAATGTTTTATTTTTCTTATTTTTCATTTAATTTTGGGCTGTATGTGGAGGGCAGGGTTGCAGCTAGATGTCTGTAAATCCTTCATATTAGTCCTTAAACTCAAGATCGATTTTCATTCATTTTTATGCTTGTTAATGGGATTTAAAGTCAGAGATTAAATTAGTATTATGCATTTTAAGCCTCTGAAACTTAATGTGCAGGCTGACTTCAAATTCGATATTTCTTTCTGCAATTTAAATAACTCCTAAATCACTTAGAAATAAAGGTTATGATTTCCCCTTGCCTGCAAACACATCTAAGTAGGGGGAAAAACAGTGCATACATACCACATTGTTTGTATTTTAAGGCACCTGAAAGGGGCAGGTTTGTGTTCCCTCTATGTCTTGTATCATTAATGACATTCACTTGCCATACCATGACCACATGAACCAGATCGGCACCAGTCAGCGTGTCGCCTCGGTTGTGATTCCTATGATTCAGTTTCTCAGTTGCTGCAGTGCCAAATCAACATGACTGTTGCACATGATGAAAGCCCCAGGATGCATGGGACATGCAGGCTATGCAGTTCCATAAAAAAAAAAAAAAAAAAAAACACGTCAGTGTTGGCTATGTGTATGTGCAAATCCTATCCACCTGCATCCACATTCAACAGCTCAGAGTAACCAGGGAAACGGAGGCATCCCTCTTGTGCAAAGATATAAAAGCACAACTCCCTGGATGGTTTTAACACTGGGGTCATCACACTCTTACTTCAGAAGCGAGGCATCCTGGTACAGTGACAGGCAGCAGCTTCAAACGACTGCCATGACGATGATGTATGTGTTGTCTCCAAACATCTGACCAATTTTAATAGCTGTCACATTTTACATTTATACATGCCTACAGAATTTTTATTATTTATCGTTGCCACATAAACCTGACAGACCTAATAACAAATTGCACTGTGTTTTCAAACTGCATAAAGAGACACTGAAATAAAAGCTTAATGCAGCAAAGCTTCATTCAAAACCTTTTTACTTCACGATAATACAGATAAAACCGAGGTGTTGGTTTCTACTCCAGATGGTTTTGGCCCAAAGCCTCTTGATTCTTCAATAAAACCATCTTATTGTTTTATGCAACTTATGAATACAGCTGAAATCAGGTCTGCTGTATTTTTCATTAAAATGTAAATAATTGTCCATAATTTCAGGTCATCTCATCTAGATTACTTCAGTTCTCTGAGCAAAGAATCTCTGCACTGCCTAGAAATGGTTCACAATGCAGCTGCCAGGCTGTTAAAGACATCCAGGAGGTCTCATTTGACTCTAGATTTCTTTACAGTAGCTCTCCTTTAAGTCTATAATTAATTTTGAAATGTTGTAGTTGTGGTCAGAATTTTGGTCAAGCCCCTATATGTAAAAAAAAATTACTGAAGCCTTACAGCAGCAGCAGGAGTCTGGGGTCCTCAGATCAAATGCTGTTAATCGTTCCTGGATCTCAGCTCAGAACTAAAGAAAACATTGTTTTGAGATTTTTGCACCTAAATGTTAGAAATCAAGTATTTTCTCTCCAATATGTCAGCTGTGGCGATACCAATGGCCAAACCTGGGGGGGGGGGGGGGGGGGGGACTTTCCCCCCCAAACTTCCTCTCTCTTCCCAGGCAAAAGAAAACAGCCTTCCCCATGGAACTTTTCCCCACCCCAGACACCTC
>JBAFTA010000019.1:4700347-4721698 GCA_036919975.1 Melanotaenia parkinsoni | reverse complement strand
CACCTGCGCAAACTTCAAGGACGAGTGTGATTTATAAAGGGGAAATTGCTTGCACCTGTGCGTACGCACGGTTTTATGAATCAGAATATTTTATGGCATACGCCAACTTCCGGTTTTGGGCGTAAGTACACTTTTAGTAAGAATCCTACGCACAGTTTTATAAATGAGACCCCTGATCTTGTAGCCTTATATCTGTTTCCTCTAAGAAAAATCTAGAGTTACTATGTAAAATCTGCAACTGTTAACTCCACTGTGTGAGATACCTGGAACATCTACTGAGAATTTAGTGCAACAAGTCTTTTGTCACACGTCTCACAAATAAAGAACCAAATCAAAAAATGTGTAAATCTAATCCTCTAATCTAGAAATTAATCATTTCTAGATTAGAGGAATAAAAATGTGTGATCTATGTGAAGATCTAGAGGTGTAATTTTATCTGGAGTATAGAATGACGTCACACACAGTCTGTCTGTGTTGATGTACAGCCCTGTTTTTACTAGCCGGTCCGGCCGCAATCATGACCGTTCATGTGAATCGCCACCTCCTCCCTTCTCTCTGAGCCCTCGGCCTTCCCTCCCTATAAAAGGCTTCAGGAAGTTGCCAGATAGAGAAAGGAACATAACCCAGATTAACATGGAAGCACTGTGAGAGCTAAAGAAGCTACTATTTGACTCAGAGCTAGCTCTCCTGGACAGTAAGTAACAATATAAATTTTTTAACTTCGTCATGTTTTAGAAAATGAAGACATTGTTTTGCTCAGTGTGTTTGCACTTTTGTTTGGGAACATGGCGAGTGGGGGGAAGAGGTACAGGGAGGTGTGGCTCGTTGCACACTTTGTTTTGGTCTACAAGCAGCGCAAAACAGCGAAACTTGCAGTGAAAGGATTTCACTTTTTGCCCCTTTAAGAAACGAGCAGTCACTAATAAAGAGAGAACCAGTGGAGGAATGAGGGCCACACCTGTGGTTTACAGCTGTAACTTCGATCTATAATCAACAAGGACGGTGCATGGCAAACGGTAAGTTAAGCTCTCTGAGCCTGCAGAGTGTTGATTAATAAAACTGAGGGATTATGACGGTCCAGCTTAGGTAGGATTTTCTGTTTATTTCATGATCACATTTTTGTAAGTCGTAATTATCTCTCATTCCCCGTCTCTTCAGCACCTCCAGGTGAAGATGCTCAGTCTTGATGCCAAAATCTAACAACGAGCAGAGACTGACAGATAGCTGCACACTGCACAGCCCTGCAAGGATGGATGAGACAGTCAGTCCATTTGTTGTCCTATCCGTGGCATCCGGGGAGACAGTTATGTTAAATAAGGCCGTATCTTTTGCTGACCGAGCTGCTTGTCAGAAACAGGACGTTTCACACGGCAAAGACTGTACTGAGGTGACCCTTGTGATGCTCGGAAATTTCTGGAAAGGGTTTATTTCTTTCAGTAGGGTCTAGATAGATGTCTGGCAGAGGATAGTATATCACATTATTCATCAGTACAGTGTCGTAAGGGATGAGGATCATAGAGCAACGACCTGTCCACAAAAATCTGCAAAGGCTTTTCTGTCTTTGTCTTTAATAAAAGTTCAGTTCAGCCTCCAGGGACTGACACAATCCATCAAGTTAAAACAGTCAAAAGCAATAAGTCTGACTATAACAGAAGCCTAATCATAAGTTTACTGAGTCTTTACTTTTATCTCCACCTGTCTTTCTGTAGTTCTCACTCTGGATACAAGGCTGAATAAAACACCAGTAAAACACCATTGACTTGTTTACAGGTGAAATAAACTGTGCCAATAATAAGCCAACTAGTAAGAAACCCCCACAAACAAAGTCTAGCACAACAGAAATGGATCATTTTTCTACAGATGAAAGCAAAAGGTAAATGGTTGAAAAGTGTACGATGACCCAGACAAAAAAGTTCCTTTGTCTACAAATCATAAAGTGGTGTAAAAGGAAGTACGTTCTCTTTTATTTCTCATGTTTATGTATCAGGACAAAGAAACATTTACTGGTATTTACTAGGTTTTAAAATGAGGTAAAAACAACCTCAGATAAACTACAGTCATCATTTGTTTAACAGAAACTAAACCAAAATCCAGGAAGTTCACTGCTTTCAACTAAATTAAGAGAGCATAACCTCCACATTAACATGCAAACAATGATTTTTTTAACTTCATTATTCAACTTTATTGTTCCATTGCTGGAAAAAAAAAGAAATGTCATTACTATACTGTGACGTTCTGGTTAAACAGCTGTAATAGTGGCGAGATTTCTTGCAGTAAAGCAGTGTGTTTTGTCCTTTTAACCTTTCCGTAGTCTGTTTAGACAGAATACGGAAGTTAAAAAGATGTTTTCATGTTTCAAGAATAGTGCTTGATTGACCAAGTTGTTTTAATCTCTTTAGTCCATTTGCGCATGCTAACCGCTTGCCTATAAGTGGTGCTTTCCATAGACGTTAGCCTTAAGCTAACTTATCGTTTTTTTAGACATTTTGATGTGCAACGTTATATAATTTCACTGAGACAATGAATGTATTTCCAGTGAGATACTGATGTATTTTTCTGTATGTCTGCGTAGTTTTACAGTTTTCCTAAACAAAGAAAACAGAATCAGCCTTGGATCTTTCTTGGGAGACTATTATTCTTCTGATTCTGATTCAGTGTGGGAAAAATCAGGTCCAGTTCAAGAATTACTTTACATTTAATTTAATGAAGTTTATAAGTAAATGTTTATAGTCAGTTCTGTAAATGTCTTTTTATACTGATTTAATTTATAATGTGGCTTTTACTGCTTAACTATATGAGATCAACACTGATTGTCACTGATCATCAACATACAGCACAAACATTACACAACGACACAGATGACTTGTTGTTCTGGATGCTCACTGCTGATAGACGTGATGAAGATAACAGCCTGAGACAAAAGAAGATCTAACTTCAAATGCTGGCTTTCCCTTTATAGGCACAGCATCAGCTGCCGAATCATTTAAGAGCTTCCTTCAAAAAAAATCAATACCCAATGTTGAATGTACAGCTAGAGGTGAACAAGCCAAAGAAGGAAAGAGAAAAGAATGAGATCAGGTTCAATCTTGAGCCAAGACAAAGAGTATTGTTTGTTTGTGCAGCTGGAGCCTCACACAGACCGCTGTGGCGGTTATAAATATCTGAACCAGGAGCAGGAATCTGGATGTGTGAGAAGAGCTGAACTGCCATCAGCAGGGCTGAAGCTAAAAATAGCAGAGCAGCAGGCAGCCAACTCTGCCTCTGTCTCCACTGGATTTGATTAGCCCTGAAGAAGCTCTGCCCACCCACCTCCAGCAACCACCACCCACCACCACCACATCCACCCCTACACTCTGCTTCTGCATGGTGTGTGTGGCAGCATGTCTCATCTGAAAGCTAGCTCAGTATTTTCTCACTGCAGACACACTCCTTTGCTCCAATAATGCTTACATTGGATTTTCAGAAGTGGGATCCAATCTCCCTCCTTGCCTGCATGTCTATGATTAATAACTTGGCAGCTACTTACGCTTCTAGATGATCCAAAAGCAAATAAAACCTGCTTCATATTACAGCAAAATCTAATTTAAATAGGTTTTCAACTGTACACTCAGCAATAACATTAAACAAAACAAAAAAAGTGCTCTTGCACAACAATTTAAAACGGCCCTATATCATAGAAAAGCATAAACAAATAATTTATGTATTAACAGTTAACAGACAAGTAAAACTGAAGAGGTGCTGATATTATTTCAAGCTGGTGATGTTGCAGAAAGGCTACACATTTGGGAATAAAGATGAGAGGAGAATCGCTGTGGTAAAAAGATCTGAGAAAATCATTGCAATCTATTAACACAGTAAAAAATAGTACAAGTGATTTGTCGATTTCTTCCTCTACAGTGCAGAATTCAAAGAACTTGGAGGAATGTTGTCATGTAGCCCGATCAGAGGCAGCATCAATGTTATTAAGCTCGTAGGCACCTGATTCAGAGATGGTCTTCTGCATACCTGTTGATGTCAGCGGCCTCTTCTCACCTTAGACATCAACAAGACATTTTGATCCAGACAACAGCTGCTCACTGGATATTTTCTTTTTCTGTAAACCGACAGATGGTTGTGTTTGAAAATTCCAATAGATCAGCTGTTTCTGACACACAGGGATTGTCTTCTGGCAGATGTGCGAGAACGTTGTTGAAATCCCTAAAAGTAACATTCATCTTAGAAAGATGGGAAAGTATTTGTTTATTTCTTCAATGAAGAACCTCATAAAAAATAAGGAGTCTGGAGGAATTTCATTGTATAAAGGCCAAGGGCAGCCTGTCTGGCACCAACAACCATGTCATATTAAAAGGCACTTAAACCCCCCGTCTTCCTCATTCTGATGCTCAGTTCAAACTGAAGCAAGCTGTCTTGACCATGTCTACATGGCTAACTGCATTGAGTTGCAGCAACGTGATTAGCTACAGTATTTGTGTTAACAACCAACTGAATCAGTGTACCTGATAAAGTGACCTGTGAGTGTATAATGTGTATTTTATATAACGTAATACAATTATGATAAAATTATAAATGTCGTAACCGTTCACTTTAGAGAAGAGCCTCACAACTCCAACTTTGTAAGCTCTGTTAGAGATATTACTGCAGAGTTGACAGTAGTAAGATCTCTCGAGTGACCACCTGAAATGAGATTTCATTTCATATTTAGCTGGGTTAAGTGGAAAACCGTACAGAAAACCGTCACTCCAAGACTTCTGCAGGAGAAAGGAGAGTAAAAACCTAATTTCTCTCTGACTGTCTTAGAGAAACACGTCCATCGACACTGACAGCGATCTCCACATTATAAGGAAGTGAGATTATGAAGGGGAATGTAAAACTGCACTGGATGCAGCTTCACAGCACCCTATACATTTGCCGTTTTGAAGATGATCGCTGGATTTGTGTGAGAATCCCACCTGTTCAGTATCACAGCTTCCCCTGAAATGCACATGGCGTCCAGAGAAGATACAGAGTGCACAGTGGGGCTAAATGAATGAGCAGGACTGCAAAGTGGCCGGCTTTACAGCCAGTCGAGGGCAATCAGAAAAGTGGGATGACGGCCTCCCCCTTTCCTTCTCTGTCACATCAGTCCTCTGCAGATGGAGTCTGGAGTCCCAATCCCAATAAAACTCTGCTTCTCCAGGGGCGTGCGCAGATACTCCAATGAGATCTATCAAAGTAGAAGACTATGGATGTCACAAAGGTGCTGTAGACACAATCAAAGCTCAGCAGGAGGTGATTCGCTGCAACTGTTGACAGGAATGTGACACAAAGCTGAAAGAAGTAACAGACGCTGTCAAAGAAACCAAGTTGTGGAAGTGCCCTAAGTCGAAACAGAGATGTGTCATTTGAAACCTGTACATAACTGGAAAAATCAACACATCCAAGCAGCCAGACTTCCTTCACCTGCAGCACATTCATCCCTTCCTGACAGCATCCACATTTCTCAAGCCCGCAGGCGCTTGCCGTTTGAGAGGAGGATTGAAAAACAGATGTTGAGATCGAGTGATGAAAGGTCAGTGAGTTAAACATGTTGACTCCTGAGCTGATTACAGATCAGTTGTGATTGATTGCACTTACTCATAGCCTGCAAGTATGCATACCAAGAAAGGCCAGTTGAGAATAACATAACATTTGCTACCCATAAAAACAGTACAGAGAAAAAAAAATGTGCATGACTTATATGGTGAACGTACCAAATACAAATTAACAATTAACTGTCCCATCCAACATCAAGATATGCAGGGAACACCGTTCTGCACTGCCAGCCCGTTTGGCTGGAAGGTTCTCAATTTCCTGTGCATCTGTCCATCTAGGCCCCACAGCCAAAAGCTGCTAATGTCCACTAATAAAAAGTCCGTCCCAGCTCATCATGCTCATACACACAGGCAAATAAAAATCATGCTATCAGTATGTTTATTCGAAAGGCACTACCATATGCAGAAATACACAGATCAAAACATAGAAATGAGAGGAGCAAGATAAAGGAAGATATTAGGACTTCCAGTTTTAGGAATTTAACCTCACTTAGAAACTGCTGCAGGAATGATGCTGTTATTGAGCGATATCATGCAGTCAGTAACATAAGAGTGATGTTATCAACAACCAGCATCCAGCCATACCACATGATGAGTACCGAGGTTCAACAGTTCATGTCCTGATGTGGAAAAAAGAACAACCTTCACACTAAGACCAGTGGCTAAATGTAAATGCAAAAATAAAATCACTTTTTTTATGCTTAAGGAGACATATAAGAGTATATAAAGTGATAACCGGCTCTAACATGCAACCATAAGCACTGCCATGAAGAAAAGTGGTCATTCAGATCTGCAGCTGGCTCAACGTCACAGAAGGAGCTCCAATCAGAAAACTCCAGCTACCAAGTCTCGATCCCAGCCCAGGGCCTGGCGTCATGCTGTCTTCGCTGTGCCTCACAAGCGGTGAGCAGGAGCAAAAGCCACATGGTTTTCTCCAGGTTTGCTTATTAACAACAAACACTCATCAGTAATTAAAGTTAACTTTTAGGGGTCTGAGCTATTTTTTCCATCAAATACTTTAGATTTCGTCTTGTATACCACATAAACAAGATGCTAGTTATACCCACATTTGGTATTTTTCTTTTCATTAGAGCTGGAACAATATCGTATGCTAATTATTTTTCATGTTAACCCAATTTATTAACATACTACATGAGATTAACATACTATAACATACTCAAAACATGCCAAATTCATCAAATCCCAAATAAAAAAACTTCTTACTATCATAGTATCAACTGATTCAAGTCCTCTGCTTTTTGATGTGATGCAACTACAAAGAAATTGTGGATGTGAGAAAAGAAATACAAAACCTGTCCGTTCTATCTCATCTCACTTTATGTTCGGGTACAGTGAACGTTTTTGTAATATAATCTAATTAACCCCTTGACACCTGTTGTTGCAAATTTGCCACAAATCTAGACTCTAATTAATTTTTTTTATTAGATTTTATTCCTATTTACGTGTTTATTAAGAAATAGATTATTTCTTCTTTCTCTAAATTTATTTTTTTCACTTATTTAATATTTACATGTATTTTATTGCAGTCTTTTTTATTTATTTATTTATTTATTTTTTTGCTTTTATATTATTGTAAATTAATTCAGGCACTCCGGGGTTAAAACTAGTGTATCTCTGATTTTATAAGGTCTATTTCCATCAAACAAAAACTGCCTGCCTGCGCTTTCAAATGATGTGGACATCAGCCCTCCAGGTGACCTTTGTTGTTACAGCGTTTTGAAAAGCAAAAGTGATCTGATTACTCTGTTGTGATCATAGACCTGGACATTTAGTTCTTTCTAGGTGGGATTGCAGGAGGAATACTCATAAGCAGTCACTGACAGCAGTCTTGACATTTTTTTTTAAGTTAACTTTTGGGGGGGAATGTAAAAATGTCCCCACTAGGAAACCTAAATTCTGGTAGTTAATTTTTATCTATTTTTTTTCTTCTGCTTTTATTATCAAATGTAGAATGAACAGGCCCCTAACCAGTTAGACAAGCTTTCTATGTAAACTGCTCAGCTGTGAGCTCTACACATGCACAAGTGGTAATCGTAGTATATGTGTGATTTCAGAAGTGTGTAGGAGTTAAAAATGTATTATATCTTATACGGAACCCCATAAAGAAGCATCTCTAAGGATGAAGAAAGCCAGTGGAACAACCGTGTTTCTACCAACAGACCGAGGACCTGATAAGATTTAATAACTAGTCTTTATTAGACTGTTTTACTGTTAGACTCCCAATGACAATGTGCCTAAAATAAGGATCCACCAATTCCAGTGTCATAACAATTAAAAGCTAAATTAGGATTTTTTCTGTAAAAATAATTTAAAATGTTCTCGTTTGTTGCGAGGGATAAAGGAAGCTTCCCTATCAGCAATCTGTCTCCTACGTCAACAATGTCTTTGTCAAGTTTTTCTCCTTTCAAAGTAAGAGTTACGTGACAGAATAATTTCATGCACCGTGTAGCTCTTTACTACTTCCTGGTTTCTTAACCAATCATATGCGACTCCCCACGTTTGCCAAACAACAACAAGTCAGCGTTTGGTATTTTATGTCGCCAAAAGAGCAGCAGTCTGCAGGTATGGAAGCCAGTAAAAGAAGCGGACCAGAAATAGGTTCAGAAAAACCTAAAAAGCCTCAGCATCCTGCTAAAAAGCAAACGACCAAACACGGAATAAAACGAGGATCGATATTGGAGAATCTTTTGCAAGGTGGAAAAGTCTGAGCAACCAAATTAATTTCAAGACTGATGCAGGGATGGCAAAGGTTCTCCTCGTTAGGTAAACACCAGAATTTTGCTTATACTGACCGAAAAGTTTATCTTGATTTACAAACACTCATTAAATTGATTTGTGTGACTCTATCGGTGACTTATTAGTTTACAACAACAAATGTAATGATGTTTGTGCCAAGTGAATGCCATGTTTGTCCTTATAAACTTATGAAATTACTATAAAATTTATTAAGTGGGACTAAGGGAAAACTGCCGCTGCGTAGCATTTTTTGATTAATGCAGTTTTTGTTTACACACTATTTTATGCTAAATTAACGCGGAAATTAGCGCTAGCATTGCAAAGCATAGCAACTTACTGTGTGTGAATCATCTGCGCTCATCATCATGATGTTTGCTGGTGCTATGCTCTCCATCCTTCTTAGACTGTATAAAAGAATCATCCTCTCATAAACCGGCAACCTCTCCGAGAGGGAAGGGAGGGGAGGGGGAAGAACGCTCTCTGTGTTTTTCTCTTTCGACTGCAGTTCTGATTTAAAACACTAGGTGTCAACGCTACTTAGTTTGTCTTTAACATTGTACAAAAATGACAACATTTCAATCTCCACAGAGTGTTGATCACAGCTTTCAATCCATCCTTCTCCAGCAGCGTTATCATTAGCTCGAGCCAATGCTTGCTTTCTTTTTTTTTCCAGGCAGTGCGCGGTTACAAATGAAAACAGACTTGCATGGTGCGTCTTTTTCAATTTTACCTGAGAATGTGGAGGATGCTGATCTTACTTTCATACGCTCTTGGTTCTCCAAAGCATGTTTGCTGCTAAGGTCCTACAGGAAATGGCTCAACTTTGCAGTAAATTTGCCGTTGTTCAGTCCATGTCCGACATTTTAAAACCAAAGTATCATAAGACAACGTACACGGCTCCTTTATTCTGTCATGTTCAACATCAGCTACATTTTTAGTAGCGCAGAAGTGAAACAAAGTCCCCCCTCAAACAGTTCCCTTACTTTACCACCAAACGCTGTTTAGGCTATTTAAACCGGTGTGCTGGTGTAAAACAAATTACATATTACAAGTCAAATAAAAAAAGGGTTTTAGTATGAATCTATACAACCCAAACTCTTGAAAACAATACAACCTATGATCATAACGAGTCATATAGCCAGAAAACATTTTAAACAGTCCAAAAGGTAGAATAATATACAGCCTTTTTTTCAAGCACACAGTGAGGTGAATCATACTGATGTCCACAGCATGTCCACACTTATCAAAAGTAAAAGATGTCCTTACAACCAGGCTTAAAGCAGACTGTCAAGGAGATGAGGTAGTAAGACCCAAATGCAGGACTCAAGGACACAGGTGGACAATAGAACAATTTAAAGTTGATTTAATCACCGAACGTCCAAGCAAAAATCACACAGGATGACGCAATTAATAGGACAACTAAGAGTCTAACCAGACTCACGACTAACATGCACAGACACAGACAGTGAACTGGCAGAGCACAAAGGAAAATGTGGAACTTAAATACTGAGGAACTAATTACAAAAAAGAAGCAGGTTGATGCAAACTGACCTGGAAGCCAGAAGCAGGAAGTAAAGCAAACAGAATACAAGGGAATAAACTCAACATAATAAAACAGGAAAGACAGAAGTCAAAATGAAAAACTAGAAACTAAGACTAACAGAACTAAAAACCCTTAAACCATGAAAGACTCCAGAGTGCCTTTGGAGTTAGCTGTGCCTCAACAAATGTTCCTAAAGTGCTGCAAAACTCAGAGATGTCACTCAAACTGCCTCTAATAAGCCTAACAACTGATTAAAATGCCTGGCTCGCCTTTAACAAAGGCTGCTTCTTTTTTTCTCTTTTTCCTTACAGAAAAGGTAGTGAATATCTAACAGGTTGTGTAATACATCCAAAGGGAAATGAATTTAATGTTTTATCAGCAGCACTGGAAGAAGAGGATTTGTAGAGAGCAAAGCAGGAATAATAAAACTTTTGCTCCATCCATCACAAAGCCATTTCTAATCATGTAGAAAATTATACAAAAACTCTGCTCCTCCCTAATCAAAAGCTAGACTTAGTCATGTTAGTTCTGACAGCAGCACAGACGGGAATCCAGGTGACTGTTCTAACCAATGTGTTGGTTGGAAATATAAATATGTCTTTTCTTGTAAAAAACAACAAAACAAATAAAAAAACAGTTGACCAACTCTTCTTTGATTGTCAAAAAGAAACATATTCCCTTATTTTTTCATCCATTAGTCACCATCCTGTCAACGTAAGAAAGAGAATTTGTTTAGTAGTGAATCTGAACAATAAAGACTGCCACCGTTTTTTTTCCCGATGAGTCACAGAGGAAATAAGAAGCTTTAAAAGGTAGCACACTGCAACCGTCTCTATTTCAGGTGGTTTGGCTGCAACTTTTTAGCTGTCAAACAACCAAAGGTCCTCAACAAACTTTATCCCCTTCTGATCTGCCCCATTTGCTGCTTTCTCACTCTGCCTGTCTCCATCCTGCCTCTTTTCCTCTTATTTCTATGCCTGTGTTGGAGTTCTGAGTGCTGGCTCAAAGAGCAAAGTGCCTCTAGAGCCAAGGTGAGATACTATCTGAATAAGCTCTGTGTCCTTTCTACAGGCATATACTACAGATATTTATCATTTCCAAAACAGATGTAAGAGGGGCAGTGAGATTGAACCAGGACAGAAATGGATTTTCTAAGCTATTTAATATTCCAGAAATCACATACAAAGCAAAAACTACTGCTTTCATTTAGTTTTATAAGTGAACAGCAAGACTTGAACGCGTTTTCATCCATGCTACAGTTTGTTTACCTTGACGTGGCTGTACTCCACCTTGCCAGACTCGCTTCCAATAGCCTTGGTTTCAGGCCTGGGTTTCAGGACTTGTCGGAGCGGGCTGGAGATTGGCAATCCTGTCACGCTGATCCCATCTGAAAAGACATCATGCACCACAGAATAAGATAAAAAAAAAAATAAGAGTGGAGAGATGAAGCTATCGTTTAACAGCGGCTGGCAGAGGACTGCGGCACAGTCTCATTCTGTTATATCCGCTGCCTGCGATGGATTCCAGCTTCACAAGAGCTATTTTGTGATGAATTGTTTTAATTATTTCAGTGATGTAGTCACTTTCTTTCATCCATCTCCTGTTTAGATAGTGATTTCTCATAAGAACTATGTTCCTTACAATTACTTGATACAGTGCCATGGAAACCATCCTGGACTTGTTGCTTTGGATCAAACAGGTAGGAGTACATGTGTTATCAGTATCTTTAAGTGTGAACAGACTTTTTGCTTAAGTGACTGGCAGCACACCAAAATACATTAATAGGCCTGTTTACAGCTTATGTTTTTGTAGTAGTAAAATTACACTATAATACTGTCTGGTTGTCCAGTTTTTAAATTGATGCGACATTTGAATCTAAAAAGTTTAGAAGATCCAAAGACGTGAAGGAAACCAACAGCTGAAGAGGTTTTACATACATACATATTCTTTTCTTTGACTTGTCCTGTGCAGCATCATAGCAAACAGAACGATGCTGCCATGTTGTGCTTTGTCAAGGGTAGCTTAGCTGATACAATGGAAATAAAGCTTTATGCTTCATGATTGGTCTTTATTTTGGATATTGTTAAGTTACATGTTTAGACTGGACATGACAAGGGGAAACAAATGAAAGGGAAGAGTGAGAAGAAGAGAGATGAAACAGATAGAAACCAACAGCATCAACTGCACAACTAAAACAGAGAAACCAGACAACCAGCTGCTACATATGTAAACAAACATAACTACAGTCAGTGTTTCCCAAAATCTTTATGCAGGGCCCCCTTTACATTGACAAAAATAATGTCAACCCATTACCTGGTCAAGCCTTGGGCGAGATGTGCCTCATCATATTTAGTCTTTTTTTGGTAGCTGTGCAAAACTATAAGTTTTATTTAGCCTAGCTGCCGCACCAATCGAATTCTACGGGTGGCTCCTCAAAGTTCCTCCTTTTGAAGATAGTGTGTGTAGACTGGGAACCCCAGTTCAAATAAACATTTTACCATCTGTTGGAAGAAAAGGGAGTTTTTTTCCAGGGTCATAAAACTGGTAGAGATGGAGGAAGGAATCTTGGTTGTAACTTGAATCTTGGGGGTTCACACTACACTACATTAATTCAGTGAAGATTTTTTATTTTTATTTTTTATTTATTTGCATATTTAAAAGCTGTTTTACAAGTGTTTTAAAATGCACTTTCTACTAATAGGTATGGAGGCAACATGCAAAGACACATGAACATGTGATGGTGCTTTATATTGTTATCAACTGAGTATACAAAAACAGTGTAGACCATGGTACTTTGTTTCACAAATGAGGCCATTTATGCATGCTTTTTAAGGTCATATACCTTAAAAAAATAAATAAATAAGCATACGTTCCAACTCATGTCCAGCCAGCAGGAGGAAGATTCTGTGTCGGCGTAGTTTACAGGTGGGGTTATGTTAGGAGTAAACAAAAGAAAGAAAGAAAATTGACCCACCGCAGAGGTCGGCATGAACACGGTGCACTCTGACCCAGTGGAAATTGGCGCTAAGAGAGGTATGGTGCAGGGAACATCAGCCATAATTATGTACACTTTTCTGTAAATGAATCTATTGTACACTAGGTAAGTATACTGATCATACTGATCATTGTTCCAGTGTTACATTTGGCTTAAAACGTAAAAAAGTAAACAAATGCAAACAGCACAGAAAGTATTTAGGCATACTTCAAATAATTACTCTGTATCCCCATTGCACTGATTGTGAAACATGCAATTAAAAGTTTGGTATTGTGAAGAATAAATGTAGTTTTCATTCTTGACCTTGAGAGCAGCAGTGTGGATGCAGGAGCAGCTGCACTATCAGCAGCTGGGTTTGGCAACACCACAGGGACTGCTGCTTTCAGCCCACTCAAAAAAATCCTAAAAAAAATGACGCCCACAGCCTAGGCTCTTACGTCAAAGGAATCATATCACTCTGACGTCAGTGCAATTTCCCTCCAGAGAGGGGGAAATTACCAACCTCTGCAGCAGCTAAAGCAACTGGCTTTGAGGGAGACAGACACATTCAGTGACTACCATACTCTATAATGTCTGCAACAAATGGTGAAACAGAAGCAGCTGCAAGTGCATTTATGAGAATCAGTGTTTAATGCTGTTAAACTCTGGAAAAATTAGAGGCCAGCAATAAGAAAATGTTCATTAGGTTATAGCAACTGCACATTCCCAAGCTGCATACAGAACAAATCATAAAACATTTTAAACAAAAGAAAAAGTCACCACCTGGATTTAAATAAGCAAATAAGGTACTAGCCTCTTATTGGAAAATGTGCAATTATCTTTCAGCTGACAACAAGTTATTTAACCCAAACTGATGCAATGAATAGCTTCTCGTTTCTTAAACTATCATGTGAAAAGACACATCCCGTTGTCGGGAAAAAGAAGTGGAGAAAGAAGTGTCAAATTATTGGCATCAAGCAGAGACAACATCTGACGAGACAGCAGAAACAACTAAAACTGGGTTAAGAACTCTCCAATGCATTAATGAAAACTGGAAGGATTCCTCTTTGTTTATAGAACCACCAACAGATGAGTTGCTGCTGTTAATATGTTGTTTGAAAGTTACAGCACATCATTTCTATTTACTTTTTTAACAGAATCCCAGTTATTTTGAAATGGACATTGTACTTGTTGCTGAGAAAGACCATAACAAATGAAATTGGTTCCCCCTCTGTATGAAATTACACGGTACACCGATTTGCTTGCATATTGCAAATCTGTGAGAAACAAGTGTCAAATGCAACAGGTTGTAATTGACTCAGGTTTGTTCATAACTCTAAAATGATCACCTGTAATTTACCTGCAGCTTTTTAAAAAGTATTTTAACATATTTAAATTTTTTTTCATCTGTTTAGTAAACTCAAGCTGAATTTTGACCATAGAAACATTTTCAAAGAATAAGGGTCTCATTAGGACATCTCGCTCTTTTTAAGCTGCCTAAAAAATTCCTGGAAAGAAATTTTAACTTTTTTTTAGAAAGGGGGCATTTTTTTACATTACACCGGTGCAGTGCTGAAAGGTCAACCCTTTCTCGGGTATTATTTCTGCCTTTCACTCAGCTTTTAGCTTCACTCTGCCTTGTCAAATCTGTGAAATTTAAGCTTATGTTTAGTTACAATAAAAATAGTTTCAACTCATCCATTTGTCAGCTTTAATTAGCTGGAGAGACATAGAGCATTATAAGTTGCTGACGTCAATCTACATAACATAATACATAACAAGAGCTAAGAGTTGTTATATTCTTCTTAACTTTAGGATTATGTTTTCATAGAAATGTTGACGAGGACTGCGATGTAGCCTGGCCAAAATGACTAGAAGGCAGAGGTCTTCCCATTAGGAATAAAACAATACATTGATCTATGTAAAAAATAGTATCATTTCATACTGAAAATATAGATAGATAGAGATAGTTGAATATAAACACCAGTACAGTAATCATGTAGAAGTTTAAACATATGGCTGCTGAGTGCTTTCGGATGGAGGAGGGGCTTACAGCAGAAGAGTAAACCTTAGTTGCTTTCACATCAGTGACCAAAAGTCTCCAATAACACTAGAAAAAGTCTTTATATCTGTAAAGACACACTGTAAAGAAAACTGTACTTTTTATCCTACTGTTGAACAGATTAGGCAGAGAGGAAGAAAAACTGAAAAACGGTTGATGAAGTGAATCTTCCCTCACGATACTCGGCCTGTTTCAGGAGGTACACGTGACTTGTCGTGTCCTGTGGCACAGGGACCATGTGAGTAATGGGCACTGAGATTAACGATGGCATCGCTCCACGATTTCCCCCCTCACCCCTATCCCTCTTCACACCCACCTTCCAATCAGTATCTGTCTTATTTGCTGTCTAACGGCCTCAGGGAGATTTGGGTGGACTCAGCATTTCTACCAAAGGCTGCTTTCCTGCCGGTGCTCAGACGGACCAGGAGACTGGAAATTATGCATCAGAAATCATATCGAGTTACAATACTGACACAGATGTCAATGAAAGACTGAATATTTGCTATCTAAACTAACATTTCGTCCTCTTGAAGCCTGTCTGCCCTTGAATTCAATGTACACATTCAGCTATGACTACATGAGGAAATGCATCCAGATTTTACACCAGGTTTGGACTACAGGGATGATATTCCAACCCAATATCTGTCTGAAAAAAAGTCTGAACTACAGTAAACAGAGTTAAATAAGCCAATGCTTTTTGTTAACATTTGAGATTTTTCATCATCTCTTCTCTCATCTATGCATGAAATGATGCCAAAAAGGTCATATTTCTAGAATCAACTTAAAGTTTATGAATGCAGCAGATGTATTTCATCGACTGCATGCTAAAAGAATAAAAAGTTAAGTGTAATATTAAAATGGCATTAAAAGAAAACATGTCCCATTCATAAAAAAATCTTTTTGGAATGCTTTCGTACATTTATAAGGTTTTCATCAACCAGCTTTTATATATAAGAAAAAATAGAGCTGCGCAAAAAATATATTTTCCATTAATATGAATGTTTTCAATGCTGATAATATTTCTATAAAAAAAAAATAAGATAATTGCTTTCTACCAGCCAGCAGCTAGATTTGGTTTGCGTACTTTGCTGCGGGTTCTGCTGTCATATTCGGCTTTTTTGTTTTTTGTTAATAGGAGTAATCAAAAGAAGTCTGAAATAACACAAGGATTACATCTTAATCTGAAGTCACTGAGTGCAATAGCAGCTGATAAAAATCCCCTTTGGAAATGTCTGTTTTATTATTTTGGTTATAATTTAGGGCTGCTTCTCCATAACAATGAATGAAAGTTAATTAATTCTTTTGAAAAACTACAGCACAAAAGTGAAAACATCTGTATGCCATCCAGCCTCCGCTAATTTATGTTTATTATTAGCTTCCATCACAACTAACCATCATAGTGATTTACATTAATATGCTGGTGTGAAATGTTGCTGTCTGCTCAGATGCTACAGCTTTCCTAAGATAGTTTGGTTTTGCACTAACACAATGAGGAGTTCTTACAGTTTTCTTTTCAAATGGTTCCAAACTTTATACACTTTGTCTTTTTCTCTAATTTCCTCCATCATGTCATCAAATTAAACATATTACAAACGTAATGAAGTACACAAATAAGTTGCATGACACTGAACACAGCACAGTGACCATCTGGGATCTGGGATTTTTATTTTATTTCTTATGAGTTATTCAAGAAATTGTTTAAACCCTGTTTGGATTACAGCACATTAAAGCAAGACAAGTAAATTTATTCACTAATATTATACCGTTTCTTTTTATAGTGGTGGTAAAATCAACTTCTTTTATATTAAATTATCTATAAATTCCCACAAATATAAAAAAAAGAAACAAGCTCAGGTGAGTTTTTGGAACAACAGTTTAAAAGCTAGCAGGTTATTATAACCACACACAGTCCAGTAATGAGCGCTGCAACATATATTTACTTATCCTGACCGCATCTTTCTCTGAGGCCTTTAATTCATGCTGTTCTCTCTCTGATCTGGCTGCAGCACAAGGTCCTGTCTGCAACCACAACATTAATGAAGGCAGCAGCACCGTCATTAGCTACGACACTCACACCATTTAACACAATAAAGCGTGCTGTAAGTTGAGGCCCATTAATCCTGACTGATGACATTACTCCCATCTAATCCTGAGTTATGATGCTGTGGTCTCGAGTAGGACTAGGACTGAGAGATAAACCCTGTCTTGAGGATGAATCAGTGAGGGTCGGCCTGTTTTTGCCTGATTTCCCCCCTCCACCTTAGCTAAAGATGACATTGAGCTCCTAGAAGCTTTGAAGTAAAGGCCGACGGGCTGACTGTCGGCAGAACATCAATAACCAGTATGTGAGAATGAAAACAAATCATCCTCCAACTGTAAGGTTTTGAATGTATGTAAACAAAGTCAAAATAAAGATATAGTGTTTAAATGATGTGTACACATTATTTAGCAGTGTGTGAAACCACTTTAAGAAACAGTAAGTAGTTGTTTTCTGTATGATGTCCTTAGTATTTCACATTGTTGTGGAGGAACTTTCTTTACGTTGCTTTAGTTCATTGAGGTTGAGGAACAGCTCTATTACGATCCCACCACAGCATTTCACTCAAGTTCAGGACTCCTTGATTCTCCTTTTTTCTCCTTTTTTGGTTTTTCTTTCTTAAAAATATCACTCTATTAAGTCATTGATCATTGTTGCATGAAGCTGTTTCAGCCTAGCTTAGGTTTCAAATCTTGCTATACAGAAGCGTTTATAGTCCAATCAATGACTACAAGGTGTCCAAGCCCAAATCATCAGCCACCACCATCATGCTTTATAGTACGTAGGAAGTGTTTTTGGTCATGTTGGTCCAAAGGAAATCGTTTCAGAAGTTTTGTAGTTTGTTCCAACGCTGCTTTTTTCAAATCTAACTGCTGTCATGTTATTTTCTAGAGACAAGAGGCTTTTTTCTGCAACCCCTCCCAACAAGCCATACTTATTCAGTCTTTTTTTAACCTCTTCTTCACAAGAGTCTTTTTCTTTCCCACCTCCTGTCTGAGATGACACGTTCAAAATACCATGCAAAGTATATTTACAAGAGCTTTATGTTTGATCTTGGTCTCAAAAGAAAAGTGAGATGTGAGATTATTCTAAGTGTAAGATTCAAGATATGTGTTACTGTGTCCAAATAAATTCACTTGGGACCCAGTAGAACATGTAAATGGTTGTTTCCTCAAAGAAAACCACATTCATTTCGGTGAAAACCAGAGGATAGCAGCCGAATTCATCTAGGGATTCATAATGTCTGATTAGAAACTGTGCAAAAGCAGAATCTTAAAAAGTGAACCTGAGTTTTAAGACAGGCATGAATGTTTCAAGAACCTGTGCTAATTCATTTTAGAATCACCATGAAGCTCTAGAAAGAAGTGAACCCCAAGATAGTATATCATTGAAAGAGTAAATACTTTACTATAAAACCCCTTTTATCTTCATGGAAACTACAATGGGGCTCTTGTGAAGAAAAAGCTCATCGTACTATAACAAATGTTTACACTTAACACGCTCACTGAGGCCTGTAGAGTCTGACATGCAGCTTTTAACAGATGAATGTTTTCTTTCTCTCTGCAGAATAATGCACTCCAAATAGTTTGGAAATAGTCTTAGCAACATTTCCCAGACTGTTGGGCAGCAACAGTTGCTTCTCTGAACTGAGGAAATAAGTTTATGTAGTGTATACTGCTACGTTCCTTCTAAATTCCCATGGAAGCAGTGAGGTTAGCTAGTATTTAGACCTTAGTTTTAGATAAAGAAATAATAATGGTGTGTAATTTGTTTGTGTTGTTTGTCTGTATTTATCAAACTGAATAACTTGTAAGGATCTACATTTTTTAATTATGTCCTGATATACAAATACTTAGAAATGCAAGAGGCTATAGTTAATTTAAAGACATTCTGAAAGCTGCAGGGATACAAACCCCAACCATCAGCGCCAGGGCTCACAGTTGTTTTAAATACAGGGAAGTGCTGGTGTTAACACAATGTACCATTAACATGCACCACAGAGAAGCTGAGAGACACTGAACAAGCTTTGAACCCTGATTTTTCCTCAGGCTGTGGAGAGGGAGGCAGAGAAGGTCTAAAAGCAGATGAAGAGCTAAGACCTTTCCACCTGAGCAAAAGTGGAGGAATTCATTCATATGCATCAGCTTTCGTATTCAAGCTCACAGACATCCTCATTTTTTTTTTTTTTTTATTATTGCATAATTTTTTTCTTTTTTCTCAACTCTATTTTCACTCATGACTGCACTGACCTAGCTGGCATCAGCAAGGATAATGAATATTTATAATGTTAAAAGAAAAAAAGAAATTAATGAATCGCCTCTGTAACAACGGGCCAAAATGATAAAAGGCTGCTTTTTTATAATCTCATAATCTTATTAACTTTTGATCTGTTGTTAATAAATGCAGGAAAAAAAGCTGTGGAACAGGTGGTCATAGTGAACATCTGATATCAGCTTTAGTCCAGGTCTCTATAACTTAAAAGAGTGATGAAGTGTAATGAAGAAATGCTTAATTTTGTAAACAAAGAGCTCTGAAGCAACGACTCTGGCTCAGCTTAGCAAACCTGAGGACAGCCGGACTAAAGCTAACTGGATCGGCTCTGTCCAAAGCATAAAACATCCGTCTGGTAAACCATCTTATCAATCCTTTGATAAGAAAGCAGACAGCTATTTTTCCTGAAATGCAGAAATATCCCTGTTGGAGCATGCCAAGTCTTGTTTGTTATTTTGACGTAAAAATTGCTATCCTTCGTCTCTTTCCCTGCCAGTTGTGGAAACAGTAATATCTTTTTGTTTTCTACTACAAACTCAGTTCCTGTCTGCAGGAATTGTAGAGGAACTTGTCAACAAATTTCAGAATGGGTTGCTTTTCTTGTCTTTCAAAACACCAAAAGTATGACCATTCACACCCGACAGTCAGAACAAGACAGAACAGGCAACTAATAGTCCAGTTTGTTGGGCTATGTTGGCAAGGTGGGGCACCACTGATGTATTAGGGTGAATCCCAATGCTTTCCTTTGGCCCTACTCCTGTTTTTAAATGTGGATTAAACTGTTGTGATCTAGCAATCCAAATGATCCCCAACACCCCTGGTGAGGGGCTAAATAATGACTAAGAATTAATTTCCTATCAGAAAAGGGGACCCTTACCCGCCCTTGCTAAATGGAGTGGTAGGACCAACGTGGGGGACGGTTGGGACTGAACCTAAAGACCTGTACATATTTCAAAAGAACAGAGAAATGTTTGTCAAACTGGCCAGAACAAACATGAACAAAGTTTGTTCTGGCCAGTTTCATACTTCACGAGTGGGGTTTGGGTGAGGCGTTACGTTCCTTATATGTGTTGTATACTGTATATTTTCATACGTCCTAAATGCCTCAGCCAGCTGTTCCTAAAGGTCATCTGTTCAACCTCGTTTAATACTTTGTATCATCAGAAAAGAAGAAATGACAGCTTTTCACTTCCTGTTCTTTTCACCCATAGTTGGGACAGCACACAACAAAAGGTTTCTACTCAGAACAAGCTATGAAAACTCCCAAAGGGACAAAGAATGATGCCATTATTTCTTGCAGTTCTGAGATAGAAAATAAATTTCTGTGTTGTGGAGTAGTCAACACTGGGTCGGCCTGACGCAGTAGTGTTAAAATGTGTAGACCACGGATTGGCAAAGTCAGTAGTTGAGGGACCACAGTCATGCAGGTTTTGGATGCTTCCTACTGCATCACTTCTGAATCAGACTAACAGGACGGGCAGAACTTCATAACAAGCTGCTGAGAAACATTTCATTCCAATCAGGTGTGTTAGAGCAGGGAATGATCTAAAACTTGCAGGACTGTGGCCACTGAGGACCTGAGTTGCCCATCCCTGGTGTAGATTGTGACACACACACACACACACACACACACACACACACACACACACATACTGGTTCGGTGAATCTTGGTCATAGTGAGATGAAACTTCCAGCTGTGGAAGATGTGAGATGTGAGCTTTCAGTAGAGGAGCCGTTTGTTCGTGTTCATGCCGTGGGGTGGACACGGGGAGACATCATCTGTGTTTACATGTGTGTTCGGACTTTCTGTACCTGGTTTTTAACTATTGTTGTCATAACTGTGTTTGGTGGTCATAGAAATGATTTTGCTGAGCTGTTAGTTGAGATTCTGGACTTTCTGTGGATACCACATGTTTAGTTGCGCATCTGACGCTACACCCGGAAACGAGATGTTAAGCCCTTAACTCCAGGAAGCGGAGGCTGCAGGTGACGCCAATACAGTCAAGCTAAAAATGAAAGTTTAGAGAAGTTTAGAGCCTAAAATCTGGATAATGAAACCCTGAAGGTGCATGGATGGAAGTTATTGTGCATATTGTGAATATTTCTCTCTCCTCACCATCTAGAAGCTGTGAGATT
>JBAFTA010000019.1:4677320-4694714 GCA_036919975.1 Melanotaenia parkinsoni | reverse complement strand
TATTTAATGACACATTTAAGTAATTATTGAATGATATATTTAATTAATTCATTGTGTCACATTACGTCCTCCATAGTGTGGTAGTTTATATTGTTTTTGTGAATATTGATGTGATTTAGGCAGCCTAGACAACTTTTCTCTTTTTAGCTCTTCCTCTGTCTCCCTGTCAGGTTTGGCACTGACACATCAAGACTAAAGAAAATTAGATTATAATAAAAATATTCCAAACATCAAGGGCAGCCTTTTATACAACATGTCTGCCTTAGTAGAACAAATCTGTCCGGCAAAATATGGCACACAGACCACCGTTCTGTATGTTAGGATGCTGGACAGGACAGGGTAAAAAAAAATAAAATAAAAAACATTTTGCAGTCTTTAAATGTCTGTCGGTGTATTCTGTGTTCATTCCCTCCTTTCCTGAGCTCAGAGAAGAATGACACCATGATAGAAATCTAAAAGAAAAGGTGGGTCTTCACCTCTGATTGGCTCTGATCCACAGTTGTACACAGTGCTGTGTGTTGGTTTAAAATTAAGACCGCCGCACATTAGATGTCCAGTACGGCGAAGAACGACGTGGACGAGAATCTGGACTCAATTGTAAAACATGGAATATGTTGGAATTTGGCTGTTATCTATTATCCCTGCTAATTCAAGGGTTTTTCCACTGTGCCTGAACAACATGAAGCAGAAAAGCTGGATGAGAGTTGGTTGCGTTTAGAAATCACCCCCCACCCGTCTGGGTGACATCATCTGCACTGATCGGGCTCGAGTCTTCCCGAGAGGCTCGGTAACAAAGAGGCTAAAAAAAATTTAAGAAATCCAACACCAGGCAACTGTATAAAAACTGAAAAAGCTGCATCTTTTTCTGGGGAATCAGAGTGAGAATATACTTGCTGGTCTTGACAGAAAACAACAGCTTGGTGGTTGACAAAAATACCAATATGAGAGGCAGCTGTGTATGAAAATAAACAAAAAACAACAGCATAACAAAAACCCTGGATGTTTCTGGCTGTTTGAGCAGCCAAAAACGTGGCATATAATAAAGCCAAAGAGGAATTGCCTTTCACTAAATTTAAGGCCAAGCAGATAATTATCATGAAAAAGATTAAATGTAAATCCTGAGGAGGGAAACTTGCCAGAAGCAGCACAGTCTCATGAGCTATTTCAAAGTTTAAAAACACTTAAATTTATTCTTTTATTAACTCCATCAAGGCAGAGGTCATGTAATCGGTGGCAGTGGTTTGTCTGTCTGTTAGCAACAAAACTCAGAAAGTTATAGACGGATTTTGATTAAAATTTTCAGGAAATCTTAGAAATGGAATAAGGAACAAATCATTGGATTTTGGGGGTGATCCAGATCACCGCTTGGATCCAGGAATTTTTGCCTGTTAGCTTAAATAGTGACTAATGAATGGAAACTTATGAAAGTTGATAAGGCCTCCTTTGAAGCAGTGACAGAACCCCTGGCTGGTCAGCTTTTATACTTTACAGAAAGAAAAATAGAAAAACAATCGTAAATCATAAATATTACTCAAAACTACTGCATCAAGCAGTGGAACTTTCAATTTATTTCCTCACCTTGAGCTGCACAGGACGAGGCAGAGAGGAAAAACTCCCTTTCAACAAGAAGGAAAACCTCCAGCAAAACCAGACTCGGGAAGGACGGCCATCTACCTCGACCGTTTGAGGCTGCAAACCTCGGGACAGATTGGTCAACAATCATCATACTTCTAAGACCAGGATTCTGATGATCGGTGGAGAGACTGTCCACCTGTAGAGGTTATGACTGCCAACCTCCCTGTCTGTAGTCTTTCTACAGTACTACTCAAAAGTTTGGACACACCTACCCATTTAATTTAATTTAAATAGCTAGGTGTCAAAATATTTGACTGGCACTTTATGTTTCATTGGACCTGAACCAGAGAAAAGTTTTGGCACTATTTCCTTAATGAATTACACGCAAACTGCTTCTCTTCTAAAAACTAAAACATTATTCTTTAACATTGTAGGCATTTATTGGGCTTTTCTGGATGTTAATGTCTTTTCTGTCACTGGGATTCTTACAGCTCAGTCACAAATATTTACTCCTGTTTTCAGGGCCCTAAATGAACATTTTGATCACTTGCCAATGCAGCTCGTAGATTCGTAAAGTTACGCAGCAATCATGATTTCCATTAGCCAACCATTTATTTTGGGTAAAATAATCTAGATTATAAGAACCACTGAATACTATGAGTGGCTGAGACATTATTCAGAATAACCCTCACACAGACACGTGAAATTTTAGTCATTCACACATTTTAGTTAAACCTCTCTGCACTACACTGAAACTGCTGTTCAAACATTAATTCATTCAAAAAGAGCTTCACCTGCTGGCTGTCTGTGTGTGATGCATTTTAAGGGAAGTGTAAACAAGGCTTCATAACTCCGTTATCTCATGCAGCTCCCCGTCTCATCTATGACTCAGGGTTTGATAAAGGAAGTTCTCAACCCTGTGTTACTGTTTTCATTTGTCAGTGTTTAGGTCAGTGTTGAGGCATCCAACTTTTTTTCTTTTGTGTTGGACATTTTCAACGTATCATCTTGTTTGCAGGAAGCATAGCAGGTGTTGCGTCTGTTCAATGGCAGTGGGATTGTTTTTTTTTTTTTGTTTGTTTCTTGTCCTGATGTGGTCATGAGTTTATGATCATCATGAGAAGCAGCTGGCTTCTTCAATACTATACTGGCCTCAGCAGAGACTATTATTAGGGTTAGGTCTAACACGACAGCAACCGGATAACTGTCAGTGGCAAGTCTGAATGAGGACACACTAACTAGCCACCTAGCATAACTCGCCCATTAATATATGCAGTGCTGTCAAATGAAGACCTGAACAGCACTGGACAACATATGCTGCACATGCATTTGGAGTGTTCTCCAGGATACGACTTACATTACTGTCTGGGTCTGCGTTGCATATCCTAATGGCCGATTTATGCTAGGTGGCTAGTTAGCATGTCATTATTCAGACTTGCTACTGTTGGCTGATGTCACATTAACCCTTAATTGTCTCTGCTGAGGCCAGTATATTATTAAAGATGCCAGATACTTCACTGAGATTACTTCCAGGCAGCAATTTTAGAATAGTATACAAGAGGCAGTTTCAGTACAGTGTATAAGAGGTTTCACTACAACGTGTGAATGATTTCAGTATGATATACGAGTGGGTGTAGTATAATGTGTGAAGGACCTAAATTTCACATATGGCTGTGAGAGGGTTCAATCAAACCTGTTACTTTAAATAGTTTTTTTTTAATGAATTTTTTAAACAACATTTTTTTTAATATCTTCTTTTCCAGCAAGAAACAAAGTAACTGAGAAACCAGTTACTAAACAGCCTAAAGGCCCATTTAGGCTCGTCACAGAAGACGCTTACACAGACTGATGATAGTTTCGCCCGCATAATTTGGTTTGTTTTTCAGGGAGCTTAGCTATCCATCGCTGGACGAGGAAGATGGAGCAATTCCACTGGAAATCTTGGGGACAGTATTGAGCTAACACGCAACCAGTGAAACACAAACCAGAAGAGAAGAAGAGGAACAGGAAGAGGCAGAATATTTTTTTTTCAGCAGGGAGACATCTAAGACTTGCAGGCTAGTGAGCCACCAGGGTTGGGGACCTCTGTATTAGATTTATTAAATTTTAAAAATAAATGGCACAGCAAGTTATTATTAATTACATATCAACATATCAACATTCACCAGAAACCTAAATTTTATCTTAAGCATCATAAAACAGCACTTAGACTAAATCCAGCAGTTGTTTTTTGGATCTGTTTAGAGGGGCTTTCCACCAGGTTAACCAGTAAAACCAGCAGGTGTATGCCAACAGATTCTAAAGGTGTTCATTGGTTTCTGTTACTTCCTGTATCCACTCACCATCGTTGAGGTCCTGCAGGAGGTTTTCCTGACCAGAGAAGTCCAGTTTGACTGTAATGCTGACAGTCAGTGTCACAGACTGGCCAGACTTGAGAGGCAGGTGGCGTAAAGCTTCCTCCAACTCCCAGCTCAGGAATTCCCCAAACACTTTTTCTGTATACACAAAAGTACAAAAGAGAGAGAAAGGCTGATTATTCTTAGCGACTTCTGTGAGGAAAAAATTGTCTGGCTCAATATCATCTTTGCACTCGCGACAAACACAGATGAGGAAAATGGGAGGTGGGTTTGGTGGTGATGCAAGTTGAACAACGCAAAGAAATCCAATGTCTGTCACGTTTTTTTTTTTTCTTTTTTTTTGTATCACCAGTGTTTATGTTGTAATTTTTGGCTCCCAACCCTTCTTCCTCAGAGAAATGACTCAGCTGCATCCACTTCAGCCTGAAGAACCACATGAATGATGCATCACCTGAATAAAGCATGCGCTGTGTCTGTGCAGGTGAGCCACTCCTGATCTTAGAGGCTGCAGAAACAGCAAGCAGTCCAATTTTAACACAAGCACAGCCGAGATGGCAAGCTTACTGTGAGAACAACGGTTTACACATCCATACTTCATTCATACGCAAAGCCTGTAAAATCCTCTAAGAGGATGTGAATGAAGGCAGCATTAAATAAAGATTCAGTGAATAACACTCTGCTTTAAATATTCACAGAACACAGAGAATAAAAAGAGTCGGATCAGCCAGTCAGGCAGTAGAGTGATGATCTAAGACATAAAAAAAAGACTAGTCATTCATTTGATGGGGAACCATGAGGCTTTAAATTTAACATGTAGAAAGCCAGAATTGTGGTTGATATTACTATTATCGCTGTACAGAATTAGATTGGACAAGATATGGCAACTAAAACGACTGATGATAATCTGTCATGCCTTATAAGTAGGAATGAGTGATTTTTTTAATGTTCAAAGTAATTTAACTGAAAGAAACTTAGTAGTTTATGCAACTATAGACTCAACATATGTCTGCCTTGTTTTAACCAGAAGCTGCTAGAAATGAGAAACTGACGTCTGTTTACCAAGTTATTTATCGATTACTAGAATAAAACAACAGAAGAATGATTGACTATTGATAGAATATCAATAGTGAGTGATGGTACAAAGTGAGTTCTGCTGTGACACCCAATGTTAATTAGCCAAAGATAACGACCGGCAAAAGTCGTGTGTGGGCCCTCCTCAAGAAAATAAACAAAAATGAGGTCCCGCTCAACCTCTGCAGGTAAAGCTAGCATATCATGAGTTGATCATGACAATGAACGTCCATTTGAGAGCAAATCATCAACAGAAGGTCCGTCCACAAAGTAAGTGAGCTTGAAGTTGGACATGAACAACAAATAGCAGACCTCATTTTAAAGATGATAGCCATATGAAACCATGCGTTCTATATGTTTAGAAGTTTTTAAGCTTGATGAAATTTGTTGAACCTAAATTTACAGTCCTATCAAGAAAGAACACTCAGATGGCAAACAAGACTGAAGGGACTCTCAGGTGATATTGTAGGTGAGCTGAAGTTCGTTAGCGTTGAAAAGGTGCCTCTCATTACAGATTCTGTAACTGAATCAACTGGAAAATACACAGTGTTGTAGAGAACAAAGATATGACAGTTGCATACTGCTGAAAACATGGTGGTGAAGTACATTAGACTAGCATTTTTCTTTGCTGACTTCATTGTTCCAGCATGAGTCAAGTCAGGTGCACATGAGAGCAAAAATGAAGAAACTCAATACTGAAAACTTTCTAAAAACAAAAACAGCATGACCCATGTTGCATCGTGTCAAAAGTAATTGAGAAACAAAATGGAAATCAACAGGTTTTATCTTCTGACATTACTTTAAATAAAGGCAAAAATATCGACCAAAACAAAGCAAAGAGTGTACAGTCTGTTCTCACTTTATCTCGACAAATCACAGTCAACATATAGACATGTTTTTTCAGTCAGATTAGGAGGCTAAAATCATGTGAAATGAACGTATCAATAGATATAACAGCATAAACGCCAACCAAAACAACAACACCGAATTTCTTACTAGCATAACTTTGTAGAAATAACACACAGACCAACAGTGACCAAATCTTTTCTCATCTGCAGATCGTTCTCTCAAATCTTGGCTTTCAGGAGAAAAAATATTGGCATTGAAATAAACACACAGCAGAAAATATTTACATGTTTACCCTTTTTCCTCCAGGTAAGCTTTCTTTTGGGTTTTTTTTTTTTGTTGTTGTTGTTTGTTTTTAACTACAGTCACTAAACCAACTCCATCTCAGCTCGTATTTGCTGCCACCGTGCATCAAAAAATCTTATCTTCTTATTCCAGCCATAGAGGACCATTATTTTTGTTCTGTTCAGAAAGACATAGAACTTTTTTTGTCATTTGTTGATTTTTGGCTGCTCCTGTTTGGACATTAAAAATAATTTACGCTCTGATTGGTAAAAAGCTTGACAGTAAGTGGCTTCATCATAATTTCTGGGTCAAAAGGTCTTAGCAACATCATAGTGATCTTTTTATTATGAAAATGGGATAAATAATTGTGTTATCATGGGTTTATTATATAGTCTAAGATTGCTGGTTTGCAAGCCTACTGGATGGGATGTAAATACCTTGAAAACTTACACAGATCATCTAAAGGTAAGCTACAGATTACAATTTACACCACAGGTACACAACTGCTGTTCCTGAGAAACTGTTGACAATATAAGTGATAGCGCCAGCGATTTAGCAGATTTTTTAGGGTTAATGGACATCCAGTGGGCAGGAATTTAATCCGGTGTCTAAATGGTGTGCAGGTTCTGCTCATTCAGCATATGTCAACATGGTTAAGGGGCAGAAACAGAAATCTCTCTCCCGACTCTGTGTAGGATCTGCAACAAGACTTCATCCATGATTTTAATGCCAGAATCGGGTTATGACATCTCATTTCATCCAGGAGTCCACTTACCAATGTAATAACATTTTTAATGTTAATATTGAGTCTGCTTGATCTTTACACACCAATTTGCTTCAAATAAGGCAACAAAGGTGCCTGAAATAAAATATTAAAATGGTGCTTGACAAAGTCGAATGAGAACGCGCCGCACAGCAAGCTCTGCTTGTGACAGCAAAAATCGCTGGAGCAGGATTAATCCAACATTTGTGCTTTCTTTGTGCTGTTCTTTGGAAGGGCTTCTATCCTCATGAGACATTTAATATTATTATACCAAACAGTGTTACAAAACACAGCTAAACCGAGCCGACGTTTGTATCCGCAGGACAGAAATAAAGTAGCACTGGAGAGTAACGACACGGTTTATGTTCACACTTGTTATAACTAACATAACAGATATTAAGTGAATGATTATGTTGTCTGTGATGGCTGTGTCTGCACAGTGGCAGAAAGAACAAGTTTTGTTTGTTTTGCCACTGATTTTTTCCTGTTAAGGCTCCTCTCATCTTTTATTCATCCAGCTCCCATAGAGAATGCAGCAGGCTTTCTCTCTATACTGTGGAAGTCTGTCTGGTGCCCATACCAAGTTATGTCGACTGAAGAAGCAGGATGACCAGGGGAGGCCAGTTCTATCACCATGGTGCTGCAGTGAGAAGCTGCAAGCATTGTCAACACTGAATAACACGTGTGCTAACTGACGTGCAGACAAAGCAGATCAGCACAGTGTACAACAACTAAAGTTAAGACAGCATTAAAGTTATGATGTGGGGAAAAAAGAAAACATTTTTGAAGCACATGGGCTGAAAAAGAGAGGCTAGTACTTGATCGTCAGTGTATGCATCCAGCAACAATCATCTCCTGCACAAAAAGCCATTGCCTGACACTGAGAGGGTTGGGTTACTTACTGATTCAAGCTAGGTAGTTAGCACTTGAAACAGACTCAAAGGCATCTCTCCAGACATCTGGAACTGGTGTTCAGAGTTTAAAGGTCCCATTTTATACAAAATCTACTTTCTAAAGGTTTACTAACAGTCATATGTGTTCTCATAACCTGTGTATGAGGCCCAAAAATGAAAAAAATCTGTCACCTCTCTCGCTTGCTTGCGCCCCTTTTTAGCGAATGTGTGCTCAAATGGGTGAGTCTGAGATCTGTCCCTTTGTGACCTCATGAAGGGAAATAACCACTGAAAGGTAGTGGATACTGCCATTGACCTGCCCCACCCCAACTAACTGAGCCTGCCTTCTAAAATCATCGAGCAGGTGCCAGCAAAAGCAAGATTCTTATCCCAGAGAAGGGCGTGTAGTGGGGGTTAACAGACACGACTCATGAACATTTAAAGGTTCAGAAACAGAAACAGCCCTTTCTCATTAGAGCTCACTAGAGCTACTTTTAGAATGGCTGAAATTAAAGACCAAGGCTAATTTTGGGGTAATAGACTTTGAAAAAAAAACAGGAATTTACTAATTAGACCTACTTCCATTTTGTCACAGTTTTCTAAGCTAATGGAGAATTTATTCCATAAAAGACTATACGCTTACATAGAATTACATAACGTTCTATGCAAACAACAATATGGCTTCTGACCTAACAGGACCACTACCTAAACGTTAGTGGATCTTGTAGAAAATATTTCAAAAGCAGTAGTAAACAAACAATGCGATTGGGTTATTTCTAGATTTAACCAAAGCTTTTGATACCGTGAATCATGAATTATTATTAAAAAACACTGTACAGATATGGTATTAGAGGTGTAGAATTTTCTTGGATCAGGAGCTATTTGGAGAACAGATCCCAGTATGTCCACATTAATGGTACTGGTTCCCAGGTGCTGACAGTGACCCACGGTGTCCCACAGGGGTCAGTGTTGGGTCCTTTGTTGTTTATTTTGTATATAAATGACATATGTTTATTTTCAGATACGTTACATTTTGTCTTATTTGCTGATGACACTAATATATTTTGCTGTGGTCAGAACTTAGAAACATTGATAGATACAGTCGGAAAAGAGCAGAGTTAAAAAATGGTTAGATTCAAATAAATTAACTTTAAATTTAATAAGAAAATAAATTTCAAATTTTTGGAAATCGTGCTGTCAACGTGGACAGAAAATTAATAATAAACGACACTAATGTAGAAAAAGTGAATGAAGTCGAATTTCCTGGAATAATTATACAAAATAAACTTAGCTGGAAATCTCATATAAACCATATTAAAGCAAAGATCTATAAATCACTAGCAATTATTTCCAAAGTCAGTGTTTTCAGATGAAAAGAATGTATATCTTTTGTTTTGTTCTCTGGTTCTCCCCTACATCACCTATGGCTTAGAGGTGCGGGGAAAAACCAATCTTCAACCGATCTGTATGGTTAAAAAAAACGATCAGAATAGTTCATAAAGCAGCCCATAGAGAACACACAAACCAGCTGTTTAATCAAACTGAACGCTTTAAAACTGAAAGACATGGTCGACTATAAAATGTCTCAATTTATGTATAACATTAAGAATAACTAAATTACCAGCTCAAATTCAGGGATTGTTTAAAAGAAGAGATTCTGTTTATAATTTCAGAGGGGGTGAAATGTTCATAAAACCTCATGTGAGAACAATGTAAAGCAGGTTTGTATTTCTGTTGTTGGGGTTAATGTTTGGAGTAAGTTGGACCCAGAACGAAAAGACTGTCCAACATTAATTCGATTTAAAAAAATGTTTAAAAAAAAAGATCAAATCTTATGTTGAAATGGAAGACTGACTATAGTTAAAAATGAAATGATAATGTATTGTTTGCGTCCTGTGGAATGTGATTTTGAGTTTGTATTGTGATATATATTGCACAAGTAGTAATAGTATTACATGAGATGTGATCTATGGCATTGGCAACTATACTTCTGTTAAGTTACTGTAATGGGGGTGGGCTAAATAAGCTTAGGCTTCTCTTTTCAGGCATTTATGTGGTGTTTTTGTTGTATACTTATTCTTTGTTTATTTCTTTTTTGCTTATTCATTATTACTATTTCCTATGATGTCTCAATGAAGTGTTTTTCATCATCATCATCTAAAACAATGTTGTTCAACCTCTGATACCCAAATTAAATTGCAAGTTGTAAAAATGATTAGACTCAAATGGTGAGGAGAGTTTCATCAGTACAGACCCTTAGTGAATGGATTTTATCTAGTAACTGCAGCAAACTGCATCATTTACCCACCAAACGTGTAACATGAAAATTTATGAGGTTTTTAAGTTGTGAACCAGTGCTCAGGATAGTCTGGGGGACTCTGTTCAATTGGGAGGGGAATTCTTGAAAACATTCACACGGTTTGGTTTGCGATACAATACACTTTATTGATCCCATAGGGAACAATAAAGTATTGCCTTTCGCACTGTACTCTACTCACAAGGACCAAACTGCCTTGAAAATGTTATGAAGTTACAATAACTGCTCGCTAGGAGCGACACTGTAGAAGAAGAAAATCTGGCTCATCGATTGGCCAGGAATCGATGAGCTTGTTCACCACAAGTAAACAATGGAGCAATACCGAGTTCATCCAATCTTGGAGTTTCTGTTTTTGCTTTGGTGTTCAAACCTAACACAGTTTCCACTGGAATCTGTCCTGTAAGAGCAGCAGGAGAAGCAGAGCACCATCTAGCACGTTGCACTACAACGCATTCTGCATAACTTCCTCTCATTGGTTCACTGGATGGTCCGTTTTCTTTCACACTCTGAAGCTAGTACAAACATAAAGATTATCGGGCTGTTTTTGTTACAATTTTGCCCTTTCCCAAACAAGGACGGGAAACGCCTTGTTATCTCAAGTATTATAAGATTATCCTATAAAATTATCATTTGGTCTGAGGTGTTTTAAGACCGAATTCATCCCAACAATCGCCTCCAAGTATTAAAGTATTGAACATGTTCAATATTTAAAACCAAAGTCTTCACATGTGCGAGGACAGCTGGCGACTCCTGAGTTGCGACTGTGTGGATGGTGATGTGGAACGGAATGTAGCCAATCAGAGAGCGAGCTGACTGGGGAGCAAGAAACGATATAAAGTCCGTGTTCATGCTGTCTCTAGTCTGTTAGTTTTTTCAGTTCTGTACTTTTCTGTTAATAATAGTCCCAAGACCACCATCATTCCCCCGACTTGTCCTCTTCCATGCTGGGTGTTGTGTTTTCCGGTTGTTGCCATGTCTCTTCTTCTTTGTTTTTGTTAGGTCACGTTTGGTCACGTGTGACTTCTGGCTCGGAGGTCTAGATTCTAGATCTGTTGCTGGACAGAATCGGGGCGTGTGTGGTGTTCTGTGCTGAAATTATCGGAGCACACCAACACACTGTACGATCAGAACTGTTAAATGCCTGATTTTCTCAAACAGTAAAGAAATCTCATCAGATTTAAAAAATCTTTATGTGTTTGCCAGGTTTGAGTGAACTGCACCAGGATTCACTTGAAAGTGTACAGAGTGAAAGTGTTCGGCGTGGTTACGGCCAACAGTAGCCATTATATATATTCAATAAAGCAGCTGTTATCAGAATAACTGCATCCATTCATCAACACGTCCTACCGGACACCACAGTATGTTAGTAATTAGAAAATCCCGCTAGCAAAACAGCGACTATCCAGGGCTTAAGTTTCCAGAGGCGACATGAATGCTGCCACATTTACCACCAGCGACTTTAGAAAGCATTTTGGTTGAAATCACGTGAAAGAGCATGAGGTTGTTGCCTTAAAGGAAATGCACAATGAAGTACAGCAATAACGAACGTTGGCAAATGGTTTTAAAAAACGTGAGGACCTAGCAGAAGAAAGCCACCTACATAACAGACAATGTCTTAGAATTTATTGTCCTGATTAATCAGCCCCAGTTCTTTGTGGAAAACGTTCACTGTACGTCCAATTTCAAGATAGTTTTTAATAGAAATTCTTTTAATCAAGTTTATTTACACAATAATTAAAACAGTTCTGTCGCCATCATGGATTTCACGTGTTAATAAAACATGAATTATAAATATTAAGGCTATCAAAAATAACGCGTTAACAGCTGGAACTGATTTATGTTATTAATTGCGACAATTTTTTAACCGGAATTAATGCTCCATCATTCCCCACACTATTTCCAGTGGGAGGGTCCAACACTGGCACTCCTTTATGTTCCGTGACCGGCTCTCGGCTCTCAGCTGATCGGCTTCTCTGGTGCTAACACAGTCTTTCCTGCTGCACTTGTTAATTATTCATCTGAAAAGGAGGAAACTAGCGGTTCGTGGTTCATCTTATATTTAATCCAAAGCATTGTTATTGGACGCACTAGCAACAGCAAAAACTTCAGTCTCATGTCAATCAGATCGCATGTAGCTGAAGAACGAAATATAATTTATAGACCTCGTAACAAAATAACACTGGTCTCGGAATCAGCATCGGACAGAAAAAAATGGCATCAGAACATCTCTAATCCAGACCAGGGTTTGTTTAAAAAGGACCAAACGGCACCAGTATGAATGTTCCCTAAGAATGTGAGCATAACAAAAAACAAATGGATATAAGAACCACCACTATTATCTAATATATTAAAAGAAATGGTAGCAAGTTTCTTCAGTGGTGGGAAAGATAACTCTAAACAGGAAAACAAACATATGGACGTGAAATATGAGGAAGAGTTGTTAAACTTGTAATAGAAGTTTTCTGAGATTTGGTTTTGCATTTGGGAGCATCATGAGACAAACCAGTTGTAGATGCCAGAGATTAAAGCAGCGTTTTGTACATTTTTATCCTTCTGCATAACTCTCAGCACCTTCAGACTTTAGGATTTTCTGTAATTTTTCAACACAAACAGTTAGACGTGCAGCCCTCCCAAAAAGCTGATGAAGCAACAACATGTTGATCGAATGCTGACCGACGGAAAGTTAACTGGGAAGACCAAAATCTGCTAGTCAAATTCTACAAATTGCTGTTTTTCCTCTCAGCTATCACCGCTTTAAGAACATAAAATATTTAAAACAGTGTTTACTGGGAGTTAGAAAATATGAAACTAAACAGTGTTTCTGCTCAGATGATTTCTATCAGCAGCACTGTGGGGTAAACAAAGACTGCGGGGGACTGAGAGCTGCCAGGGACCAGAGAGATTAAGTAAAACTTTAGAGAAAGTCAAAATAACAAGTCTTACTTGTTACCTGGAGAAAAAGGCAGACTTTAGCATTGGTTGGAATTTTTAGAAGTCTAAACTTAGTTTCCACTGTTCTCACCTACAAAGTGTGCAGCTGAGGTAAACTTTTTCTCTTTTGTGAGTACATCCTGTATATTTTACTTCAACAGTTTAACATCAAGCACTTCCACGGACAACCTTTAGGAAAAAGGTGAATTACAAATCTGATAAAACACCAGATAAAAGCAGAGCTGACAACACAGCCTTACTCACCTGGACTTTGTCTTTGTACTAAAACAAAGCCATCTGACAAAAAAAGTAAAAGCTGAGTGTTAAAAAGAATAAAAGTTAGATTGTTGTTACTGTCTTCTTTAAATTTAATATTATCTGGGATGAGGTACTAGTTCAGAAACTCAAAACATCGTATGGTTATGCACAGGTTATTCTATTTTTGCAAACTACTGTATTACTTCATACTTTCACACTAAACATCCGCATGTGAGAGGGATGTTATTGACCTTGTATTAGTTCTTGTGATATCTCTGATATAGAACTGAGGCCTCAGAGAACAAGTACTACTTTTACATGTTTCACTCAGAACAAAAATCCCTGCTATCATCAACAGCTTAAGGAAAAAGGAGAATCAGACTCAGATTAGTGTTTGAAGAACAAGGAATAACTAGACCAGTTGAATTAAGATAAATCCGAAGACAGAAAAGAAACTTGAACACAAGAAAGACGATAACGAGCGAAGGTATTTGAACAGTAAAGTTAAATGTTAGCTGCTCATCTGACCAGCTAACTGTGCAAGAAGAAAATCTACCAGTTTTAAAATATGATGTTATGAACTCTGAAATAATCTTCAGAGATAAATGCAAATGGACCACGTTTGCATAATCAGATCATTTTAATGTCCAAATTTGCTGAACAAGAGCTGAGGGGGGGGGGGGGAAGCAGCCCCACAGCGTGACAGAGCTTTCAGTTCGTCTTGCATGTTCATCCAACTCTGAAAATAACACATCCCTGGAGGGGAAACTATATTTGCAACACAAACCACTTGCAGCAACAGTTACATTTCAAACATGACTCTCTTCAACTAGACAGACTATTTCTTTGGAGGCTGGCCAGCAGGGAGCTGGGTATGTAAGCAGCAGAGAGGTTCGAAGAGGCAAACATTCATGAGATGAATGACTTTAAACCCCAGACTATTTTAATTAGAGTCCAGTACCATTTACCAGTGACAGACTAATTCCTATCCACCTTCGCTGGAAGCCTGTACAGAGATCCCAAAGATATACACATTGTTTAACAGCAATGCTCAAAAATCATGGACGCTGCATCAGTGTGGGTAAACAAAGGTTTATTATTCCTTCTCCTTTATGTAAGCATGAAAACAGGCGACAAATACACAACTGACCCATGAAAGTTTGATAAAAGCTGCCTGCGAAGACTAGGTCTACAAGTGTTGACCCTTTATTCTGATTTGTCTACATGGCATTGCCTCCACTTCAGCTAAGAGGAAGCATAAATCAATCTGTGACCAGGTCTTGTCATTTAAGTCACACATGAAACAGGTTTCTGTACTGCCCTCCAATCATGTATGTAATATTCCCAAAATAAGAAGCATCCTTTCTATAGAAAGTAAAAAGAGAACAGCTTAAATTAATTGATGCATTTGGTAACAAGTGACTGAATCAAGTCTATCTATGTTCAGTTATTAAGTCCATTTAACTTAGTTTAAGTCAGGCTTTCTTAAATTATTTACTTTCAACTATTTAGATTCTCCAGGTTTCCCAACTGCTTGCAAACATCAGCCTCTGTGTCGTCTGACTCTCATTGCTATGTTCAGATTTTCATGCCTGCACTGAGAGGAAGTCTTCATTGTTGACCAACATGTCAGAGATAGATTTACCTTTCCCAGGAGATTTGATGGACACATCTTTGGTAACTGAGTAAATTCCTCGAGCTAGTCATCATAAGTTTCGTCCATGGATTCCAAATGTAAATCCCAGGCAGGCTCCATAGGTCCACTTTTCTTGGATTTCTTATGTTTTATTTTGATGTTTTGTTTTTGATAAAAAATTTGACTTCTTGTACAACAGATGTTTATTTTCCAGTGGTAGTTTTGTGGACGTCTATAAAGACTGTTCTTCTGGGATCGGAGCAAGCATGTTGGATCCAACTGCTTACTCAGAAAGGGCTGCTCTCCATTCGGGTATCTGGGGCCTCAAACTACAGGTGGTGTCTGCTGCGCAAAAAACAAATGCTGCGCACTTCTACTTTCAGATTTATAAAAGCCTGCACACGCACGTCCCACACCTGTTTCCATTTAGATTAATCATAATCAACTCTGAAGCGGGCGCACGTGAGGGAAAGCCTTCCCACGCCCACATGGTGGCTATAAATCGTCAGGTGGACGCATATGATACATATTCATCACATCATTTGCATGATAATGGAAAAAGAGTTAAGAAGTGGAATTTTTCAGGGTGTGAGACAAAGATCCTGATGGACCACGTTGACAAACGTAAAAATGTGTAATTGGTGGGCACGGCGTGGGCATTACTGGTGTCAGAAAGGCAGAGTGGCAGATGCTGTCATCACAGTGTCAGAAGGCAAGACATGCCAGAGGCATCGGAATATGTGGCTGGATATCTCGGTCGGTAGGGCAACCGTCTCCCATGCCAGAGTTATACTCACCTTTGTTTTGACAATAATGGTTCATCATTATGATGGACACGGAGGCACGCGCACACACTGCGGCTTCTATCTCTCCAAACGAGACAGTATTTTCCTGTTTTTCATCATGTGAGTCGCATTGTTTTTGTTCGTTTTCATCGTATCACATTGCACGTGAAGGAAACACAGCAGATGCTGATTGGTTCCCAGTGTCTCATGATCACTGCAAGGTATTACGATAAAAAAAATGCTAAGCTTTTCAGTGTGTAACCTGACTACTAGCGTTCCGAAAAAACGAGCCAACTTAGCACGTCCTTATCAGCCTGATTATTCCTGCACGTCTGCAACAAAGATAAAATAAGACATGTGTCAGAGTAAAAGGAGAAATAACGACAGAAAAACAAATTACTATTGAGTGAAGATTACAGGATGGATTTAGTTGGGGTTTCGCCGCCGCAAAGGTGCTGGGATGCTACCAACCTCGCAAATTCAAGCACATTTAACGTTCTCAGGTCCTCTTAAGAGAAAGATCGAAGAGTAAAAGTGCAGCTACCTTCTTCATTGGGCGGGTGAAAAAGGTAGAGACATCTATAATATGTGGTCGCTAACCAAAGATGAAGGAAAGCTACTGAAAACTTATTATGACAAGTATGAGGCCTATGTCATGCCAAAAGTTGACAATATTTGCTCGCTACAAGTTTCATGAAAAAGTTCAAGCAGCAAATGAGCCAGTCAAGCAGTTTATGACAGATTTAAGACTCCTTGTTAAAGACTCTGCTTATGCAAACAGTGACGAGACGGTCCACAACCACATAGTTTTCGGTATCCACTCATCCTGCATAAGAGAGAAGCTACTTAGTGCTGGATCTGAGCTACACTGGATAAAGCTGTGGATATTACCCAGTCACATGAAATAGCCAAAGCTCAAATGAAAACCATATCAAGCAACGCAAGCAATCGCCGTGAGGAGACTGTGGACACGTTACAAAGAATCCGTCATGGAAGGACCCGCGGTTCAAAAAGAGAAACCATGCCATCGACAAATCACGTGAAACAGGCAGTTAAGAGGACTTGGCTATTGTGGAAACAGAGCCCACAGTAATGAAGAAAAATGCCCAGCAAAGGGTAAACAGTGCAAAACATGTGGAAAATGGATCCACTTCTCAAAGGTATGTCACTCTAAACAAAAGTGTTCATACAGACCTGCTCAGCAACGCCATTAATTACACTGAACACGATGGCACAAACACACAGACCTCTGCAGACCTGCCCCAGCCAAAGGACAGTCATATCCTGCTGACTGTTTACCTTTCAGTTAGTAAATCCTGAAAATTTCATCCTTCTTTATTATAAATATTTGATTCTATGTATATTAAGAAATATTTTAATGTTGCTGTTACTGTTGTGATATTTGATAAATATATACTATATGACATTTGTTGTCATTTTTTAAGAATATATATAAGTTTATAAAAAAAAACTTTTGCAAAAGAGGACAGAGAGACTTTCTTCTATGGGATGTAAATATTTGTGGAAAATTATGTTAATAAAAAAAAGTCCATAGTTTCCTACCTAATGACCAGAAAAATATATATATATATATTACTGAAATAATAAGAAAGAAAGAAAGAAAGAAAGAAAGAAAGAAAGAAAGAAAGAAAGAAAGAAAGAAAGAAAGAAAGAAAG
>JBAFTA010000019.1:4663192-4677220 GCA_036919975.1 Melanotaenia parkinsoni | reverse complement strand
AGAAAGAAAGAAAGAAAGAAAGAAAGAAAGAAAGAAAGAAAGAAAGAAAGAAAGAAAGAAAGAAAGAAAGAAAGGACCAAGAGGAGACAGAAACCAGAGATCTGAGGTATGAGCAGGTGCTGAACAAAGAGATGGAGCACAAGCTAAAAGCCACGGAGGCCTGACTGATGCACAACCAAAGACAATGAAGTCATGACCTGTGGAGCACCACAGTCTGCAAGAGGAGGTACATCAAAGGCAGTCCAGACTAAACCAGGATGATGCACATGGTGGTTTTAAATCTGTGCTCATCAGTACAATATTTTCTTTACCTTAATGCAAAGAAAGAACTTGTTAATTCAGTCATTAATGTCTGAGCTAGAAAGAAAGAAGGACGGTCTAAAACTATCTCGATATGGTAGCTCACCTTTGGTGTTGACTATCTTCGAGGTGAGCTCAAGAGTCTCAATGTCTTCAGACCCGATGTTCTCCAGGGTGATGGTGAGCTGCTGTGTCTCCCCGTTGAAAAGCTGGACGGACACGGAGCTGGACAGTTCTTCTTTGGACATGGGCTGTGGTGTGTGGGCGGACCTGTACAACAAGACAAGAAATAAAAAAGCCACCAGAATACACCATTTAACAGTAGATGTCAGAGACCGTGTCAGTGGTTTCTGGCTGTCATCATGTCGGTTGTGGTAGAAACTGACACCCAAACAGCTGTAACGAGGGTCAAAGTGTTACGGGCAAAGACGACAGGTGCACAGAGACAATGTCGTTCAAAGTGTGCCAGTCAGTTTCGCAAACAAACGACAGAAAACAAAGCAGAAACATTTTTACCTTTTGTTTCACTCGTATTCCCTTTATTCAGACAAATAAAGACGGATACGAAATCTTTTCTCAGATAATCAAATTTTGTGATATTTATCTGATCACACCACAATGAGTTGGCATGAAACGGTTTTCTAAATAAACTAGCGATACACAGACTAACTCTGACACTAAAAGTGTTAAATAAACCATGGCTGAAGACAGTCTGATATTAAGAATGTGAAAAAGTCAAGCTTTGTGTAGGCTCAAAGTCAGTAAGGCGGTTCGTGCAGCATCCTAGAAGCTTTGAAGTCAAAACTGAAAGTCTCTCTGTGGACCCTGTGAAAACACCCCAGAGACAACATATTACATTTGTATTCTATTTGCTTCATCTGTCTGCTACAGTACTCGTCCAGCACAAGAGAATAAAAAGATTTCCCACATCAAAAGCTGCTGAAGTGCCATGACCTAAATAGTGGATTTTGCAGCAGCTGATTTACATGAGTGCATCGGAGGGTTTACCTGCAATTTACTGGTAGGAAATGAACTCTCATATGTTGTTTCCTCCTTTTGCTGCAATGAAAATTCCACCTCTGAGGAGGGTCATGCAAACAAATTCGCCTGCTCATCGGGTGTTTAACTTGGCAGAGATTGCAGCCATTTCTGACACTGGAACAAACAATGCTCTAAAAAAATCATCATTTTATTATTATTTGGAGTTAAAAGTGGAATTTCTCCATTCATACGTTGGCATGTTGACTGGTGAGTGCCCATTAAAGTGCCCATTCACACACTTTATGAACTTTTACTTTCTAGGAAATTCCATCTAAATAAAGTTTGGTTAGTAAGTATTTCAACAGCAATACATCTCCCTTATTCTGTCTCATGTTGCAGCACAATGGACAAGAATATAAATGGTAACTGTGCAGCTGATGTGCTCTTTTTGGCTTTAACCCTTTTGGAGAGTGCATAAATCAATCGTGGGTGAACAGTGTCACTTTTTTAAACTTTTAGGGCCAAATAGAAGAACATTCCCAACTGTAGAGTCAGTAGCTTGACCTGAGTTTTCTTACTAAAGCAAACAATCCTAAAACATGCACAAGCATAAAGAAAACTATGTAAAACAAGTTTATCAACTTCAAAACAATGTGGTTTGCTTGTCCACAGCTTTACATCACTAAAGAGATATTGGCCAATGCTTATTTCTCCTGGTCCAACTTGAATTTCTGGAGTAATAACAACCTGGATTGCTAAGACTTCATGTCTTCTTCAAAATGCTAAGCTGAGGGTGAATTATTAATTATTATCCATCAGGTCACGTTAAAGATGCCACGACTAAAGTGTAACATTTACCCTGACTCAGACTAAATATTCTATGAAAATTTAGTCTCAACTTACTGCAATATCCTAGTGCTCCCGGTGTCCTACTGGCACCAGGCGGCTTTACTGCACACATCTGTGAGACATCTGTGTTTTTGGTGCAGACATCAGAGCTACATAGTTATAAGAGTTCTGGTTTTCTCTGAAAATGCTGCTCTCATTTCGAGACTGAAGGCAGCTGGTGATAATGCTGCCATTCAGAGGCATCCAGCATAAAAAGTCATTATTTTGGCTTAAGCTTTGAATGTGGTTCTGAACCCTCATGTGCACATACTACAGTGTTTCACTGCCACTTGCTAACATGCTAACATCACATGATCGTTGTTTTTGCGTTCCTGGTGTTTCCCAATGTCTAGAAAGGTTTCTAATGGTTGCAATTTTACAATCTCATGTCACAAATTCTTCACAACATTTTCTGAGGCTAAACACTACATGTCCTCTGTGATATTTTTGCTTTTTCATACTTTATTGGTCTCTGCAGCTGTGGGCTGCCCAGCTCCACAATGGTTCACTTTCGTTGCCAGTCCGGGTACGTGAACCTAAGTTTTCCAGTCCCAAGTTCACCTGTCTGACCACGAGGGTTAGAGATTAAAAGACTGAATCTGGCTCAGTAAAAATCTAAGTTGTTTGTTTGCTTTTACTGTATTTGTTGTAACCATAAAGCTGCTAGCATCACAATGTTTCTCATCAGAAGACAGCTGAATATAAACAGCCAGTATAAATGGCTGTTCTCTGTGCTACTAGCTACTAGCTGGTGTGAGTCCGTTGCCTCCACATTGGCACCACCATGTGTTTCACCAATCTAAGGCAGGACTCTTCCATGGCATAAAGGGACGTGACTTGGAAGTTTGGACACACAAAGGAAGCATTTCTGACTTTGAGAAGCATCAAAAGTGGGAATGAGCCTCCATAGTAACTATACATAGGCATGGTCATATTGATACTCCGAATTGATACCTCAATATCTGCAAGAATACTGGATTTGATACTTTTTTAAATATCACAATACCACTGTGTTTATACAACAATGCAATTTCTTTTCACACTGAGGTTTGAGGATCAGCTTTAAAAGCAGAACCAACTAAACTTCAGTGCTGGCACTCAAACAGTGCAATGACCTCCCCACACATTTCAAGCTGGTCCCCACTCCTGAAATATTTAAATCTTGCCTTAAAACACATTCTCACTCTTTGCCTTTTAACATAGCAAGAGAATTGGGTCACTGTCTCTCTTTTAATGCATTTTAGCTTATAATTTATTTTGGTGTATTATAGTCTTATTTCTTCTAGTTGTAGTTTGTATATTTTTTTACTGTATTTTAAATATATTTTAGTTCTCTTTTTAGTGTATTTTTGTTTTTCCCAAGTCTTTTAAAGTCTTTGGATGTGACAAACATCTGGCTGTGTATGGAATATCTTTACTGGAATCTGATTTGTGTGGAATTAATGTCTTTAATTTATTCCAGAGGGAAATTGCAGGTATTTTGCAAGTATTGCTTTGTGTATCTATCCAGCAACCACGTGTTTTTCTTTTAATGTGATATATAAAAAGATTAGAAAAAGTACCATAAACTCATGGCATCATATTGAAAGGTAAATCGTTAGCATTATCCTTCCCTAACTCCACACCATCACACATGGTGTTTGGTGCTGTGATTAAATTCCATGGCAACACTGTGCATATTTTTCTAACCGTGGTAGAGATGTGCTGAGCTGGAGACGAGGAAGAGAAGGAATGACTTCCACTAAACAGCCACTGGTCTTCACACTAGGCAGGTCCTCCAGCAGGCAATCGCTGGTCACACCAAATACAGATGTGTGGTAACCTGAAATCAGATAGAAAAATGAGCAGAGTACATTTTAAAAATACATCATGTAACTAAAGAGAAAAATAACATCTGAGAAATGAACATGGCGGCTGGTCTGACCATTGACAGTGATGTTGCCAGCTGTGCGTGGAACTCCAACCAAAGTGACGGGATACAGGCCCGACTCAGCGGGCAGGGACAGTGCAGCAGGCAGAGACTCAAACTCCACTCCTGAAGTCATCAGACCCTGAAGGCAACACAGGGAAACAACAGTAAAAAACATACAGATGTAAAACCAAACATACCTTTCATCAAATCTGAAGTGGCACCACTACTGTGCAGAAACCAATCATTCCTGAGAGCAAAACTTCAACAAAAGTAATCAGAGCTGTTGTCTTTTGGGAATCTGAGCATGTCATGCCAACAAAGCTCCCCTTTGTTTTTCCTTTGAAAAAGCAGAGTGAAGTGCAGCTTTGTGATTCCCAGACACCGATTCTCTGTGAAGTATCTCTCAAACCGTTTCGTGCAATCCGTCATCTTAATCTCCACGTGATGTCCTGAAGATAAAATCTCTGCCAGCGGGGGCATGGCCAATTCTCCGCTGCAGAAAGTCACTGCATGCCTGAGAGGCGGCTGAAAATAAGTCCTACAGATCACATCGCAGAGGGATCAGAAAGGTTTCAAATTTAGCAGGTCAGGCTCAAACTGTTTATTTCAGACGGCAGAATATCCTGGGCCAAAGTTTTTTTGTTTTATGCTTTACAAAAGTTGTGCTGGCTGTCTAAAGGGTAATTTTGAGACCATGAATGAAAGAATGTGAACAGAATTCGAATCAACTTAAATGACAGCTGTAAAACTTCCCAACAAACCTGTATGAAATATGTAGATTTAAAACTAAATTTCTTCTCAGACAGTATGAACCCAAGATATTTCAGGTTTTGTAGCATTTCATTCTGTTTTTGCATTTTAAACCCGGAGCGCATTTCCAAAACGTTCGTGTAAAGCTTTTACCACTTTGCAATGTTTCCTCGCATGACCCTGTCATTCTAACGCTGAGGAAATCAAGAGATAAAGCAAATTTAGATGTTATTCTGTATTACTCTGTTGGTCACAGCTCAGGACTACAGGCAGACTAGTCCAGTACCCATACTGTGCATCTTATCTGAAAAAACTGAATTGGAAAGATGTGGTCTTGAAGGCAGCATTTGTTTAAATCTCTATTAACTTTTCTGAATTAAATTAGCTTTGCGTAGAGTTCTGATACAACCTTATATTGTATTCATCGCAGAGCCTGGCCTGAAAGCTCCTTCTAATTGCTGGTGTGGTGCATATATTTCTTCAAAGCGCTGAACTTTAGTAGATTTTTGCATTTTTTCTGAGTAACAGTTTCACACAGTCACACGTGAAAACTGCTACAAGATGTATCAACCACTAGATGTGCAGGTATGTAAAAAAGATCTTCACGGACACATAAAAAGAGAAATACACAGCATAACAGACAGACACAAATGTTTAATCACGCCCTCTCAGGATTACTGTATTTACATTCCCTGTACACACTGCTGTGTGCAACAAGGCAGACTGAGGTGACGTAATGATTGCATCAATTCCTAACAGCAGACACTACCTCACTGGAGAGAAAGCTGCCGAGGAGCTGATCCTCTGAGGTGCCGTGGTTGTGATTTAAACGCTCTTTGCCTTCACATCAGGACATTATATGCCTTTATTGAATAGCACTCGTCTCAGTATTAACCTATTGGTAACAGTTCATTTCCATTCCGCCTTGAAAAGGTTAATTAGCTTGTTTTACCAACAATAACGATTACAGAGCCAGTGTGCGCAGACTTCATTCAACCGTTTACAATTAACCTTTTGTTTCACATTGACTGATGCTTTGATAATGGCGGGATTACTCGTTAAAATTATGATTTCTTTGTCCCAGCACATAACTGCACATCTGATGGCAACAGAAATGCACAGAGAAACAGCTTCCAAAGATAGACATTTCTCTTTAATACTACACATTCAAAATAAATTCCTTAAAGCCCAAAGGAACTAAAATCATTCTTAGCTTTTTATACAAAACTAAGCTAAAAAAAATGTAATTATTGTATAGTAAGTTTTCTTTTACTACTTTTAATGCTTTTTTGTATCATTTGTAATGTTTTATGTAAAGCACTTTGAATGGTCTTGTACTTGAAATGCGGTACACAAATAAACTTGCCTTATGGTGACCCCAAATTGAAAGAGTCAGACTTTGGGCTGTAGTTAACAGCACCGCTTAAACACAAGATCTATAAAGCAAAAAGCAAAGCTGGGTATTCGTGCTGAAGACAGGCTGACTGAGAAAGGTCTGTCTAGCCAAATTATATGGTCACCTTGGTGAAAGAAGAGAGAAAAGTCACCTTCTGTGTGTGTGTGTGTGTGTGTGTGCTTCACAGAGTTGGTTTATGTGCTCAGGATAGATGGTTACCTCAGACTACGGCCAGTCACTTTGTCTGGGGTACAGATTAGCTCTTGGCAGCCTGTCTATCTCTGCCTGCATGACTGTAGGACACCATGTGAGGTTCCCAGCTGCCATAGAGCTGTAAAGGGCTTCAGTCTCCGTCTGTGACCTGATCAATTCACCTCTAGGTGGGAGGAATTGATGGTAGCATCACAACAGTTTCACCTTGTCCTTTTGAAACTTTGCTCTGGATTTCATGGCTCCTTCACATGTTGCAGAAAAGTGTATTTACAGCGACACACTCATAATCTGACAAACGACTAAAGAAGACAACAGCGAAACTGAGATTACAATTAACAGAGATGGAGAACGACTTCCTTCTCCAGTAAGGAGGATGCGATTCTGTCATATCTTTCCTTCCTACCTAACAGAGGTAGCTCTGCAAATTAGATTTTTAGTTATAATCTGGCATGTTTACATTAATGTGCACTGTCCCTATCAAAAAAACTAATAAATTAATGTAAAAAATAAAAGCACAGTGTCAACAGCTGGTAGTCAGGTGACATCCCATCCACTTCATCAGTTCAAACATGAAGTTCTTATCAACCTTTGAAGATGTGTAGCGAGCACGTTCCTGACTGATGGAAAATTCCCAGAGTTTGTGTTGTTAATGTCTGTTTCAATCATTTAAACTGTGAAACTGATCAACATTACTTCAGGGTTCCCCAGCTAAGGATATATGAAAACACAAGCTTCAGAGTTCAGCTCAATAACTTGGTCTCTTTAGGTTCATTTAAACTCATTTAAATGAAGTCTAAATGCTGTTCTTAAGATGATTTTATGTGTTTTGCACTAGTTCTATAGTTTTATTTAAATGTTTTATTGTGTGCTGTGTCTTTTGTGTTGACTGCTGTAGCGTGCCTTCTTGGCTCGGTCTCCCTCAAAATAGAGACAGTAGTCTCAAGGGAGTTCTTGCTTAAATAAAGGTTAAATAAATAAAAAAAAGAACTACTTTTTCATCTAAATTACAGCCATGAGCAAAGTAGAGCAGTGTTCCACCCTGCACACACACACACACACACACACACACACACACACACACACACACACACACACATTGCATTCCCCCTCCATACCTTATAAAACAGGCCTGTCAGACACCAAAAAGACATCATGTTCCTGCATGACCGGGCGAAGTGGAAAATATAAGTATCACTGAGCAACAAATCCTTGTGAATGAAGAAAAGCTGATCATGATGACCTAAAGATCCTTGGTGGGTGAATACATTTACCAAGTTCAATTTACGACATCTACAAGTTTTTATTTTAAACAGATTATAATACAAAAAGAAGAGAAAATGAAGATGGTATCCCGACTCTTTCATTTACATCAGCATTTTTTCCAAAAGAGATGGTAATATAATCCGACTAATCCGAGTTTGTGTATTTCTCATCACTCGTGACGCAGCTCTGCCCCAATCTTTCAGTTGGCTAATTGACTAACGAGAACTTCTCCTCCCTGCCAACTTAGTCACTTTGCTTTTCCTTCAGTTTTTAAAAAAGCAACTTGTCTTCACAGCTTGTTGTACAAACCATGGTTAAATTTAATTGAAGACTATGGCTAGAACGGTCTCACTAGCAGAAGTCCTCTGCCCTGCAGAGCAGCAGCTTGCTGCTACGTTTTCAGAGCCATTGGACATGTACATGCAACTGGAATTAAATTGCACCAAATCTAAGTTGATCTTTTCTGATGGTGTGGCATTTGTAAAATCAGTGACTGCAGATTAATTTGTAGCCTTAGCAGGCAGCAAAAACATTAAAAAAAAAAGAATCAATGAATAGCTTTATGAACAATTCAACAGTATGAAAATATCAGAATCAGGAATACTTTCTTGATCCCAGAGGGAAATTGCTGCATTGCAATGCTCCTTAAAACAATGACATACAGTGAAAGATATAACATCAGAGAACATAGACAATAAAACTGCTGCTGACTCTAGTTTGCAGTAGATAGGAGGCTAATACTTGACTTTCTTTGGTGTTATCAATGTTACAATAGTAAAGAAAGCACCAATGTACTTAGTGTGTACAAAAATATTGTCTAAAAACCCATAGGCAGCAATTCTTAGTCATTTTGTTCGGCTATATGCTGTAATTATACCAGATGCGTGTGCGTCACGTTACAGCTGCGCCACAGTTTTGTTCCGACCAGCATGGCATTTTATACCGGGAGCATGTCAGGTGTGGAGCGCCCACGAGTGCAGTCCACCACAAGATCACGAAATCACAGCAGAATTGATGACACTGTGACCCCCTGACCGGTTCAACACGTAATGTTTTCAGGGTTCAGCAGCGCAAATCTGTACAGGGGCTTTTATTATGAAAAATACCAGAAGCTTTTTCTGATTTCCTGTCTACCCCTATCTGAACTGTGGAATTGACGCATTTTGGGTGCATGAAGCGTCAAAAACAGATAAGGCGCGTAAATTTAGCGGAGTGCTGCGACAACGTGCTTCTGGGACGCTTCTGATACGTTCTGCGGTGCACCCGGTATAATTCAGCCTTTAGCCTTACATGAGGTCTCTGTTAACCTTTACTTTTCATACTGTGCAAAGTACAGACTACAGCTAAGTATTTCTGATTATACTGCTTAGTCCCGCACAAACACCTTCTACTCTAAGATGATCGGGAATTCTAATAACACACCCACTTCTTTTCCTTCCACAGCATTTCCATTGGATTAAGATCTGGACGTTCACTTAGCCGTTTTTCTTTCATTATTCTTTGGCAGAATGTCTGCTGTGCTTACAATTATCTTGCTGCATGACATACTGAAACTGGGAACTCGTGTTCGTTGACAGATGTCCTAGCTAATTGCTTGAGAATTTGTTAAACTTGGATTCAGAATTGATTACAAGTTGTTGTAGTCCCAAGAAACTTCAGTCTTCGTAGCTGAAACAGGAACACAGTCCTTGACCGCATGTCATTTGCTGTCTTAGCTCACTTACCTGTCTCACCATTTTCAAAAAAAGGGCAAAAAAACATCTCATGATATAAGATGTAGTGATAAAAACCATGATACTACCACCACCATGCATAGAAAGTAGTCTTTGCTGGTTGACCACTTCTAGGGATTGTAAAGTGACTTTAGAAATCTTCCATTTGATCAAATTCTGTCTGACTGAAGGCTGTTTTGCTGCCTGAGAAGCATCAACAACTCTCTTCCTTCTGTTTGTGGTATGATGCTTTTCCATTGAGTTGTGAAAATCACTCACACCTAGCTTTCTTCACTCAACTAAAAAAAAAATAATAAAGACAAAACAAACCTTTGTCACACAGATATGTGATATTGTATAATTTTTTCTTAAAAAAAATAAAGTGCATAATGTATTACTCTTGTCGAACTTGACTCATCTGAGTTTTAAAGGAAACGTAATGTGAATCCAGGGATCTCTGGCTGATGATTACAGCTTCACAATGACTCAGATTCCCAGATGTTGTGAACTGAGGACCAGCTGCACTTCCTGTCTGTGACAACATGATTTCATCAGACGATGCAGGGACGCTAAATCAGCCAGCGAGACCTGTCCAAGTTTATTTGGCAGGAGCTCTGAGACAGCTGCCACAATTAAAATGCCATTGTCTCTGCTTACAAAACTTTCATGTCAATTTGTTCTCAACTTTCCAAATAATTAAGGCAACATCACTGCTGACAGGTTAGCATATTGTGCTCCATTCTGTGTGCGACTGCTATCAAACAGCTGAAAGCAGGCTTTTCTCAGTTGGCTTTTTATTGAGGCTCCACAACTACTTTGCATTTCAAAGTTTTCCCACGTTGATTCATTTATATGCTTGTGCATGTACAAATGAGCAGTGAGGTTGTAACAAAGTGCATGAATTATGAATAGATGATACACAAGTGTAGCTCAGATGCAAATTTGGACCCCTGATGTCTAACGTCTCTTCAAACCTTGATTTTGCAGAACAATTAAAACTAAACAGAACAGAGACCTAAACAGAGAGCCTATCTGTTCTTACAGGATTTGAGTAAAATAATTAAAGTGATGGCACAACAAAGTGTGGTGGCCCTATGCTAGTGATTTTCTTACTTATCAGAGGTATGACGGCTTTGTTACCACCACGTCATAGCATAATTATGGCAATAAAAGGTCTAAAAAGTTTCTTTTTTTCCTGTTTTTCACCTCAGTTAGAAAATCAAGAATGATTCTGAACAACTTTCCATCACTCTAAATATTTTCTATTTTTACGAGAGTGCAAAAGGGCAGCTGGCTCTGGTATGCTAAATAGATTAATAAAAATAAATTTAAATTCAATTTGGAAAATTTTAAAAATTAAAAATAAATATTAATAATTAAAATAAATATTTTTAAATTAAAAGAAAATTACTTATTTAAATAAAAAAAACAATTAAAAAAATTAAATGCCAAAACTGAGAAATAAAATAAAATAAAATAAGGAAACCTTACATAATCTATTCTTCCAATTTAATATTGTGCTTTAACATTTGAGGTTAATAAACTCCACCCACCATGTTCTCCACACGAAGCTCATAAGGCATTGGGTTGTACACCATCAGTTGCACTTCACAAACATCTCCTTGGACCCACTGGAAGTCTGAAGAAAACCAAAAAAACAACAATTTTTAGATTATACCGAGAGTGTGGTGAATCAAGGGATCTATATTATCCCGTGAGGGCAATTTGTTGTACAGCCAGCAGTAAAAAAACAATCAGTCACAAACACACAATAACACAACGTATTTAAAAGGACTATAATAAAAATAATACTGGTGGTACTAAGTCAAACATAATCACAGCCTTATGTCAGCAATTTGGATGCAGATTAAAACATTAATAAATCTTTATTTTGGTATTTTATTTTATTCAGCTGATTAACTGAGATGAAGTTTAAAAGCTGAAATACAAAAAAGAACATCAATAGTACACCAAGAACAAGACAAAGTTTTACTGCAGTCTGGTAGTACAATGAAATAAAATAACCAACAAAAGAAACTTAGATTTGTGTGTCAATTCATTCCTCTAATGCAGACAAATCTCCACCAACAGGCTCGTCTACTAACTGGTTATGCAATGTGATCACACATTAGACTTAAACCCAGTTGTTACTGTTAACTGACCTTCTCTTGGGTAAACATCAGATGTCCAAGGGTCAGTAAATGCAGCATGTAATGTACTTCTATATGTTGTTCTGAAATCATCTCTACCACGTTCAAGATCTTAATTCAGAATGAATATATCATCATCTCACCAATCGTCTCCATGGTGATAATTTCTGTCCTAAAAGCAGCAGATGTGACGACTGAAGTTAAACAGCCGACACTGATGAAGAAACTCTGATAAAACTGATGATCTGGATAAAAACAGGTTTTTCCTTTTATCATTGAAGTGAGTGTTTGTGCAGCAGTGATAAAAGTCCTACAGCAGCATCAACCAAAGTAAACACCTGCTGATAAAACACATCATTGGCTGCTTGTTTTACACATTTTTTTTTTTTTTTTTTTTTTTAACACAGGCGAGCGCACCTGCCTGGCCCCCCATCAGAACATTTCTAGACCCGCCCCTGCATAGCCCTAATAAATATTAAAGAAAATTTGAGGTTTTATTCTAAATAACAGTTTCACCACACACACAAGACCAACACAACAACAAAACCAACAAAACCAAAAGCAGCCCAGATCTTAGATTGTCCCACAAACCAGAAACACTACAACACGAGGAACTGTAAGAAGTGAGACACAGAGGAATGGCCACACCTTCAGACAGCACAGTTACCTGTAAAAACCTGGAGCTAAACAACCACCACATCTTATCAGCAGTCATCAGTGGCCAGCCTCACTAAGGAGCTGCCTTTATAAAGGTGCGCTGACCCCGGGACCACAAACACAAATCAGATTATACAGTTTTGTTGGGTCATTTTTGAGGTAGTAATATATTCTTTGGCAGAACTGTTCATAGCGCCCTGATGAGCTATCAGCAAATTATATTAACACCAATTAAAAGGATTCCAGATAAATTTCTAGGAAAGTAGGGAGCAGGAAAAAAACAAGAACTGCTCTTGACTCCAGTGTTCCCCATTCCAGAAAAGGATAGAAGTTTTGATATGAAGAAGCTATTTAAGTTTCACTTATAGACCAATCTCTGTTTTGAAATGCAGTACATTCTGGTTTATCTGGAGAATTCACTGCAGTAAACAGACCTGCAAAAAAGGCCTAAAAATCCTTCCTCAGACTCTAGCAGGAACTAGGATTTATGGAAGAGAAACTGCAGCCATGCACCTTGGGAAATTAAGCCAGTCAAACGAAAGATATCTATAATATGACTGTCTGGGAAACCCAAAACTGCCCGAGGTTTAGCTCAGAGGCATGCTCTAATGGCCAGCCAATTAGGTGGGAAATATACTTCAGAAAATAGAAAAACAAAGTGAACTGTTTCCATATTATTTGTGCTTTCTCAGTCATAATTCTTCAAGTGTCCATTAATATTCAGCCCTTTCAGAAGCTTTAGCTCTTTGAAACCTCTCAGTACAGAGCATTGATCAATCTTCTTCGTCAGTGCACAGCCTCACAGTTAGTTTAATACTGCTTGTGTTTGCATGTCTACATTTTCCTTCTTTAAGGGCAAATTATGTTGTCAAACTCTCCCCAACATGATGTGAAAATCATATTTTATTGATGAGAGACAAATCTGAAGATGTTTACAGCATCCAACAGAGAAATAGTCTATAAAACTATCAGCAACATTACTGAATAATACATGTACACTAGGCACAAGCACTAAAGTAAAATCCATGCATGTGAAATAAGAACTACAAAGCAGTAGAGAATTGTTATGTGGAAAATGTCCTTTCCTTTAAAAGTACTTCTATATAAAGAAAATGCAGTAACCTTCTAAACACAGAAGAAACAATATCTGATGAATATCAGCATCAGGTGAACAGACAGAAAGATTAGAATCTCCCAGTTTCTAGATGGTGAGGAGAGACAAATATGCACAATAATCATCCATGCAACTTTAGTGGTACAGTGTGTGTGCGTTAAGACGGGATAAAATAATGGTGTTAATTGATTAATTAATGGCGTTAATGGAAGATTAATGTGCCCAGCCTTAATACACACACACATATATATACACATATATATATACAAACACTCACGCATACAATTACAGATACACCAAATGATTCTCCATTGGACCCTTCCCCACTCCCTCCACTCCCAGGTTGGATTGGATGCGCTATTCAGCTGCTGGGAGACCCCACTCCCCCCTACCATGTGTTTCCTTATCTTGTGACTGTCCGAATATGTGCTTTTATGTACTGAGGTGTGTTTTTTGTATCTCAATACTGGGCCTTCTGGTGCAGTGTAGAGATGCATCTTTTTTCCCCTCATCTATTGTCCCTCATGTTTTCTTTTCCATTTGAGAAAATGGCGCGTTGCCCAGCGGCTGCTGCCTCAGTCAGCCTGATCCTGTTTATGTTTATACTGTATGTTGTTGTTGTCTAAGCTCGGACAGGTTGTACTGGAAAAAAAATTGTTGCACCTGTTTATATATATAAAGTTATATATATA
>JBAFTA010000019.1:4605604-4652189 GCA_036919975.1 Melanotaenia parkinsoni | reverse complement strand
TACATACATACATACACACACACACAGTTTATATATATATATATATATATACATACATACACACACACAGTTTATATATATATATATATATATATATATATATCCATCCATCCATCCATCCATCCAAGGGAATGTATATATTACATTCCTTTGGATAAAATCAGATCGCATAGTAAAACAGAGAATTCAGGTGAAATAAAATGAGAAACACACAATTTTGAAAAAAAAAAATTAAAAACAACTCGTGGATGTGGAGCTTTGAAACTCTTCATACCTCCAAATTCAGTCCCACAAATAAGCGGTGTGCTTAAATGCTTGTGGAAAGCAGGACCCTCTGGATTTTAATCAGATTAAGGTGTTATTTTCTTCTATAGTTATTTCAGAGTAGGAAAGGATGATTTGTACTTCGTAATAACTGGAGCTGCTGGACCTGAATGTCCAGAACAGAACGCTGCACGAGTTGCTGAAAATAATGGACGATTCTTCACATCCTCTAAACAACACAATGAAGAAACAACAGTAGGTGCACATTCCTGCCACCAGCCATCGCCCTGTGGAAAAAAAGCATTATCCTCTTCTGCAGAGAAGAAGAATAAAAAATAAATAAATAAATAAAGTACTACAGCAATGTAATTTTCCTCTGGGATAAATAAAGTATTTTTCATTTATTTCTATGAAAGAATAATTATGTTTATCAATATGAAACCATCTTTGCTCCATACTGAACAAGCTTCTTTGCCAACTTCAGCCATAATAACAGCCAAAATGCTTATTCATTTTACTTTCTTTAAATTCACAAGAACAATCAGCTGCACACAGTTAAATCTGGAGATATGATGGGCCTTTTGATTTAAAGAATAAAATAAGTTCATGTCAGTCTGAGTCACAGAGTGAGAACCAAATATAAACTCTGGCATTTTTATGAGTGACTGAATGTATCAAGAATACTTCATTGATACCCTCAGGAAAATATTATTATAATTTAACATCATAACTGTTTGACACCTAGACTTTCTTCAAGTCAAATGCATCTTAGGGACCTCTCAATGTACCAGTACATCACCAGTAAGATGAGACTAAAGCTTTATATAAAAACAGAGCTGCAGCACAGACAATGAAATTATTAGTCTGTCACAAAATAATTCACATCGTACTGTGAGAACAAAAATACCATAGACCACAAGCAGACATGTCAAGACTTTTATGAATAATTTAAGTTTTTCTGTCAGGTATTGCGAGCAAAATGTCATAAAAAAAAATGGCACAACTGACTCATAAATCATCAAAACAATAAACACTAAGATTTTGTTTTTCAAGGAAAAAGGCATTCATCTCTTTAGCACGAAATTCACTATAAGGCAAAAAAATAAATAATTAAATAAATGAATCATCAGGTTTTTTCTCCCCAACAGGTTCACACAGACTGAAAATGTTTTTACTGCATGCTGAACACAGTTTGCAGCATCCGTGCATGTGAGGGCGTGGACACGAAGTGCAAAAGTCAGGTGTCTGTACTTTAGTAAAAAAAATCATTCATCATAATTGATCTGAGAGCACAGATCCAAGAACGATGTAAAGCAAACCCAGCGATCATTTAGCAGTTTGATTGTGCAATAAAATGAGTGCTTCAGGCTTTGGGAATATATTATCTAATACTGGGAATATATTATCTAATACTGGGAATATATTATCTAATACTGCCCTGAACAGCAGTTTGGTACTCCTCTGTCTTCATAAACGTGGAGGACTCACCAGCAATCTTTTCTTAGCAAAGGTCAAAATCTTCTAACTTCAGACTCCAAAATGGGTCCAACAGTACGAGCTGCCAAAATATCATTAATGCAGCATTTTGGTCGATTTTTTAAGACTCAGACAATAAAGCATGTGGGCTTTCAGCTGTATGCCGGCTCAGAAAGACTAAGATGTAGACACGAAGGATGTGAGAACAGGTAGAAAACATCAAAAAGTTAAGAGCATGGACTTATTTAAACCCGTGAATAAGGGATGAGATACGGTACAAGACCTTGGTGCTTTAGGAGCTTAGCATTGATTTGACAGAGAACCATGTGGCTTAACCTCGAACAAAGAAATTCAGATGTTTGCCTGGAGACAGTTGATGTGTTGGACAACGGTTGCTGAAAATGTTAAAACACTGAGAACTAAGTTGAACTGTTATACAGTTTTCCATCAATTTTCTGGTTAATTTCAAATAGACAAGTGGAAATTTGCATCTTTAACTGTTGTGTTGTTGTGAGACACAGGAAATAGAAATGATAGTACTGAAATATGTTGTTCCCACTGTGAAGTGTGGAGGAGGTGTGATGGTATGGGATAAAGAGCACACTTTTCACAAGGCCTATTTTTCTTGCTTCTGTTTGAAATCAGATATCAGAAAATTAATTTTGTGTATCTTCACAACTAAAAGGACTGTATGTATAATCTTGGTCTCCATAGAAAGCTGAGACATGAGAAATTACTACAGAAGTATCCAAATTATTATGTCATAGTAACACAGTCACAGTAGAAAATAACAAAGGTTTTCTCCTCCGAAAAGAAAACCACATTACTTTCAGTGAAAACCAGAAGCTAGCAGCGCAATTAATCTAGGAAGACGTACGAGGAAATCAAACAGAAAAGGATAGAAGCTAAAAAAATGAACCCGAGCAGTTTACAGACGTTTTAATAGAGGTGTTACACATGTAAATATCTCAGAAAGCCATCAGACCATGTTGATCAATGGTCAGAGTTTGGAAATTGAAGGCATAGCCCTAAAATTCATCTTAGAAAAACCATGAGGATCCAGAAAGAAGTGAAGCCCATGTACATGATCGGAAGAGTGAAAACTTCACTATAAAACCTCTTCATGGAAACTAGCAGGATCTTCATGATTTTTTTAAACAAAGGCAGTTTTAGTTGGTTTTAGTGGAATAAAGCTTTTGGCCACAAAACAGCAAAGGTAAGACATGATTTATGAATTCTTTTTTTTTTTTTTCTACTCTTTGGGCGCAGCCTCTGACATTTTGTCCCACAGTGAAGAGACGGACATCTTTGTTATTAACAGTGTCTCTGCTTTAATATGACACCTTGTTTGTGTTGAGGGAGAATGAAGATTCACTGAATACGGTGACGTGGCCTCTACAATCGCATAAAAAGCCCAGCTGATGCTGCAACTACAGAGACAGAGCTGATTTCATTTCAAAAAAGTTTTCAATAAAGACTAAACAAAACAAAACCACTAACAACGGTGTAGTGCATAAGCCTGTTTCACACAGGCCTGTGGGTGGTGCTGTAATGCCAGCACAGAAAAAAACTGAGAAAAAGACATGGAGTCTGCACAAGTGTCCACTTGTTGCTGTAGCTTCGCAGCACAGATATAAAACAGCATTCCACCTTTGTTCTAGCTGTTGAAAGGGTTTGGAAATACAGGTTAAACGAGTGATGGAACTATGCGGTTGGTTCATGGAGGATGTGCTTGGGTTGTAAACACGGGATCAAAAATGTGCTTTTGGGGGCTCCCAAAAGTGCCAGTTCTATTTGGATGATAATTTTCTACCTAAACTCATCTCCATGTGGACACGGCCTTGAGACAGTTGGAATGAATGGAACATTAAACGAATATGTCAGGATTTTTCTTTTTCCTTTTAAGAGCCAAATTATTCCTGATGTATTATTTTATAGTTTAGATGTATTCCGTATTGTTCTACAACATAGAAAATATTCAGAGTAAAGACAACCTGTGCAAATGACAGAAATTATCATAATTTCACATCAAAAACATGAAAGTGAAGATATCAAACTACCTAGATCTACTTGTCACACAGTTTATAAAACTGTCCGGCTAATGCTTTGGGATACAACTTCTAATAAGATGTTAAGTGTTGCAGAGCCAAAACACTGCTGCAGCCCCTACTATATCCTTAACATAAACTGATCAATCATAACATTATGACTATTAAAATATTATTAAGTAAAAAATATAACACTGGTTATCTGCCTATAATGGCACCTGATGGGAGATGGGATATGATGGCCATAGCATCTCCACAGCTGCAGCTCTCACAGAACTGGACCACAGAACAATGAACAATGAAAGTGGCCTGATCTGATGAGACATCATTCATTTTGCATCATGTGGATGACTCAGTGTGTAAAGACGTGATACCAGGATGCACAATGGGAGAAAGGCAAGCCAGCAGAGAAGATGCTTTGTTAATATTCTGCAGGGAAAACTCTGGATCTTGTCATTGATGTGGATTTAACACTGTTTTAAACCAAGTACAGCCCTTTATGGAAGCAGTATTTTCGGATACTAGTGGCCTCTTTTAGCAGGATAATACTTTCTGTCACGCTACAAAAATGGATTGAGGGAAAAAACAGTGGGTTTGTTTGCTGACTTGGCCTCCAAATTTTCCTGATTTCAAACCAATCGAGAATCTGTAAAACGTGCTGGACAAACAAATCCGATCAATGGAGGTCTGGCTTCGTAACTTGGAGAACTTAAAAGATCTGCTATTTATAGGGACATAAGCTTATAACTTGCATCTCCTTATTTGAAACTGTAACATTCAGGTACAAATAAAATATACTTATAGTATGAATTTAATTCTGCAAGTCTGAAAATACAAGTCAGACCTGCAGAATTAATTGTCTGACCAAAGCCGTCATAGCTCCCTAAAGTAAGTCGGCTTACTGGTACTCAAAGGTTTTTTCTGTAGATGGAAAACATCACTAATTTCACTAAGGGTTCGCAAACATTTTATTTGTCCATAAACCAACTTACGTTTAGGGAGCTATAACAGTTTAACTGGCCTTGGTCAGATCTCTCTGTGATTGGTTAGGGATTAGGGAAATGTAATTGGTCCTTGATTAGAAGTGTAAGATGTGGGACAAATGCTTTGTACTTGTAAAACTGACCTTTATATTCAGACTAAAGCTCCCTCACATCAGTATACCTATAGGGCAGTACTACTTATGCAAAGTAATACTTACTTATTAATTAATAATTTGGGTCAAAGGTTTGTAGCAGTTGTATAAAGTCATGCTGTTCCACAGTCAGGATAGGAAGAATGTCCTCAGTAATAACGTAGGGTACAGTTTAAGTAATAAAGCATCATTTCTCACTCGTTCAACATGTGTATATGAGTTTTGTGCTTTGTTTTATCTCAGGGGGGAAGGCTTAACATGCTGCACCTTCTGGTGCTGCTGTAAACAGAGGATCATATCAGTCATTAGCTGGAAGCTGTTTTCATTGTTCTCTACACAAAACATTACTCTTCTCTGAAACTATGAAGCCAAACCATCTCCACATAACTGAGTCACCAGCTCCTCTTCAACATCTTGCCTCCCGTCTGTGTGCGTCTCCATGGTGCTGCTACTGGAGCAAGCAGTGGTGAAGGGGTGGGTCGTGCACAGGGGAGAGAGGCGGATCTTTAAAGTTGTAGTTATAGTCAGGGAGAGGATAATTGGGCAAGGCAAGGCCCTCGTAAGGCCCATTTATGCTCTCTTACGTACATAAATAGGTTGTCCACGTTTCCATCCTCATACTTCCATGCATCTATTACGTTGCCAGGGTTGTTAAGTCAATGTCTCCACTAGTGGGCAGCACTGAGTTCAGAGGTCACTCCCACGAGCCGACCTCAGTGTCAAACACTGTTTGGCGGTGATAATGAGCCAGTATGAAGTTCTTTTCAACCGCCCAACACACCCTCAACACTCGCATATCCTTCCTTCAAAAGTTTGCAAAATTTCTACAGTTGTTGTCATCGTCTTCATTCTTCTTCGGCTTTTTTTGTTCCCTTCCAGGTCCTCATCTTCTTTTCTAGTTTGTTTCTTTTGCTGGTCGCATGTCAGCTGCACTGCCCCGCGATTTGCGGTGGGAAATGTACGCACGTAACCGACACAGAAGACGGAAAAAACCTGCCCGTCCGTCTGCGTATCTTCTGCGTTGAGCATAAACGGGCCTTCAGTCTAATTTTAACACAACATGAACATAGACATAAACAATATTATATAATCCTATCCCAAGTCAAATTACATCAATACTATTTAAAAAGTTAAAATATTGACCAGCAAGAGGATTTTTCCACAACAGAAACCAACAACCATCTTTTTCAAATTTGCTCCTGAAGCTAATCTCACAATAGCACAATGTACGTCTACAGCAAACAACAAAAACTGCTTCTGAGGAGGCTTGTCCGGACTGAACAGAAGCCTGAGTCCCTTTGCTGATGTCAAATATTTCATTTTGCAAGCCCCCTTCATCCTATTCCAAGATAGACTTCTTCTTCTCCCTCCTCTACTCTCATGCTCAGTAGCCAAATGAGGATTACACTGGTCTCTATTGTGCAGCCAGTGGACTGTCTGGCTCACTCTAGTCTGGTAAAAAAAAATAATTATTTCCTGCCTGCACAGGAGCACAATGTTGCTCTCCTGCTAACACAAAAGTTGACTTTGATGTGGATCACATGATATTATAAGCAAAGTTTACCATAGCAATAACCAGGAACAGGTTGGATGTTTCTTTTTAAGGCAGGACATTTTGAACCGAAGTGTTTACAGTGAGCTGACCTTGATCAGAGAGGAAATCCAGCATGGTCTGCAACAGGAAGGACAGGTGGCGTACAGACAGGCCTGGGTTGCCCATCCGGCGGGAGGCATACACCAGCTCGTGCAGCAGACGCATCTGTACAGCAGCCCAGCCTCTGTGGGTGCCTGAAGAAGAGATGAAAGAGAAATTCACACTCAGAAGGCTGCCGAAGCTCGTTGCTGACATCTACCTGCAACATTGCTCTGCTATCACATCACATAGTGCACATGCATCAGGACGAAAATATCCTATGATAAAGATCATTTAATCAGCCGTTACCTCACACATCCCAATGGTGAGGGGAAAAATAAATACTGTATATTAGTTATTTACTGGTAAATTTTACCAGTTTAAATCAATGAAAAAGAAAAGAATATATATGGATTAATAAAAAAATGCTGCAAATAAATGAGTAAGTAGACTGTGGTTTTATTGAGCTGTTTTTATTTTATAAAGAGCAGCAAAACAAAATCAGTAGCATAAAAATTAATCAGATATAAACAAAAAGTAAGGAAATGTATGTTCAATAATACCAACTGGTCATGTATTATACATTGTTGGAAAGCTTGATAATTCACTTTTACAGCAAGGTGTAAGGCTCGTGTTCCTGAGAAATGAACAACAGAATCACCGGTAGTACACCCAGGTTGGTATTCAATCTTGTTCTGAAATTCAAGTGCTGCCAGGTATGTGTCAGTCACATACATAACCACAAAACACCTACTAGTATTAAAGGGGAGAAATAATTTCCTTAATCTTTCTGCTAAGTTTAGTTATACAGTATAAAAATTTGCCAGCATTTGCACACTTTAATATCTGCACAAGTGTGTTGCAGATCTTCTTGTATTTACCCTGATTTGAGAACTAAACACACAATGGCCATATAATTATATTAAACTCAAAGGAAAAAAGTTCTCATTGTAAACTGTCACATCCTCCAGTGTGGTCAGAACTCATCCAGTATCTCTAGATGTCTTTCTAGCCTGATGCCAGATGTTACACAAGGCCTCTCTTCCCCCTACGAGATGCCCGGCTCTGCTAGCGAACAGTTAACTTCTGACTCACAAAGTGAGAAAGTAAAAAATAAAGGAAAGGGAAAGAGAGGAGGGGGGATATTTGATGAACACTCCTCGGCTTAAATACCACTCCCAATAACATCAAATCATGGCCCTGATGCAGTGATCAGCATTTTCTACCACGGTTGCTACTCTTCCTGTCGACTTCTGCCATCTGAATAAACTGCACATGCAATTCCTTCATAAGCAATTTTTTTTCTGCTGTGAGAAGCTGCACCCACAAGGCAAGCTAAAAATAGCTGACTTGCACCTGTCTGCCAAAAACCAGCGCTTATCTGGAGGGCAGTAATCCAAAGGACACTTTGGATTATCAGAGGATGTTGTTCTCCCTCAAACGTGAAAAAATGGCTTAATTTGTGGTATTTTCAGGCTAAACTGGAGGTGTCTGGCAATCCAATTAACATACCACCAAGATAATGGCTGAGCTGCCAAGACCAAGCAGTTGCACTGTCATGAAAACCTTCACTAGAAAGGCTCTGCATCCTCAGACGGCCTCTGATCTGCTGTGTGGAGCGATGAGGTGACACATGCTACTGCTGTACACCTCAAAAAAAAAAAGAAAAAAATGCTAAATATAAATAAAGGCAAAAAGCCTCTGACAGTGTAGCCAGAGTGGGATCAGAGGTGTTTATAAAGAAGCAAAGCGATGGAAAATGACAGCGATATTATTTTCATGGAGCAAGCAATTTGCTTTACTCTGTCTCAGGACAGAACAGCCTTACTGGTGCTGATCTCCGTTTTTCTCTTCTACTTGTATCTTAAACTTACTGCCTGATCATTTCTGAGAAAAGGCTCACACCAACATTTCCCACTTTCCTGTCAGCTGTGTGGGAATTCAGTTATTCCATCTTTGGAGCCCTTGATAATAGCTTTGCTTACGTAAAAAATGATAAACTAGTACCTGAACAAACTGCACTTTAAAGGAAGACTACACAAGTTTCCAACCGTAAAACAACTCTGTGCTTATGACTCATTACGATGGCTCATTGGCATTAATCATATACATTTTTTAAGCTGTAGAATCCTGGAGCCAATTCACAACTTTGTATTCTAACTTGGAGCATCACATTACAGCTGTGTTTAAACTTATGACACCAAGGACTGTTCTGAACACACACACCACCTCTGATGCATCACACAAGAGGACATTATCAGAGGAAGTGCAGAAAAGAAAAAGAGAGTGACAGAGTCAACATCAGACTGACTTTTACTGACTGGAATGAGCTCAGAGAAGAGACAGGATGCAAGACGGAGTGTGATTTAGCCTTCGTTAAGGGGCATCATAATGCAAAAATCTGAAAAGATCAGTAGAGGGGCTTTAAGTGTAAACTTTCTTTCATGATGCCCAGTCAATTTATAGTTAATGTTTACAAAAAGTACAGTGTCATACTGGAACACATGGAATGTTGCATCAACTGATACTGATATCACAGGACTGCACTCAGAAAGCAGGCACGTCCTTCTTATAGGGCCAGATATTAATAATAACCAGATATTAGATATCCTAATATCTGGTTATTTCAATATTCCGCTCATTGTTGTGGCAAAAACCTGGTGGTTTTTGGGAAAATACTACAGTAAAACTACACTACAGTTCAAGGATTTAATAGGCAGCATTATTCATTTGGTTCAAGCACTTATCTAATATCTAAAAATGAAATAGTCTGGCCTGTTAGTTTGTATTTTCCCTTGTTTTACATCATACTACTGAATATTTGTGAAAAGTAAATGTATGTGAAACATACCAGTCACACACATGCATCTTTATAATAGGAAAATTGTGTTAACAGACATTATCGGGCCACTCATTTACAGTTAAAAGCCGTTAACTCTATTCTTTGCTGTCTAACGTTTACACCTAATGAGGATGCATGACATTTAGCCCCTCCTTCCATGTCTCCTTGTATCCTTGTCAGGTGATCTACAACATAAAGTTGACCATTGTCTATACATTTCTAAAACAGGATAGGTCTTCAGTCCCGACGATCACAAGTACTTTCAGGTATGAGTGCCAGAAAGAGCCAAACCATTTTTAAAGTAATTTCTGACATTGCTTCAATTTTGGACCAATTTAGGCTCATAGGGTTATTTTACTGAAGCAGAGGGAATTTTCCCACTGGACTGGAGACATTATGTCCTGTAGAGAAAATTCCAATAAACTACCAGCAGGATGGAAAGTAAATCTTACACAAAATGTCTTCCCTTTCTGACAACAGCAAAATCCTAGTTTTTACTTACTTATTACTTACTTTTAATACATTTTGGGGGTTAGTTTGTTCATGGAAGAGAAAAATACAATTCCTTCACAAAACTAAACAAAAGAGATCTGAAGGAAACATTTGTCCCTAATTTAAACCAATACACGAGGCAGTAGAGTGAATTAAAAAGGGTTCTTTTTTAATTATGGAATAATCTTTGTTGAAAAGATTCACCAATAAAAGTTGTGTCAACACCACTGAATACCTTTTACCATTACAATACATGTTTCCTGTAAAGTATGCATTTTAAAACAAGTTTTCAGTTTGAATTCAAGAATTTATCTTCATCTTTTACAAGTACGGTCGCTTCACTGTTTATAAAAGAAACAAGTCCAAAGATTAACAGCATATCGTGGCAGAATGTCCCTCGCATGCTACCAGAAGAAAAAGTGTGGATTTCTTTTAACTGCTCTATTCAAGAGAGCTGTCTTTTTTTACCAATGCTTGCCATGGAGTGACTGCAGCGAGCAAAAGTCAAGAGCCTGTAGAGCCTGGAGGCTTAGCATGAGGGCCATACTGAAGAGCCAACAAAAGCTCAGGTCAGGTCTCATCTGTGCCTCCTTTTGACTGAAGTGATGGCCTGAATACAAAATACCTTGAAGAATATCTCTTGGAAATATTCATACCATACCAAAACAATGGTACATGGAAGTTTTGATAATGATCAGAATATTTTTTTCACACACTCCAACCTCCAAGTGTCCAAACCCACCTTTGCTGAAGTCCTTGGGATCGAGCGACAGGCTGTACCCGGGTAGCGTCTCCAGGAGCAGCTTGTAACAGGCTCTCCAGCCAGGCTCCGGGATGGTGGGAGCCACACACTGCATGGCCGCCACACGCTTGAAGAAAGCTGACTTGCGATGGAAGCCGATCAGTTCGTAGAGCTCCGAAAGGATGCTGTAGCGTTGGATCTTCTCCTCCTCTGACAGCTGCAGGTATGGAGACAACATCAATTTCCCCTGTTGCTCAAACATGTCATTGAGCTGGGATTTCGTTTCAGAAAAACACAAGTATAGGCCAAGGTAATGCTTCCATTTTTTTCCAAGATGTACAGATCTAGCTACATTTTTATTTTTTATTGTTTTTCAGTTGGTTTTAAATCTGTAATAAATTTGTTAAATTGTAAAGCGTCTTCATGGACACTCTATTCGGTGTCAGATGTGAATGCTCATCGTAATTTTCAATTTAAATTCAAGGTTTAAATTATTAGGTGTAGCTGTGGGATAAAAAGCAAACTCCACCCAGAAAGGTGGGGGCTCCTTGCTTTTAGAAGACGACTACAACATCACTACCACCGTGCAGCTGTTTGGCTTTCACGACCAAAGCAAAAATTTGATTTTCTCTCAGTTATCTAATCAATATGACTTTTATACAGCTTCAGTTGTTAAGTCAGACACCACTCTGAACAGAAACCACTTCAGACCAGGCTCCGAGTCAAACATCTGATCTGCATAATGTGAGATGAGTGAAAAAAGCCAGACTGATCCTGGCAGATCCAGACCACCCGCTACACGAGGAGTTCAGGTTGCTTCCTTCTGGATGCAGATATCTGCTGCCTGGATGCACGATACCAAGATTTAGTTGCTGACCGTTGAGATCTGATGCGTTTTTGTCTTATCATACATGTTTGTTTCAACTGGCTGTGAAATTAAATTACCCTAGAGTAAAAGAAAAGACTCTAGAAATTTGAAACAGAACCAACTTTACGACTCTAAATGGACTTTCAGCTCTCCAAGATACCGATCTCACATTACTCTATCCCTACAATGGAACAATTATGGCAACAAACTAAGGAAACATTTAAGTCTGTATTTATTTATCTGGATGATCGAACAAGCTCAACACAGTTGTTGACATGTAGTTGTTGACATGTAGTCATCGCCGCATGCACAGAGCAGAGATACCTTGTAGGTCCCATTACTGCCTCAGGTTGAAAAAAAAAACAAACAAAGCTATAAACAAAATCAAAATGTTTCTTATGTTTCTTAATCACCTTAATGTCTTAAACTTTTAAAAAATACTTCATAGCTTGAAGGAGTGGTGAAGCGCCAAAAGCTTGTCCAACATTTGTGGATGATGAATGCTGTCTGCCATTAACATAATGAATGATTTCTGTAGAATGATGCTTGTGCGTGCTTAAAGGAGGAAAGAGGAAAGCTTCTCTTACACCACCTCAAATGTCTGTTCAACACCAGCAGCATTTTATGGCTGTAAGCCTGAAGCAGAAACAATTGTGGGTATGAAACCAAAATTATAGTCTTGCTGTTACTGCCTTTAACTGCCAGTCAAGCTGCAATTTCTATCCACACCTCTCCCTCCCTGTCGGAGGTACAGGGTTGTTGCCATGGCCAAAGGAGGGTTTTTTTCTGAATGTTATGATGACACAGCAGATTTGATCTTTTAAATATCAAAAGGTCATTTTATCCTAATCAACATTTGTTTGCAACTTTATCATAGCATATAAATTCTTGAATAATGGAGTGAAAAGTTCATCTCCGAGTCCAAGACTGAAACCGAACTTGAAAATGAAATGAATAAAAATCAAAAAATACTTCATTAATCCTAGAGCAAAATTACATAAATAAGACATGACAAGTCATGTTAATGCCTCCAGTCACAGATGTTGCTGGCTTCAAGGCTTACAAGCAGATTAAAAATCATTTCATCTTCTGTCTCGTACAGTACCAAGTAGTAAAAAAGGATTTTAAAGAACAAAAAAACATCAGCTCTAACACATTTGTTTCCACTGTTAATTTTGACAGCACTAATAAAAATCCCTAACTTATTTGATAAATGAAGGCTTTTTATCGTTTTAACAATGATCTGGCGACCCCCTGAAATTATCTTGGGACCCCCGTGACAGTCGCATATCCCAGTTTGGGAAATGTTGGACTAAAGTGTATTTCACGTTGCAATGATGTTGTCTGTTTGAGAAAGAGTTTAAGACATCCAGGCTCTTCTAACTCTCTAATCAGACATGTACTGTGGAAGGAACTGAATAGAAAATATTTTAAAGCAAGCAGACACAGTTTAAGCCTCATTTATGTTTGAATTTAACTATGCATACACACACAGCCTTTTATCCATCTTTATGTTTGGATTTTGGTCTGCTTTCAGAGAGCTCGTGGATGTGTAATTAGACATAGCAAACAGAGCAGAACCACAGAAAAAGCTGTAGGGGGCAGCATTGCACAGTATAGATAATGTCCAACCAGCAAAAATAAAGAAGAAGCCATGATGTATTTAATGGGCACACAGACAACTTTCTGATAATGTACATTAAGATGATCTAGTCCACCATCATCATGTTTACTATTGTCTCAAACTGACATCAGAACTCAGAATTGAACTCTGAACTGATCTCTAGTGCAGTGGTTCCCAACCTGGAGTCCCCCAGAGAACACAGAGGGTCACCGAGACCTTGACTAATCAGAGCCATTGTGATTAATGTCCACACACTGTCCATATTTTAAGAAAATAAAGTAAGGCTATATGTTGTTCATTTAACTTTATGGAAGGACAGGACTCAGCAGGAATACATTTTTATGGTGAGAATCTCCATTTTGAAAGCATTAAGCCAAGCATGGTTTCAGCACGAGGTGGGTCACTGGGTCTATTTAGTATTTGCATGAAGGGGGTCCCAAAGGAAAAAAGGTTGAGAACCATACTCTAGTCGTTAAGCACAGAAGTATGTGGGCTGTGACGTTTAAAACGAATGTACCTATATATGTATGTAAAGGAAAATAAATGAGGGTTTGATGAGCAGCTTTTCACTCATAATTTCTGGCACCGCCTGGAAAAAGGGATCATCACTGGATGTACCATTTCAGTGATACTCTTTGCTCTGGCATTGCTATACCAGCATGGCATCCTACCTAGGATACTGGGGACATTACTGGTTTACGAATTCCAATTTCCACTGTGGACGGGTTTGAGAGATAGGTTAAGTTGTCACCTCTGACGGTGGTTGGGCCTGCTAAGAAGCCTCAGCAGTGTTACCCTTCATGGAAACAAAAACAAGTTGACGCTCCGTCTCAGTGGCCTTACTGAGGAGTTCGTGGTTTCCAGAGCAAGGGAGGTGCTCAAATACAGGGAATCCAAGGATCCAAAAGTCTCTCATGCTGGCATTAAGGTGAGAACTAGCAGAAAGTGGAGCGCACAGGAGGATGTGGACCAAGCAGAATCATGGCTGAGTCACAGAGCACTTGTGGGATCGGTGGAAACAGGCCACACAAGACTGGGATGTATTCAATCAGCCTGCAGCAGCAACCTGGAGGGCAAGGAAAGGCCAGACCTGGTCCAACAGGAGGTGAGAGCTGGAGTTGAGAAGCAGCATGCAAGCCAGATGGTGGGACTGAAGCAACAGGGCACATGGACCAGATGGGAGAAGCCATTGACAGGAAGATTTCATGGCCCGAGTTGTGGTGGGTTGTACCCCAACCACATTAAATTCCTGATCCAGTTTTTCTATGATGTCCTGCCCAGCCGATCGAACCTCTTCTGTTGGGGCAAGGTTGAAACTCCAAGATGTCCCTTGTGCTTAGGAAGAGGAACTCTGAAGCACATCCTCAGCAGCTGCCCGACAGCACTGGGAGATGGGTGCCATCGTTGGCATGACCAGGAGTTAATCACCACTGCCATCAACCAGAGCAAGCAGTTACAACCACCAAGCAAATGACTCGCCGTTTAGGGTGAACCTGGGAAAGCAGCTGAGATTTTCTAAAAACATTGTGGAGACCAGCCTGTGACCAGACATCATGCTGAGACAGCCGCCAGGTTGTCTTGCTGGAGCTTACAGTGCCTGGGGAGGAGAGGATGTAGGAAGCAAATAAAAAAAATATGTGAATGAGAGAGAAATGCCAGTTTTACTTCCAACCTTCCATCCTTACAGAAAGTCCCCATGCTTATGTAGCCAGGTTTTTCTTCCAACATTTACCTGTGTGATTAAGTGTGTTAGTCTCGTTTTAAGAGCTTTGATTTATATCATTTTTGTTGACTAATATTTGTTGGAATGGCATTTTCTGTTATCACAAACACATGGCAACTGTCTTCCTCCACGACAAAGTGGTGATCTACCAAATAAGAAGGGACAGCATGACAATGTAAGACAGACCGATATCCATGCAGGTTCATCAACCCGCCTGCAGCAAGAACACCATTAAATTATCACTGATCCTTCGTCTCATGGTGGAGGTTACACACTGAGAAAAACACACTTCTCATCATCTTCCACTCTGTGTCAGGTCATCGTGTTCTTCAGCCTTCTGAACTGAAACTACTGTACCATTTTACTTTTTTGCAATTGCTTTGCATAAAAATTTTTGTCATCTAAAAGTATAAAAGACAAAGTTCTGTTTCCTCGTTTTAATAAAACAGCCAAAGAATATGGTAAGAAAATGACTTGTCTGAGAACAAAATCCTATGTTGACCTTTATCTTTTCAAAGATACATTGAAAGAGAATAAGACTCAGACTTCAAAAGACACTTGAGCACCAGTTATTAGTGCAGGAACCTTTAGTATTCATTGGTACTGCTGTATGTCAATGAAACGGATTTATACCAAAGCTGTGCTGTAAATTTTGGAAATTTTTAGGTGTATTTTTTACTTTTTTTTACCATCTACTGTATGATTGCAGTAGCTTTTAAGATAGAAGATATTCATGTACATGAAGGTTTAAAATCAGAGGAATAAAAGTAAAAGCCTCAAAGAAATTAAATTCAAGTCACATCTTGACACAAAAGGGAAGCATTTCGGTACAAATGTGTGAAGCTAAAAATGAAACAAGTGAAAATGAGAAAAGTGTCATTCCAGTTATAAAGAGTATACCTAGCAACCAGGTAAAGGAAAGCCCCCCCTTACCTGTCCCAGGTTGATGTAAACAGCGTTCTGCAAGAACTCAGAGGCCTCCCTGGCCCTCTTCTGGATAGCCAGCACTCTGACTGCTTTCACACAGGCTTCCAGCTCGATCACACCTGCGTTCTTATACTGTAGGACATAAAATGAGGAGGAGGAGGTTGGTGTTAATGAAAAGTTAACAGTCAAGGAGGGTCACTTTGAGCCTAACAACCTTCCTTATAATTAAAGGATATGTTTTCTCATTAACTTCTGACCACACGCATCACTCTCTGCAAGCATGGTGTACAGAAAAGGAATAAAAATAAAAAAAGAAATCAGGTCTTATGTCCATATCTTTCAGGGATTCCCACTGAGAATCTAAACACCTGCTGCTGAGGCATCACCCCATGAACGAGTGTGTGATATTTTTTTTATCTTGCAGTCCCTCAGCTTCCTTTCAACCTCGTTGTTTCTCTTATTTAATTCAGTTAATATCTAAAAGGCTTTGTGTTGAGATGTAGTTTGTTTCTGAATGAACTACTTACAGGTAAAACGGCTGAATACATATAATAAAGATGATAAAGGAGAGGTTTGTTTCTGAAAAGTTGGGTCCCATTATGAACTTCTTCCCTGAGCATCACAGACACTTTGATACTATTATCTGTAACTTTAGAGAGGCACAAAAAACGAGTCCAAAAAATATCACATTATGAACATTACAGTGTTTTGTCTATTTAAAATGGCTTGAAAATGTTATCAGTAATTAAAAAGGTTCTATTTCAAGTAATTATACATGCTCTAATGTTTGATTTAGTAACAAACAGCTGCTGTCATCCTGTACTGGTCTAACATTGTTTAGGTAAAAAAATAATAAAATACTGCCCCCTGCTGAGAGGGATGAATACTACAATGCTTACATGGAGTTACATTTTGTGTACCAGAGTTGGTTTCGTTAAATCAAAGACTGAAAATATAAGCAATGACTGGAGATTATAAATGAATAACCATCATTAATACATAGGGCTTTCTCATCTCTAAACACCTGGCCAAAATTATACTTATTTTGGGAAAACGTGGAATTATGCAGCATATTCTTGGGCAGCAGATCGCACAGACATGCATGACTTACACTAAGTGATCTATCAAAAGAAATAAAAGGAAATGAGGTAACCAGAGGTAACATGAGGCAGCGTCTGCAACCCACAGAAGTTACCATGTAGTCTACGCTGTGGCAACAAGTAAGCTGGTTTGCTTATGATGCTAGATTTATACCAGATAGGTATGAATTATGTTTCAGGAATTGGGAACAAAAAGGAATATCAGTGATGTGGACAATAATCAAGGAAGGCAGCCGGATGAGTTTCCAAGAATTAAAATATCAATATCATTTGTACAAAACAAACTTCTTTTGATACCTGCAAGTAAGGGATTATTTTCTGAAGGAAATTCGAAGTTCTCCTATATCATATGGCTTGCTTGACTGTGTACATACAAAGGGTCACAATTCATGGAAATCAAGGAAATGAATAATCAGCCACATATATAAAAGATAAATGGGAGACAGAAATAAAAAAAAACAATATTTGAGTGAAGAATGGGCAACTATGTGGAAAACACTGAATACAACCATTTTGGTTACGCTATCACCAGAGCCCTCCACTCGTTGCTGAGTCACCTGGAGAATCGGGGAAGCTACACAAGGCTGCTCTTCCTGGACTTCAGCTCAACCTTCAAGCACATCATCCCCAAGATCCTAGTGCAGGAACTCCTGCATCTGGGTCTCTCCTCCCCCAGCTGCCAGTGGATTAAGGACTTCTTAACGGACTGCCCACAATCCATCAAACTTGCCCCACACCTCTCCACCCTCACGCTCAGCACTGGTCCCCCGCAAAGTTTTGCATTGAGTCCCCTCCTCTTCACTTTACACATGTGGCTGTACTCCACCCATCTCCCAAACGCCATCAAAAGGTTTGCAAATGACACCACCGTGGTCAGGCTCATCTCAGAGAAGGATGAGTGACTATAGAGATGAGGTTAACAGACTGTCAGTGTGATGTTCAGAGAACAATCTCCCACTGAACAATACAAAAACTACAGAAATCATCCTAGACTTCAGGAAGGTCAGGACCGATCCGGCCCCTCTCTACATCAACGGGGACTGCGTGAAAAGGGTCCACTCCATCGGATTCTTTGGCGTGCAGATCTCTGATGACGTCTCTTGGACTGCCGATACCACGGCGGCGGTGAAGAAAGCCCAGCGGCGAATCCATTTCCTGAGGGTGCTCAGGAGGAACAACCTGGAGGAGAAGCTGCTGGTGTCATTCTACAGAGCCAGACAGCATCCTGACGTACTGCTTCACAGCCTGGATAGGAAAGCACTGCAGAGAGTGATCAATACAGCCCAGAGGATCACAGGCTGCTGTCTGCCCATCGCCAGCTCTCACTACCTCAGCAGAGCTCTACAGATCATCAAAGACTCTTCTCCCCTCAGTTACCACCTGTTTGAGCCGTTAGCCTCAGGACGATGCTGCAGGTCACACAGAGGCCGGACTAGAAGACAGTTTCCCAGAACAATAACCACAATAAACAATTCAAAATGGCACTGATAAGAACTGCTCAAAAACCTGACATAAAGTGTCTGTGCAATAACTGTCTAAAACTACTGTCAACATTCTCTCCATCTGCACTATTTACTTTTACATGCTGTTCATTTGCACGATTCCATTGTATTTTATATACTTTTGCACTCATCTTTCTTTTTTTTCCCTGATATTTATTTAATATTTAGAAATATTTTAAAAGGCACCATTTTAAAGAGCAGCTACTAAATTCCTTCTTGTCCCAACAATGTTACCACAGGCAGTTCTAATTCTGCAGAGGGTTTGGGTGGAGGGTATGTGGGAATAGGGAGGTACATCATACACCTGTCTCGGAAGTGTCTGAAAGTGGAAAAAATTTTGGGAAAATTTTCAACTCCAATATCTGAAAATCATGGGCTATCAAAAACTAAAGACTTTCATAACTATGTACCTTGGTATTAAAAAAATGTGTTGTGAACAAGGAACTGGCTTCTATAACAGAACTGAACATTACTACTGACGTTTATACAGTGAAACAAATGACCTATGATTACAAAAACTTTTTGTTTTGACAAGTGGGAAAAGTGGACACGTGACATCAAAGAAATAGTTTTAATACATACATATTCATGGACTATATATTGGACAGCCACAACCAACAATATCTCTACCTTTGTTTTGTATTTTTGTTTTGTTTTTATTTTGTATGTTTTTGTTTTCCACTGGTTCTACTTTGTGGTCGTAGCAACTTGAATTTCACATTCTTATAAATATGGATTTGGAGCAAAAGATGAAAATGTTCGTATATGAAAACTGTAAAAAAAAGTTATAGTGTTAAAAAAAAATGTTTGCTGTGTTTTCCAGGAAAGTGTGGAGAGCATGGAGGAGATACCAGGAGACAAGCTAGTATACTAGGAGATGTGGAGGGGCCTGCAGGAGGAACAGGAGGAGCACTCCCAGAGCCCTCCAAAATTACGTACAGGACCACACAGACTTCCATGTGCTAGCCAGAGGTATCCTGACTGCAAGTAGGTACTGGGATAAGATCCTCAGATCATATGCTGCTGCAGTGGGACCTGGGTTCCTTCTGATGCAGGACAATGCTCTGCCTCATGTGACTAGAGTGTGTTGGCAAACATTGATACTATGAACTGGGCCGCCCGTTTACCAGACCTGAATCCAACCCTGTACCTCTTGGACATAATGTGTCGTTCCATTGATCACCATCGCATCGCACGTTTACAGGAGAACACCTGTCGTCTCATCTGGAGCATGCCCAGATGTTGTAGGGAGTGCATACAGGCGTGTCGAGGTCACACACACTAGTGAAGCTCATTTTTAAGTGTCTTGGGGAATTTCTACAGACGTTGGGTCAGCCTGTGATCTGATCTTTCCACTTTTATTTTGACTTTGATTCTGAATCCAGACCTCCATGGGTTAAAGACTTTGATATCTATTTATTATTATAACCTTATTTTCTTCTCTACACATTCCACCATGTAATGAATAAAGATGTTCAACTGTATAATTTCATTCATCAAGATTTTTAAGTCTTCCCTTGACATCACTTCCCATTGTGGAACGTGGCAGCACCCGCTAGCATTAGCTGCTAAAATGATTGCCCGCAGTCTTAGCATTGGCTGCTAATGGGAGCGGTAATAAGCTGCGAAAGACTTCAAAGATGAATATAATCCACACTGGTGAAGGAAAACATCTGAATGTGACATTATCTCAGCATGAGAAGCTGATTTTAGACGGATGCCACACAGGTAACTAGTTGTGTGTAAGTAAAGCTAAAATCTTCATTTTGAAACTGCACTAACAAATTCCTTGCAACTAATATACAATGAGTTTCTGTGGAGTTAGTAAACCTTTTATATACCCCCATGTGCAGAAATGGAAAATACAGAAGAAATTCTGACTAAAGTGTAGCATTCAGTACATTTAAGTGTTGAGAGTACATGTGTTAAAAGTAGTTGCAGAAACCGTCAACCGTGTTATGTTGATTAGTGATGAGCGCACTGGTACCCAACACAGAACCTGGCTTTGGGACCACTTGCTGATAATAGTCTAGACAACCCTTTTTTTAATTTGGGTCCAGAGGAGAGAGCAGTCATTTCTTCCAAGAAAAATCTGGAATATTTAATTGTCTGGAAACAATATAATTTAACTCCATGTCTATGGGGAAGTGAGGGAGGTGGAAGTTTGCCTCCACAGGAGGACAAACGTCTTATGGGAATGAAGCCAAAATAAGCAACTAAACTTCAGAAACAAGCCAAGAAATATAAAATGCAAATCATGTTATTTAGCCATAGCAGCCAAAAAAATAAATAAATAAATTTTAAAAAAGGCCATAAGTTGCACAAAAGTGCAGAGTCATCCAAGTTCATCTGACTCACCCTTGAAAAGCACTAAATGTTTGTAACTTCACTTGTCATCTATCTCAACAATTTAGTCTCCAAATTCCTCACATGTAAATCTGATGTTATCTGTTGGAAGATCAAGGTCAGGTTTACGTATATAGCTTATTTCAACAAAGTGCTCCACAGTCAATAAAAAAAACATTTACAACAGATTTCAAGGTAACAAGAGATAATAAAAAATAAAAATAATAAAAGGTAAAATAAAAACATTTAAAAGAAGATGAAAACATGGGGGACTGTCATCGTATTTGCATCACTTCTTCTCTTTGGTTTACTGGATGGTCCGTTTGCTTTTACACTAAAGCGAACCACAGCAGGGTTCACTTGCAAAGTGAATCGAGACCCCTGGTTTTCAAGCGGACCAGAGTACGCTTCTTTGGTCCACATCAAAGTCCACATCATGAGCATTTACACTGCTCCAAACAAACCATACTATCCGTGGAAGTGGATCAAAGTTGGTTTAAAGCAGACCAAACAGCACCAGTGTGAATGTGCCCGAAGAGTAAATAATGAGATAAAGGTTTATCTCATGAGGCCATTTGATGCATCTCAGCCAGGTATAGGTAGCCTCTGGGAAGTCTTCAGTTCACTGGTACCTTATCAGAATCTATTCTACATCCATCCATCTATCCATTAATTTCCTACTGCTTATCGGAGGTCATGTCACAGGGGCAGCAGCTTAAGCAGGGAAGCCCAGACTTCCCAGCCACTCCTCCAGAGGAGCCTTGAGGTGTTCCCAGGCCAGCTAAGAGAAGTAGTTTCTCCAGTGTGTCCTGGATCTTCCTCGGGACCTCCTCCCACTGGGATATCACCAGAACATCTCACCAGAGAGGCATCTTTATTAGCTGCCCAATCAAACCTCAGCTCCTTCTTCAGCATAACAGACCAATGCAGAGCCCAGACCATTGTGGACGCTGCACCGACCTCTTGTCTATCTCCCGCTCCATTCTTCCCACATTCAAGTCTATTCTGTACTCCAGTATCTCTGCAAAGCAACGTGAACAATGCCCATTTTCACCCACTGCTGCAGTGGTAATATTATTGGTTTCATTTGGTCTGGATATTAAATATGTATTTTTAATACCTTCTAATACATTTTTTATTAAAAATTCGATAGTTAAGATATTTAAAGGACCAATAAATACCCTCACCATTTATTATTTACACAGGACAAGCAAACTTGTTTCTCATGTATATACATTCATACATCTTTTTATGAGGTGAGTACCTTTCCATAGTAGGAGATGGCTTCTTTGTACTTCTCAATAATGTCCTCAGGACTCAGGCAGTTCTTTGCTCGTCCAATCTCAGTGCTGGTGTCTGCACTGATGCCGTTGGCTGTGAGGGCACCTATATCCAAAACAGGATGGAATAAGTTCAGCAAAGGAAACATGAAAACAAAGCAAAGAGAATTTTTAAATGTACCACTAAGTCCTTACAGATTCTCCAGACCTCCCATCACCACATGCATAAACATATGTACACTATCAGTCAAAACTTGAAAACTATATTTATTTATTTATGTTGTTTGTAAGTGCGCCCAGACCTTTGACTACTCCTGTATAATAAATAAGACATAGCACGTTGTTCAAATGTCTGGGATCAAAGAAAAGAAAAAGGTGATAAAAAATGTTAAATAAAACCCAATGAGTGGATTCCTTTAAAATTAAATGCAAACATTAAATTGAGACCAGCTGAACCCCATAATCAATAAAAAAAAATAGATTTGAGGTATAAAGATGTAAAAAAAGTAGCTTAATGTTGAGCCACAAATAAACTGGTACCTGAAATAGCTCAAAAGCAACAGTGTGGTGCTTCTTTAAGCCAAATCTGATTAGAATACAAATGAAACTGAGAGCTTATTGCCTAGAAACGGGGCTGTGTCCATAGCAACAGTGTGATGTTTCTGTGTGAATAATGATTTGCTACTCTGCACCATTTCTTTGGCAAAAAGAACAAGCAATGTGACAAAATAGGTTTTGATTTTTTTTTAAACTATAAACCAGCAACAGCTGAGATGAGAAGTTATTAAAACATATCACATCACAGAATTAGATAATTAGTTAAAAGAAAGTGTGTTCATTGATAACATCCCTTTAAGCAACATTTAACAAACAGGAAGTTGAACAGATGTTTGACTGCCTCCTGCAGGAGCTCTGACAGAACTACATTACATTCTTAGACTACTTCTCAATGATTGGGAAAAGCTTGTATCACAACTAGATTTAGGATAGGACAAATTAGAATAAAGAGAAAAATTAACTGGAAATTGAAGAAACTTAAAGAGTGGTGAATCCTCAATGAGTTTTAAAATAAACTATACAAATCAAGGTGGTGATAGCATCAAAAGGAAGTAAACAGGGCTCACGTGACCACAAATAAAAATAAAAGAAATAAAAATAAAAACAGGGACAGTGGCATCTAAAAGAGCTACGTGGGTTAGACATGTCATACCTGGGTCAATGAGAACCTCCTGAGCCCCTACAGACAGAGAGAAAAAATGCAGATTCACTCCATCACGCAAGGCGCAGTGTTAGCAGTGTTAGTCCCAACAATCAGCTGTGCTAGCACAGATCCTTTCTCAACAGTTAGCATGTAGCGGCCACTTATGCAATGAAGCAATGGGTTAAATAAGACGGGACACAGGATACTTCCACAAATATATATTTCATTGAGCATATCATTTTTTTTTTTTTTACAAAAAAGCTACTTTATTTTGTCTCCATAACTGCAGCAGCTGTCATTACAGCCCACTGCCACTCTCACAGTGTTTATATTGTAGTTACATTAATACACATTAACTCTGACTTTACATCCAACTGAACAGACTGATCCACTTTATACGACACATTGCTGTTTACTGGCAAAGTTATACAGTGTGTACTTTTGGTTCCATCTACACTTTACGTTTACATTCACCAGCCACTTTATTAGGTACACCTGTTTAACTGCTTGTTAACAGATGGGGGATAGCCAGTTGCAACTCAATGTAAACATGTAAACATGGTAAATAGTTGCTAAAGGTCAAACTGAGCATCAGAATGGGGATTAAAGAGGTTTTAAGTGACTTGGAAATTGGCATAGCTGCTGGTCTGAGTTTTTTGATAACTGTTGATCTACTGGGACTTTTCACAACCATCTCCAGGGCCCGGTTGTTCAAACGTAATCTAACTGAATTTTGGTTATCAGATAGGATCTAATCTTGAAAATGGTTTGTTCAAAAGTGAAATCCGGACTCTGAAACCGGCTTGGATCACGTAATTCAATCATGGTTGTTATCAGGATAAAACCCTCGGTTTGGGTTGTTCAAAACTTTTGAGAAGCATCCGGATAACTTAGACCCCCCCCAAAAAAACAACAAAAAAAAAACAGGATTATCCTGATCCCAGCAGAGGGTACGATTACAAGGCGGATCTCAGGAAGAACATGGGGTACAACCTAACAATTGATCATTTTTTTTTTTCGGTTCATATGCTTGTAATTGTATTTTGCACCTGACTTGTTTAACCGTTACAGGGATAAAGTGGTTAAAATGGGCGCAGGCTACCTATGAAGCCTTTCAGCATAGTAAAGCAAAGATAAAAAAACATCTTGCCCCCATGAAATACACCCCAAACAAATTCAATAACAAACACACATACAATAATCAATCTTCCTGTCAGTCATCGGAAATAATATCTAACGATGCATCCCTCACTACACATCCCGTCCGTCACTCATTCTGACAGAAAGCCAGAGGTTGGGCCTCCACACGGGGCTCAGGTCGTCATTAACATCGTCACAGAGAGAGACATTTGCTTTTTTTAATTAAGACATTCCTGAAATATCCACAACGTAGTTGTTAACGGATTAGTTTTATATTTGTTGTGGCTCCGATGAGAAATCATATATTTATACACAGAAGTTGATGTTCATGATTCCCCATGTGTTGTGGCAAAGGGAAAAGTACTTAAAGTGACCTTATACCGTCTCTTCTACCTGTTGTTCTTCACATGGCCGGAACCACATTGAAAATCTGGATTTTCAAGGGGGTTCTGGATCAGGGTGATCCAATCGAATGCTGCTTTGAACAACCGGGATCAAAGTAAGATGGGATTCCCAAATCCGGATAGCTTTTATCCGGATTAACTTTTTTAAACAACCGGTCCTAAAAGAGAACATATCCAGTGAGCAGCAGTTCTCTGGACCAAAATGTCTCGTTGTTGTCAGAAACCAGAGGAGAGTGGGCAGAGTGGCTGAAGATGACACAATAAGCTCAGGTGACGGTATTTACTTGTCACAGCTACATTTCTTTGTATTCAACAGTAATTCCTACTGCCGTGCCATTCCATCATGTTTTGGCTTTAATTTACAACCCAGACAGAAAAAATAAGGGCAGTATGGAAAATTCCTATAAAAACCTATAATTAATTTGATTTTAAATTCATTGTAGACAAGCTGAACCCAATATCTTTAATTTTTTTTGTCTCATCAGTTTAATTTACTTTGTTAATATACATACATACATAGGCCTGAAACAAATTCCTAAAATGAACAAAAAGATAAAACAAAGCTGGGATCAGTAAGCTTTTACTACTTTATAATTTTGCAATTCCTTCTTGGGAAACATAAAAACTGTTTGCAAAACTGATTAAATATTCAAGTGTTTTGTTGTCCCATCCCATGCCTCCGTAATGTGTTTCTGTGTCTTCTTGTTGAAAACTGAATGGACATCTATGGAAAAGATGTGGCCATGAAGACAGCATATGCTGCTGTAAAATCTGCCATCGCAGGCATGCACAGTAAATGAACTTTGCCAAGAAGATACATCCCACACACACACACACACACACACATCATGGAGCCTGGATTTCAGAATCGTTGCTGAGAAGTCTGGATGGTCCTTTTCATTTCTGATCACACAGCTTCTTCCAACAAAAATCTGGAACTGGTCTGACCACAGTCCACATTTATTTTTCCATTTACCACCCAAGATGCCTCTGAGTCCAGAGAAGTCAACACTTCTTCTAGACAAGGTTAACATGAGGTTTCTTTGCAGAGTAAAGAGTTATTTGTGAGCATGATTCCATATTGTAGTGCTGACTAAATGTTTCCCACGATAATCCCAGAAGCAAGACGTTCCATCAGCTCTGGATGGATGATGTTTCTGGATGTGGTGCCATCTGATGGATCAGATATCACAGGCACCTTGCACCCTTTCACTTCATACATGGAAATTTCTCTGTGGTTGAATGGTTTGTCAAAATTCTGCATTGTAGTTGGGGAAATATGCAGATCACTGATTTTAAAAATTGTAATGATTTTCTCACAAATTTATTGAGAAACTGACTTTTTAATGCTCCTTAAATCTTTTAATACCTTTTAATGGATCAAAAAATGATAATTAAAGACCTGTTTGCATTACTTGTTTGTATTAGTTGAAGACATAAATAAAGCTGCATTAATATCACATTAACGTCACAGTGTGTTAATTGCAAATTATAAAGTAAATAAGCGTTCATTAGTATAAACAACCGAGCAGTGGCAGGAGATTAAGTACATACAAAGCACACATAGAGCAAAGTTTGGGCTTCCAGTCTACAGACACTCTCAGTCATTCACAGGTCCCAGTGTTTGTTTCCAGCTGTTAACAGAGGGATGGACTCACCTGGTCTGTGGCGTTTCCCTGCATCTGCTGGCTGAGAGATACTCGGTTTGCGTCCAGCCATCCTCCCCGCTGTGCCTCCGGGGTAGTGGAATATGACAGAGGCTGAACATAATCCCTCCAATGCAGCTGCAAATAAGAAAAAGACAACAATAGAGGTCTCAAAATCTGAGAATCTTATGAACAACAGGCATTATAATTTTCCACAGCTGCTGTTCCACATTATAAAGGTCACTTAGATGGGATGCAACCCTTTCCCACGGAAATAATTTCTAAAATTGTCTGCAGCCTGTGAGCTTGCCCTGTCAATCTGGAACCAGTTCAGCCTCCACTATTAATTCCTTTCAGCTTCCTCAAAGTCTCCTCTACGGAGGAACCATTTACTTCCCGCTGCTGGGGCAGATGCTGTATTTATGCATTGGCAGAACAAAGGACTGAAATGTTTTCAGGACCTAAATAATACAGTACAGAGTTTCTGCAGAATTAATTTATATATTTGGATTACTGACAACTCATTAATTTCACCATTATTTCATCAAATTTTACAATTGTGCATTTCTTTGTTTTCAACGTACCCAACAACATTCTACAACAACAACAACAAGTAGTCCTCGGAGGACTTCCTAGATTCAAACCCCTAGTGGTATTTAATTTATGGATCAAGGATCAGCAGCACATGCGCATTAAAACAGTTGACTGAAATTAAAGTACCTTTATTGCTCCTAAAATAAATGTAAAATACTTTTCAATGACCATAAAATAATACAGCTGTGCAAAATGCAAAAGAAAAGATGCTTTTAACTCAAAACGAGCTATCTCGATATAAAATATATAAACGATATTCCCTCCTTCTATACTGCGTCTGATAAAGTTTCGATATATTTGAAAATCTCAATATATTGCCCAGCCTATTAGAAGGCATCACATTCTGCATCCTCTAGGCTTACCACCAAGCCAGAGGAAGTCATTAACGCCCCTGAGCAGCTCCACAGCCATGTGATAGTGGACCAGCGCGTCCTGCAGCATCCCTGCCTGCAGACACAAGTCTCCAACATGCTTCCTCATTCGTCCCTGGCAGCGCTTCTTGTAATGCCTGTGGGAAAAGCAGCCGGAAAGAGGAGAAATACTTATTCAGACAACAGCAGGATGAATCAGATAACTATAATTCTTTTTTTTGTTTGTTTGTTTTTTTTTTGTTTTTTTTTTGGGGGGGGGGGTCTCTTGGATAACTTTTTGTTGATTTACTGAGTGGAAGTTCTTAAGTTTGCACTATTATAAATTATTACTGCATGGGACCAGGACAGTAGTCAGTTACAGAGGGGATAAATGGGCTGGGAGAGCAGAAGCAGAGCAAGACATGGTATGAACGGGCCCATCAGTCCTGCACAATGAGACAAAGGTGGGAGCAGCTTCATCAGGATACAAAGAAAATTTAACTGCATTGAGGGAAAATTTCAAGAAGTGTGCAAGACATTTGAGCCCTCAAAGTCTGGGAAGGTCAAGGGAAGACAATAAAGAGGATCAGCAGGTGATCAAGGACTCAAGGTGAAGTTTCATAGTTATTGAATCTAGAAGAAAGGAGCTACAAACACATTTACAATTCAGACTAATGCTCCGTGGACTACAGAAGCTAACACAAAGGTCTTGTCTCTGTATGTTTTGGCAGTGCTATGCCAAGCTGGAAGGCAATGAATAAGGAAATAAATAAGATATGAGATCTATCATGAGGCCGCTGTGTCGTTCACCCAAACTTCCCAATTCCAAATATTCTCTGAAGTTGGGATCATCCTCAGCAGCTTGGCATCCAAACTACCAACTCCTCCTTCAGTGAACCCTAACAAAGCCTTCAGGGCTTTAATGTTTGCTACAAATAATAATCTATATCTAATAGGATCATTTTAAAATGAGTTCTCATTTAAACACAAGGAAATAATCCCACTGTGGTTTAGAGTATAATGTCAAGACCTAATTTCTTAGTAATTTCTTAATAATTTTATTAATTTCGTGGAAAAAAATTATATTGAGTGGCTATTTGTAAGAAAGAGGCTGTTGGACACATCTTCAGCATGGTGAATATCTGTCTCTTGTATTTTCAGCGTGTCTGCCTCGTCACCATTATTAGACCTGCTCAACATCTGTTTCTGTTAATTCATCTTTTCATTAGAAAATACCAGAAATCTTCTAAAGATTTGCACCCAAGCCCAGAGAAGTGGAACTGAACCAGTTCTGAGATGAACTGCTATGTGGATTTTGACAAAGTCTGAATCAATGCAGTGACAGAACATAAAAGTTTCCAGCTTACATGAAACTGTTGTTCATGATTCTACTCTTTCATCAGCTGCTGTAAAACGTTAAAGAAAAAGTTGCGCTACAAAGCTCTCATGCTCTGAATCTTAGTTTAATATAAGACATGCGAAGCGTGCGAGGTCTTCCTTGTAAACACTGGGTGCCTTTATAACAAAACTAATCTGAGAAGAACAGCTAACCGTTGTCACGCTGACCTAACATCAGCAATAATAACAAACATAGCCTGCTTGACTAATCTGCCAAAAACTGACAAGAAAATCTGCTAAATTCCCTAACACGAGGGGAAAAGAGTATTTAGACTGATGCATCTGTCTGAGCTGCGGATCTGCAGCCTCATTTGGTTGTAGAGAAGCTCGGGATTCAACAACTGTTGAAAACTTTGGAGCCATGTTAGTGCCTTCAATCAAGTGCATAGATGTTTTTACTTAGTTTCCTTGTTTTTATGCTCCGAGTTCAAACTGCTCTTCCCGTTAAAAACCTGCTCATGCACTCTGAAAGTGCCTGTTTATATGAAAATATCGTGTGATTCAATTCAAAACTCAACTCTGTCTTATAAAAATTCAGTGTTCCATAATTCCTGGATTACTAAACACAAACTCCGAAGACTTGGTGCAATACGTCCACACTACCAGTGCCCTCACCGCTGTGTCATTCACCCAAACTTCCCAATCCCAAACCTGCTCATCCAGGATGTTACATCAATGCATGCTGTGGCAAGAAAGTTTGCTGTGTCTCCCAGCACAGTATGGAGAGCATGGAAGAGATACCAGGAGACAGGCCGGGATACCAGGAGTGTGGGGGGGGCTTTAGGAGGCCAACAATTCAGCAGCCGGACCTCTTTCTGCTCCGTTATGCAGGAGAACAGCCAGAGCCGTACAAAATGACCTCCAGCAGGCCAGTAAAGTGCATGTTTCTGTTCCAACTGTCAGAAACAAACACCATCAGGGTGGTATGAAGGTCTGACATGCTAACATGCCCAGATGTTGTGGGAAATGTGCATACAGGCACGTGGAGGCCACACGCACAACTCAACCTCAAATTGTCTTGAGGAATTTCCACAGACGTTGGGTCAGCCTGTGATCTGATCTTTCCACTTTCATTTTGACTATGAGTCTGATTCAGACCTCCATGGATTAATGATTATGGTTTTAATTTGATTATTCTTATGTTATTTTGTTCCCGCACATTCTAGTTTATAATATATAAAGATTTGACTGTAATATTTCATTTCTTGAATTTTTGAGCAGCGTAGAAAAACTACACACACTTGATTACAGACACTAATATAACCCCACATTAACTTTTATCAAAAACACCTTGTATGATTAATCTGATAGTGAGCCTTTGAGTTCACATGAATTTCAGAGCAAATTAAGTGTTTCATATTGAACCCTAATTACTTGTACGTCATTCAGGCTTTATTTGAATATAGTAAGCTGTGATACTGTTGAGGAATTTTAATGAGACTAATTTTCTGCAATCACTTTGTGTGTAAACTGAAAACCTGGGAGGAGTGATCAGTTTGGTTTGGAGTCATGAACAAATGACGACAGCACAGAGTCATTTGGGGCAGAGCTAAAGCTGATGGGACTGGGATGGGGAAGCTAACTTATGGGTCTAACATCTCACCTTTTCACACCCAACAATAAACTCACAGGACAGTATGAAAGGAAACAAGAAGAAAGACAAATAAAGCAAGGCAATAAAACAAAACAAAACAATGAATGCAGCAAAAATCAAAAGACAGATTTTTGTGAGAACCTTTAGAGCAGGTGAAGCTGACATGACATACCAACACATTCACGTGGTATAAAATGCAGTTTTTACTGACTGTTACACAAGTACTTGTTAAATAGTCAAGGAAAAGGAGTAAAGGAGTAGAGCATAACTCACCTGCTGTCTGTGTCCAAACCCACAAAGTCCTTCTTCTCAAAGGGCACACAGAGCAGTGGTATTTTGTCACCGGACTTGTCCGTAGCTCGGTCCAGCCGTTTGGACTCTAGAACAATAAATATGGACTCCACAAAGTCCTCCACTCTCCTCTCCACATCGGAGCACCCCTCAAAGCTGGGGTAGAAAGCCACATCTGTGCGCTGTTGCTCTGCAATCTCCCCTTGGAGCCCAAACACCAGCAGCCTCGAGTCATACAGCGTGGAGCTGTACACCTCCTTCTGGCCGTGGAAGCGCTCCGCGGTCTGGGGCCACTCCTTGGCGGAAGCACAGGTGGTGATGGCGATGAGACCCACCACTTTGCGGTGAGTCTGGAAGTCGCCCCACTCGTTGTTCTCGGGCAGGTAGTGGTGGCGGTAGCGGATGTAGAGGAGGCGCTGAGAGTCTCGGATGCTCACCTGGCTCACGCTGGCGATGCGCTTGTAGATCTTGAAGAACTGGTCCTCAGGTACGATGCCGACGGGCTGGACCACCACAAGCACCGTCTGGTGGTCTTCGGCACATTGCATATAGTCTGGGACACTCATCTTTACAAGCAGCTTCATGTGTGTGGGAAAGAAAAACAGACAGGTTTAACAGATCTGGGATCTGACACATAAAGGAGGTTCAGTTAACTGGGTCTAAACCTGAACCCTGAAATGGTCACTCCAAAAAGTCAATTAACTGAGCTGTGATACTATCAGTTACTATGGCAACAGAAAAATAAAGCATTGCTACAAATATGTTTGTTTTACAAAAAAGAAATAATTACTATTTCACCATTTTCCTCATCCAACATGGTGGATTATATATATATATAATGAAGACTTGTTTGAATCTGACTGCATAAATATTTGATTTTAAATATATTTTCTGAGCTGTAACCTTATTAAACATATGCAGACAAGGTACAGTTTACCTCTAGATATATCCTTGCTTTTAGAAAATATAAACACATCGAGAATTAGATAACAGCAACACACGCCACAAAAAAATGTTGCAGAGAGCCAATGAAGCATCCAAGTTACTAGATTATACCAGTAACATTGTTCTGTTACAGGTTTCACAGTTGTGTATAAAAAGAAATATCTATGAAATGCTATGTTTTTCCAAATAAGGATGAGTTGTGGATCACCAGTTGGTGCAATATAGTTGGATAATTATCAATAAGTTAAAGAAAAAAGAGAGATTACATTTCTCTATATAAAACTGCAAAGAACATCTTTATTAAACCACTGTAACCAAAGAGAAACTGTCATACCATCAAGATCAATAGAACCACACGGACTTAAGAACCAGGAAAACTATTTTCACTCTACAGTTTGCTGCTGCATCCAGAAACGTAACATTGGTCTGTATTACATCGCGTTATATGATTTCTGCAATGCAGAAAACATGGACTAAATCATGAACTTCGACTACGAAACTGGAATCAATTGTGAAACTCGGAATATTGTAGAATTAAAATGTGGGTGTGATCTACTTTACCTGCAAATTTAACAAGTTTTCACAGCACCTGAGCAAAATGATCAATAAAGGCCAGATCAGGGTACGACATATTTTGACCACTGTCTGCATGTTTTCTGCTACATGCAAAATAAAAGCAGCCATTCAATCAAAAGTTAAAAATGTAAAAAAAAAAAGCCTGGCTGCAAACAGCGTCATTACAGAAGGCTACATCATGTCTGTCTTAAATAAAAGAATTATTTATAAAAGTGTATGTAACTGGCAGGGATATAGTCAGTGATCATCAAGAGCCTGGCAGAAGATTATACATTTCCCCAGAAATGAATAGATTTAGCAAAAGTGGCCTTAGAAAAAAAAATAAAGAAGCATTACATAAAATAAGGTGCATTGTCGAGTTTTTGTTTATGGTTTTTTTAAAGCTCCGTCCCTTATACTAGCTGTCCACTTGGTTGTAACTAGGTTCAAATAATACCCAAGTAAACCCATGCACACGTTTTAAGATTGAAAGTGATTGCATGCATAGGTTGTCTGTCCACCTTGACTCTGAGGGAGACACATTGTTAAACATCTGTCTCTTTACACAGATTAATGCTGGTGAGCTCCAGCCATCCTTTATTCTGTCTTTAAAGAAGCTGATAATTCAGGTCGAATAATAATAATAATAAAAACATTCGTATTTCTTTTACAAAGACAGTCTTAACATGTGTAGCCATTTTAAATAGTGTCCTCTGATTATAATAAACATATATTATCAACTTATACTGTGCAAACATGCACTACAAACCCGTAAACTATTTCTTGGAGCCACTAATGAAAACAGAATGGAAAACTGTATTTAAAAAAATAAAAGACTTAAAAAAATATGAATAATATTGTGTTTCTAACCAAATTCCTTCAGCCGAAACTCAGGCTGCACCTGCTGCTGTCTGTGAAAACATAAACACCAAACAGTAACAGCTAAATGTAACAGCTGAAAATAATTACAACGGCAAATCGTGACGAGACCGATTATTTAAGTTAAAATGAGAGCCTGGGTTTTTTTTTTTAATCCCATATTAAACTTAATTGATTACATGAATCCAGTGCTAACGTTTTGTTACTTTCATGTGTAAAAACCCAACTGTCAGCTAGCTTAGTTTAGCTAGCTAACAGTAAAGATTTCGTATAAATGTCGCGCGGAAATAACGATCATTGAAAAATAAAACAGGTCAGTAATACAAATATCAGCTCAGGCCAGTTTTATCTTCAAAAGAGCGCCATTAACAATCATTTTTAAAAATTACATTACCTCAGCTGTTATCAGTCAAAATTCAGCTTCCTCCTTTGAGCCAATAAACTTTGCAATAAGAACGCTGCAGCACAACTTCCTGTCAATTTTAACATTAAAAGCCCCATCTGTTAGTCATAAATGCCAATCACTTTATCAAGTCAGATTTTTAAATAATGAAATAAAGGTTCATATATGTGTCTGCATATCATTAAGTTGAAACCTTTTCTTGATTTTTTTTCTCTCTGTTGCATGCTTTGTTTTGATTTTGATTTTTGATTTGGAATAAAAATTAAGCTTATTTAAGTGTAGTTCTTACAGAAAAATAGGAGTAATGTCATTAACAGACTAACAAGCAGAATTTATATTATTTTCAATGTTTTTTATCTGCTGTAAGAAAATAACACACAGTAAACAAATTTTTCCTATTATAGTAAGCTGAGTTAAAATTCAGATTCAAGATCACGTTTTAAAAAACGACAATCGTTTGTGTATTTATTATTATTTATTACTAAAGTTACATATTTTCTTAATTGAACCACTTAAACCAAAATCGTAACCGTGTTCTATTGAGAGGTGACATTCGGGTCTTTATTTTGAAAATAAGTCCCGACTGTCCTGCTTCTTCTGGTTTCCTTGACAACTGCGTTTTCTTTTTCGATGGTTTTTCTTCTTCTACGAAGCGGTAGTGTATGGTTTACAAACAGCGCCACCTAAAGAAGAAATGAGAAACTGTAGCCACATAACAGTACCGAATAGATGTAAATGTAAATGTAACATTTTTTTTCATTCATATTTACAATACAAACAAACATATTTACAAATACAAATCTTTGATGGCTTTCTTATTTCTTATCAAAGTTCCTTTAAACATCTTTATGCAAAAGACCTAAATTAAACTGTTTATTAAGTTAGAAAATAGACCAAAAACAGTCTATATGCAAACATTTTGAGATTTGCTTTATAAGCAAAACAGCCCCTATTTACCTTCAGAACTGCCTAATTTCCAGGTGGCATAGATTCATCAAGGTATTGAGAACATTCCTCAGAGATATTGCTCCATATTGACATGATAACATCACCCAGTTGTTTCAGAGTTGTGGGCTGCACATCCATGATGAGAATCTTCCGTTCCACCACATCCCAAAGCTGCTTTCTGGACTGAGATCTGGTGACTGTGGAGGCCGTTGGAGTCCAGTGGACTCATTGTTATTTTTAAGACATGTTCAATAGGCTACAACAAAAAATATTTTACCCACACACTCATTTATTTACCCCTTCAGCCTGTGTCCACTGCTACTTGCTTTAAAGCACCAGTTCAATTATGAATGACCCAACTCCGAAGCAGAAAGATGAAGTCCAAACACGGAGTTTCTTCCACCATGTCAAGTGGCAGCGTGGCTCAGTGGGTGGACTGGTCGTCTGGTAGCAAGAGGGTCCTGCTGCCTGAGGGTTGTTTCGGCCCCATCAGATGCATAATAATCCCTCTTATATTGTTTTCCTTAGCCTGTCATTATCATACACATTAGAAGTATTATTGGCTTCCCAGCAGTTACCTTTAGTGATGTCTTTGTCCGACAATAGCATCCACTAAACCACACCTCGCTCCAAACAATTATATTTTAAACTTAATCTCTTAGGTAATAACGATCTGCCGAGAAGGCGTGACCCATATTTCTCCACTACACTTGCAAATTAGAAACCCTCCTCTTGTGGATGAGATGCACTTGAACAGAACTGCAAGATTCCCCATTTGATTGTTGATTTTTCTACAAAACTGCTTACGCTAATAAATTATAGTCCCATGGAGCAATTAAATCATCCACACAGACAGATTCAACTCCTTTTTATTTGCTTAACCCATAAATCACTTTTCACAATCTTCTCGGAAGACAACAGCATTTTATTCTCATATTCTTTTTTTTTTTGGCCAATGGTAATTGGTCCAAAACCAAAGCAGAAGCTCAGAATGGAATGTCTAAACAATGATTCATAGTGAACATACATCAATATCAGACAAACATCTACAACCATTGACTTACAAAAACAGTGCACAAACATTGTGTGTGGAAATCACAGGGGCTCCCAAATCCTAACAAGGTCAACAGATGTCATGCGGGAGAGAGGGGGAAAATCAAGCTTAAGACATAATACATGATGGTTTTATTTCAACCCAACACAAACATAAGGGAAGCCTTCATTTTTCCCATAAGCTGAGTGTTCCCTAAGGCTGGTAAAGACTGAGTCTAATCAATCTAAACGGGTCATATTGGATTTTTCTGTGTGGTCTGAATAAAGCAGCGTTTCAGGCACGGACACATCACCGCATCTACACGCCCGGTAGAATCAGAGAAGCTGGAACTAAGAGGCTTCGCAGCTGAAAGCTAGACAATTCACATCTTTCTCTTGGTCCTAACACTTACTTTAAAATGCTCCCTTCTACTCTGTGTCAACAATCTGGTGTTAAGTCACGCAGTAAAAATATGGAAAATGTGGACGATGGCAGGTAAGTGCTAACATGATAACGAATATCCACTAGCATAAATGCTTAAGAGATAATCTATTGGCACCAAATGTGAAATTAAGAAATGTGTAAATTCATCTCTGCGCTGTGTTAAAATAAAGCAGCTCTTTAATGAAATGTCAAACCACTGAATTGGTCCATTAGAGAAGATGACGATCTAATCACCTGGTGTCATTTGGTTCAGACATCAAACTTGTTTCAACCAGAAAACAAAAAGCAGCCATTAGTGCTGTTCAAATCGCTGACATTCCTACACTTGTTCACCAACTACATCGACATGACCTCAGCTTCAGCTCTGCTAACCAGCTAAAGGCAAAGATTCAGCCTCAGTGGAATGACGGCAATGTAATGACCTCATCCACATATCTGAGTTTTAAGAAAATGCACTATTTTCTCTGAAGCAGGTCCAAGTAATCTGGTCAGACCAGCTCATCTGGCTATAATGAATTGCCATTTTATAATATAATAATATACCTCATAATGACACCTATGAACCAAAGTTATTGAAAGCTGACTCTTAGCTGCTTTGACTGCTTCTTTCCAGTCCTCGCTACTTCCATCCGTGCGCCGTACGGACATGAGAAGCTGAAGGCTACTGAAAAAAGACAGAAGTGTTTAAGACTGACTGATGATGGTGTGTTTGGTCTGCAGAGGATCAGACAGATTCTGGGTTGAATGCTGTCATCCAACAGATTAGTTTAATCTCCAGCGATCATGTGGTCGCAGCGGAGATTAGTCGACCTAATTACAGCACTTTCACCCAGCTCACTGATTCCTTGGACTTGGGGCACTTAGTTATACTAGTCTGTCTGAAGAGCAAGAGAAGAAAACAAAAAGGATGCATAAAAAGAAAACAAATAGGACTGATTTAGAGACTTGTGGTGCAGTAGGGAGGAATGTGTGTCTTCTGATTAGTTAAGATTCAACATATTTGGCATTCTTCTTTATGGCGTTGAAAGTGGGTGGACCCTGCCAGCGGTGCAGAGAGACTCGATGATGTAGGGCCTCTGACAGGCCACGGGGTGGGTGGGGAAGTGGTTGGAGGAGATGGGTTTTAGAGGGAGAATTTCACACCACCATCCTCATGCCATCTTCAAAAACTGTTCCACTGTGTCTGCTTCCACCGCCTCCGAAAACATTTCATAGTTCTGTGAAGAAAAAAAATGACAAATATAAGAAATCTGAAGCTTTAATAAAGCTGATGTAAAGTCAGAAATCTTTTCTGTTAAAACCACAAAGTTTGTGTCTGGGAAACCGACTTTGAATCAACTACAAGCCTCGGTCGGCCGTTGGTTCTGTGTTAGACCTGATCAGTGGAGGAAAGGGAGATGACTGCTTAACGTTATGTTACGTGACACAAAGCGTCATTTTAGAGGGCGGGTGCAGCTCTTACAGCTTGTGTGTGTCCAGAGGATGATGCAACATTTGGTTTCAAACAGTCAAAGTCCAGATGGTTTCCTACATGATCAATAAGCCTGCAGGATGCTCTGATCTGGTGCATCTGCAGTCCGGCGTCTGAGTTTCTGTTGCCACGGTTACCGTTTAGTCAGTGCAATAATTTACAGCAATAAGGCTATTTGGCTGGAACTTCTTTCATAGATGTCCATTATCACTTTTTAATGGACACCTCCAGCCAATCAGAATCGAGTATTCACCCAGACCATGGTATAAAATAGTTTTAACGCCAGACTACAAAATATTAATCTAAGCATAAAAGTGAGATGGATTGGCAGGTGCTGTATTTTCTTTCAACATATTCGTCTTTTTTATGTGACTTCACAAAAATGGGGGGGAAAAAAAAAGTTGAATCAGCCGATGTTCTTCTACATGATAGAAATACAAGAGCAGGCTGAGGTGGATCAGGTGGAAGTGACAAAATCACCGAACCAGAAGTCAGCTACAGGAGCCAGAGGCAACAAGACAGAGTTTCTTCCTCCTCCTCCTCAAAAAAAGTAATCTTACTCCCTGGAAGTCCCATTCCTGCAATGTGGCTCTGTCAGGCTGGGGAAAGAAACTTGCTTCAGAAGCAGAATAGATTTGCATTATTTGGGGACCCTACAAAGTTCTGGTAGAGCTCTGTGTGATTTGGTATGAAGAGTTGCAGCTGGTAAGGTAAATAAATAAAAGCTTATAAATCAAATGAACAGGATATGATATCTTGGGGATCTGTCCACATTGTGACCCACCCCGCCCATGGCCACAAAGGCTGCCACCACAGGAACGGTGCAGATCTCGGCAGGCTGGGGTCCAACCCCTCCAGCCACCCAAGACATCAAAGTGGGATATAATGTAAAACTTGCTCAAACCAAACATTTTTATAACTTAGTTAAAATAACCAAGGCAGTACAGTCTGACTTTTTCATGCTTCTACACTTTTGGATATTTGCATTTTTCTCATCAAATTCAAATAAGAATTTGAACAAAGAAAATGGAAATGATTTAAAAAGTGATTCCTGCATCAGTGTATCTATGTTTGATTTTTTCCATTTGTTACTGGCTCATTGATTATTGAATTTAGGCATCAGTGTGGACCAATGTATTATTACACCCCTACCTCCCCGTAAAGAGGTGCAGAGGTGTAAAAGTCGATGTGTTTACCAGAGTTTAAGAATTAATTATTCATTCTCTGTACCACTTTGTCCGCTACGGGTCGCAGGTAAGTTGGAGCCTAATGCAGCATTTTTAGCAGGTGGGATGCAGGTACACCCTGGACAGGTCACCAGTCCATCGCATGGCCAACACAGACAGAGACAAACAACCATTCTCACACACACACACGCACGCACGCACACACACACTCCTAGGGAGAATTCAGAGTGACCAAAAAACCTAGCAGTGAGAGGAAGCACTTTCAGGTGAGACGGATACTGTTTTTCTGACACTATTCATCCATTTTCTTCTATTTATCCAACATAACAATACAGTAGCACCAGGTTAGAGTATTTCAAAACCACCAGTTATTCTTGAGAGGATTTGAAGGTGTTTCCAGGTATGTAATCTCTCATATGAATTATGGGTCTACCACAAAGAAAATGCCAAGCAGGAATCTTAATTAACTGTCCAAACCAACAGGACTGGTTGCTTTCAACAGCACGGAGCAGAGGATCTCCTTCAAGCCTCCCCAGAGTTAATCCAACGGTAATGCTTAGTGTATGGTTGTACCAGGCCCTTATTTTAGCAAATTATTCAGCTTCTGAATTCTGTGAGCTGTTGTGTGATGTGAATGCCATTAATATAAAAAACAAAAAAAACTGTACGAGCAGGCAGGGTAGTGAATGCCCAGACATCTTTATGACTCACCAAAACCAATGATGGGATGATCAGTACAGATGTGTTGTTTTCTCAAGAGTGAGAAAATGACACCGCAGTCATTGAAATTGAAGACTGCTATGATTCCATTGCTAGGTTGATGTCACATGACTGAAGCTCAGCATGTCCACCCAGGATATGAAAAGTCAGTTCAGCTGCTTGTATCCAAAATGTCCTTCTTTATATCACTACTCACATCTCAACATAGGTGAGCGTTAGAATGTGGCTCAAAGGTTAATTCGAACACTTCCAACTGAGCTCGTTCTGCCAATACAACACCCACTTTACACCTGAAGAAGCTTCTGCAGCGTACGTGTTACCACATTTTGCTGCCACTTGGGAGCAGTCCCAGAAAAATGCAGGGAAATCTGATATTTCGGCTGCTCTTGGTTGAATCATTAAGGATGTTGGTCCTTTATCCTTGCCATTTGGCAGTTCTGGGTGCTGTTGGTCAAAATGAATCTTAACTTGAAGGGAACGTGCTGAGGTGAGGCACTGAAAAGATGAAGACTCTACCTCAAAGACAGCAGATGGAAAACTTTTTCTGTAGGATTTCTGCATTGCATATGTATATAACGCATGTACAGTACAATCAGGTATTCTTTTTAATGTTTAAGACTTGATAGATATATATGGCTTAAAACTAAAGCTGATTTTTTTCCCCCCTTTTCCTCAGCACCCATACGTACATATCGCAAAAGTGGAAACACTTTCCTCACATTTACACGTCATTACACAGACGTGACGTAGGGAGTCACATGACTAGTTCATTTAAAATAAAGGTGGCGCGGTACGTAGGGACAGAGCGGGAGATGGAAACTGTTTTACAAATAATTAAAGACAAAAATATAACTGCCATCTTTGACAGCAAACAACAACAAAACAGAGCTTTGCAAGGAATTAGAAATGTCCTTCCTCCTCACAGTGGAGTCTCACGGGACAAGATTTTAAGAGAATTACTGCTAATGCACTAAACACCATTCAATGGAAACACCTGCAAAACTCAAGTGCATTTTGTTGAAGTTTTAGGAATATCGCTTTTATTTAGCGAAAAATTGTCAAAGTGAAAATGCAGCTTCTGTTGAATAACAACAAGAATCTACAAGAATTCTTTATGAGTAAACTACAAAAACAAGTGCAAAAGAATGTGTGTTGTGCATGAGTTTTCCTCACCCCACAGTACTGGTCTTCATTGAAAAGCTGGGGAGGGACTGCTGTGGGGTCCCCCGCTTTGCTTCTCATTTCGTCACGAAGCTCCCCACCCACAGAGATGTCGATGAGCTCATACTGGATACTTTTACTGTCAAGGATTCGCATCACTTCTGCCTGTTGGGATTTCACCTGCAAAAACATTAAATTCAGTCAGAAATTTAAGATCCGCAAAAACCACAGCTACCCACAAACATCTGACTTCAACCTTAAATGAGAAAGGGTAACGTCAGTATTGACTGCTGCAACCAAAATACCTTTAAAACACACATCTGTTTATGCAACAACCTGACAGGAGCACCAACCTATTTGTAATACTACTTCCTGGCATCAAGCCGAAAATAATAAACTATTTATATGAAGAAAAAAAAATCATATTAGGATAGGATAGCTAAATGTAATTCTCTCTATGTGTAATGGTACCAACAGATGGTAACCATGCTGCTTCTAGCAACAGCTTATTTTGTGTCAAGATCTCCATATAGTAACATTTACCACTGACTTATTTTTACTGAATGGACCTCTAAAGCTAAGTAGTGCAAAATAATCACAACTCTGAAGCTTTTTGGGGCATTGCAAGCAAGAAAAGCAGAATATATCATCCAAACAAGCAGACAATGTTTATCAAACAGTTTATGAGATGCAGTGTGCTGACAGGAAATAAATAAACAATGGATGATTTAAGTACTTTTTTAGGGCAAGCCTGACAAGGCTGCAGCAAGTTCCTTCTCGGGGTGGTGATTAATCGGCATGTGAACAGTCTGCTATCTGTATGGGTAACTGAGGAAGTTGGGAGGGGGGTGTTTGAAAATGTGACCACACCTAAGCACGGCTCTAACTGGAAACACACAAGCTGGCATTTTGTTGATGCAAGGTCAGTCTCATATCCTCATGCTGAAAAAAAGGGGAATTAGTTCGGTGTGTTGCAAGTTATGAAAGTTCCTCTGAATAACAGCATGTTATATACGCACACATATATACATATATATACAAACTTCAGAGAAGAAAGGCTGGTGCAATCATACCACTGCTGAACAATAGCCAGTTGAAAGACTGAACATATTTGAAGCTTACTCCACTCAGACCACTACAGTAAAATCTAATGCAGGTCACAAAACTTGTTCATTACCTGATTTCCTTAAGCCTGTCAGAAACCAGAGGTCTGGCCCAGTCCATTACTACAGACTAAAGAAACAGCTGCAACATTTATAACAAGTCCTGCTGTCATTTTCATGTGTTGTGTTTTAAACTACCTTTTTTATTTCATTTTTTATTTCTTGACATCCAACTTCACTCATACTGTATAAAATATCTGGCAAAACTCTATTACAAAATTCAAGAATTTACTTGCATTGTCCTTGTCAACAAGAAAATATAACTGAGAGGACGAAACCCCATAAATTTGCTTACTCGACCCTCTACTGCATGGTTCGGCTTAAAATATAATCTTCTAGGCGGCTCTTTTCTAAATTATTTTAGAAAATGTTTATTATTTCACTGCCTACTAGGCTTCTGCAGCGAAAGCACGAAGGCTAGTGGCCAGGGGGGCACTTTAACAAATTAAAAACAACCCAAAACAATTGTCTCTTAGTGTGTCCGAAGTTTGCTGATTTGCTAACTATTCGTTATTAGAAAAACCCTGGATATTTAGTTTTAATAAGGCCAGGTAACAACGGAAACAACGACACCTTAAATCACACCATTTCTGAATGAAGTTCAGCGGACTGTTCTCTATACAGGAAACGGATTCATGTGGCCATAACCCAGCCGTTCCGTGAACTCAACGGACCAAAGCTACACACGGTTTCTTCTGACGGATTATAATAAGTAATATTTCTTTAATTAATTATAAGTATCTACAAATAAAACTAGCTAACATGTTCAGATAACAAAACTCGTTCCTCCATGCACGATACAAGAATCAAAGTGGAATAAAATAAGCCGTTCGTCTTAACATGTCATTTAACTTTAAAAATGATTTATAACTGTAAGTTACGCACACATTAAAGCTCGTAATTCAACAAGGATAAAACGAAGCAGTGAGTTGCATAGGCCCGCTACACTGTTAGTCAGGAGGAAGCTATTACTGTTAGGGTGCTGGGTGTGTCTGTTGGACTGAAGCGGTGTTAGCGACTGACAGTGGAGCTCAAGACCCAAACATACGTAAAACTTATTGAATTATGTCCGCCTGACTTACCGTTCGCGAGGCAGTAACGGTTGTGTAGTACAGTTTGATTCCCATGGCTGCAGATCCTTTCACTCTCCCTTTGTGTATCTGCTTTCAAGTAGCTCTCTCTGGCTGGTGTCAAGTTGAGCAATTGAACCGGAAGTCAGAATGAAAGGTGGCACTGCCTGCCAAAATAAATGTACTGAATATACAGCCAAATTCAAAATAAGCCATAACTTCTTGGCAATCGTGTTGGACCCCTTTTGGTCTTCAGAAGTGTCATAATTCTGTGGTCATAAAGGGGTGGAAACGGTCAACAACAATACTCAGGTAAGCTGTGGTGTTAAAACTGGTGCTAAAGGGCCCAAAATGTGCCAAGAAAAAGTCCCCTCACCATTATACCAGCAGCCTGGTGGCAGGATGGATCCATGTTTTCTAGTTGTTTACACCAAACTATGACCCTACCATCTGAATGTGAAGCTGTAGTCGTCGTCGTCCCAAATATGTGACCGTAGCTTTACCGATGTCACATTTGGCTAAATTTAAAGTTAATGACGCACACGTTAATGGGGGAAAACACTTCACACAACCCTAACATATGTTCCTCCCAAGTGTCAGTATGAATAACTACGTCATCCAAATAAGCATTATAATGTGGAACATCTCCAAACAGGGTATTCACTAAACGCTGGAAAGTTGCTGGGGCACTACACATCCCAAACGCCATCTCAGTATACTGAAAAAATTGGTCAGGGGTTACAAAAGCAGATATCTCTGATGCTCCCTCTGTAAGGGGAATTTGCCAAAATCCTTTCAACAGATCCTATTTCTTTACGAATCGAGCTGAGCCAAATGGCATCAACACAGTCTGGTAGGGAGAGGATATGTGTCCGGAACAGTTACCGCATTCACCTTTCGGTAATCTGTGATGAATCTAGGCAGTCCATCTGGCTTTATCTCGACAAGACATAAAGAACTCCATGCACTGCAACTGCATTTAGCTAGACCGTTTTGTAACAAATACTCAGCTTCACATATCATTAATGCCCATTTGGTAGGATTAACACGATATGGATGTTGTTTTCTAGGAACGGCGTCCCGAACGTTGATATCATGGGTTGTGACATTAGTCTGGGTAGGTGCATCACTGAACAAACACAAGTAACACAAAAAACACTTCATAAATTCTCTACTCGCGACGATAGATCAGCTCCAGACATGTCAGGTTCCATCACAATTAGTGCAACATCACATGAAGAGGACTTTTTTGATTTTGGTTCTTTTTCTAATACGGGATCACGGAAAACATATGCCTTAAGCATATTAATGTGACACACTCTTGTTTTTTGTTTCTCCTCTGGGGTTGCTTTCACGTAATCAGTATCGCTTAAACGAGCTTGGATTACATACGGCCCCAAAAAGCAAGCAGATAAAGCAGTACTCGAAATCGGGAGCAATGCTAAAACTTTATCTCCCTCTTGAAATTCTCTGGGAACAGCAGTTTTATCATACCAGCGTTTCATTTTCTTTTGCGATTCCTTCAAAGTAGTGACAGTGAATTCACAAGCATGCAATAATTGATCACAATAACTTGCCACGAAATCTAAAAGGTTTCTTTTCGGGGAAGCTTCTACATCTAACAACTCCTCCTTTAGGAGCTCAAGGGGCCACAAAGTTTAAGAGTTAATACAATGGTTAATACAATGGTTAAATCATCTTTACAACAGGCGTTGATTTTTTTCCAGAGAAGGTCCGATAAGAAACCTCTCTGGATCAAACGCAGCCTTTCTTCCAGCCATAACTAAGTTTCTACACAATATACTTCTAAAATGTACAATGCCAACTTACCTGAGAACAATACTACATACCGTACCTGAGGAGAAGCCACACAACAGCGAGTTCACACACCACACACGCAGCTGTTCAGTAATAACTAATTCAAACAATTAAAAAAAAAACAAAGGCCTGTAAAAGCAAATATCTTAATTAACTCCCGGACGAGCCCCCAACATGTTACGTCCCCGTCAGTCTAGGGAACTAGAGACGGTAACACAGTGAGTCGGACACTGGATAAATGCAAAATATTCTTAATTTATTTGATAACAAAAAGAAAATATTTACAAAATAGGTTCTCAAACAAATTAATTAAATAAATATCCAATCCAACTACATTAGAATTCACGTAAACCAAAAGCAAAACCATACAATTTAAAAGCAACAACAATGACTCAAAGTGTCCCTTAAAGGGTTTAACGCTCACAGTGGCGAATACAAAAACCAAAAGACAAACTAAACTTAAGATTCACCTAAGGCAGGGATACAAGTACGTTTCAAAAACCCAACAGAAACGACTCTTTACCAGAATTTAGTAAGTGTACAGAACCTAATCAGTCCTAGAATTGGTGAACTGTGTCCCACTGTCCACAGCTGCCTCGCATGAAGATGATGAAGCTGGTATATAGGAGCTCTCTCCTCCGGATTGGAGAGCCACTTGGGAACTGGAGCACGTGTTGACCAATCACGGTGCAGGGAAGGCAGGTTCCAGTAAGCTTCTCACAGTCAATCATAATCAGGTATTGGCTGCAGTCTTCCTGTCACACACTCTCACAAGGCTGGAAAGCATGCAGTCGTAACACTGGACAATCAATCGGAAACATGCTCCATGTAAACCCAGCTACTGTTAGTCTTGCCTCAAAACAAAAACTTTTAAAAAAAGTTCTCTATTTTTAATTAACAGTAAAATCAGTAAAACTGACCTCCTAGTTTCTATGGAACTAAATGTTTAAAAAACTAAATGTTATATTGTTTGTTTAAACAATGAAAGAACTACATGTTTTTAGCTTTGGTTCATAAAGTTATAATTAACAAAACGGTTCTAACAGGTATCTCAGGTGACTAGTGTAACACACGGATGTCTTCATCTGTGGCGTTGCAGAGAGCTGTAATTTAAGGAAGTCAGCTGACATGTCTTGAGCACGGAGCAGGAATCCCTGGGTTTCAATAACATGACTTCTGCAGGCCCATGTACTTCCAGTGAACAAAGTGTGGGAACAAAAAAAACAAAACGCGTAATTTTGCACAAGAAAGATGTGACACGTCTGAGTATTTTCACCACTATGATGCAATTTCACACATTAGATACCTAAAAAATAAGAAAGTTGAATTATGTAATAGATAGATCTTTAAGTAAAGCAACTTTCAGGTTTAAAGCAAACTATGAAAGATTTTTTAAATTTACCAATGATTGATATCCAGTTGCTGTCATGTGATGCAGGGCCGTGAAGCAAAGTGCTGCTGTAACGGAGCGGTGTGTTGCTCAACTGGTTGAGCAGCTGACCCATATATAGAGGCTACAGCTCCTCGGTGCAGCAAGCACAGGTTTGAGTCCTGGCCTGGGGCCCTTTGGTGCAGGTCACTATCCACTCTCCCTGACCCATCTTTCCTGTCCAGCTTCTGTTAAAACAAAGGCCACTAGAGCCCAAAAATCCTTTATAAAAAAAAGTGCTGCTGTAATGTTATTCTCCAGGCTGGAACACAAAGCTGTGAAGTGCAGTTTCTCAGCTCCAGCATGCTGCAGAACAGCAAACTTCATCAGAAAACATCATCCGACCTGTGTCATGACGTGTCTTTATCACATGTATAAAACTGGTTATTTTGTTGTTTTGGTTATTCATCCAACCATTTCTTAAACCGGCTTGACCGTCTTTGGTGAAGAAGGAGCCTATGGCGTTACATCGTTGCCAAATACCTCGATGAGCGTACCAGATAAATCAGATAAATCAGAAGGTTACCGCCCCCGACTGACAAATACACCCGCTGAACAGAGAGAGCGAGCAGAGTTTTCCAACGAGAGCGTACTGGTGAGTGGGGGGGGCATGTTTTACGCTCGCTGTGCTGCGTTCACGGCCCCGCGAGTAATTAAAAACACCAGCGATCAGAGCAATGCGCTCGCTCGATTAAGAAATGCGCTGCTGAATTGATAAATACGCTCACCAGGGTATTTG
>JBAFTA010000019.1:4574455-4588614 GCA_036919975.1 Melanotaenia parkinsoni | reverse complement strand
TGGATTTTTGAACACTCTTCCTTCTGATGATTTATTTAAAGGTGGTGAACAAATAATATAATACCAAAGAATTAAAACTTCAATATATATATATATAGGAAATACAAAACACTGTTGTTAATATGTTCTTGTAATTTTAGTTATATAGGCTGTATTACAGTTATATCAATATTTAGCTCTGTTTAGGCAACATCTGGTTAATATGATCAGTTTCCTCTCAGCAGTTTTTATTCTTGATGACCAGGACACCAGTTAGTCTCCAAGGCATTGCGGTCACACAACACCAGCATCTCTGTTTCTCTTCCAGATATAAATGTATTAAAACTACTTCTGATGAAGACACATCCTGAGCATTAGGGTGTCAGTCTGCCTCTCCATCTCTGTTTATCTCTTTTACAGATATTTTCAGCCTTCCTGTTACAAACCACACTCTCTCTGTAACATGACATCCTCCTTTTTTCCACAGTTTTTTCGTCTGTTTTACATCATGTTGCATTTTTGTCTGAATTGAATTATTATTCTAACATCGTGTAGCACGTTTCAAGTACTTCATAGTGCATCATCAAGTCTATGTGTCCTCTTCTTGTTAAGTTACATCTATTTGTAAACTCTCCTCATAATGTCTTCCTAAAATTGTTGCACAATAATAATAAAGTGTGATGAAGTCTATGGTACTGAGCAACCCTCTTTATTTTTAGACAATTTGATGAATATAAATTCTTATGAAAACATGAGATTTCATCTGGAGTCAAAATGACTCCAACAACAGGAAGGTTAAGATAAATAATCAGCTTTATTAGAAAATGAGTCACTCTTTGGGCAAGAATGAGCACATCTGGTCATTTATTAAACTCAACATTATTTTTAAAAGCACATCCTTTTTTAAGCTGTTAACGTTGGTCTCATATTAGTCCTTTCTGTCCAAAACTAGTTTCAAAGCCAGTCATTTCTAGTTAATAATACATGGAATTAATATGATCTATTATCATACATGAAAACAATACACCCCTCTCACGAAATATGAAGCATCACAGAGGCAGAGATACGTTTGTAAGACAAATAACAATAAAACAGTTTTCTACTGCCTCCTGCTGACACATAAACCAACTTTACAACTGTTATAAAGTGTGTTAAGAACAGCAGTTACCAATGAAATATATGCAAGTTAAAACTTTCAGTTATTTATTAAAATTTTCCAATGACTTGATTAAGAGTATAAGAAGGCAGCAGTGCCGTGCTGGAGCTGCCTGCAGACGTGTGTGTTTGAACCGCTTACCGTTGCTTGTTAGATCTGTTTTACAGTAAGTTCTTTCTTGTTTGTTTGCATTACATGTCAAACTTACAATGTCTCCCACATCATCACACCACAAATGGGGATGGATCCATGCCTTCACGTTCTTTCCACCTAATTCTGAGCCTACTATCTGAATGTGGAGCTGCAATGGAGACCAACATTTTTCTATCTTCTATTGGGTTTGATTCATTAAAGAGTTTCTGCTCTGGTCCTCTGTGAGAAAACCAAATAAAGCCCGCTACTGGTTGATAATAAATGGCCTTGGCCCGTTTTATGGAAAGGACAAGATTCTTATAACTCCTCTGCTCCTTCATCGTTGTTTTCTGAACTGAACAAGGAGCAGGACAAATACAGCTGAAAACTGGCGTCATTAGAAGACACTTAAACACATCTTTACTCCAGTGTTCATTTAGTTAGATATCAGTTTTTCTCTTGTTAACAACTATTTTTTTCTGATGAAAATGAGGTAACAATTATATAAAAGCTAGTGCTCAGAGACAATGATAAATGAATTAATATTTTAATTGAGATGGAAATATTCTGCAGAGATGAGAAGATGGGACAAGCTGGGAAGAGATCCAGTCAGACTTAACTCTTTGGTGCATAGTGTCCACTACAGAGGACACATGTTAAAGGTTTTTAAATGTATGCATGGGTGTGGATCATACATTAGCAACTTCATTGGACATTAGTGAGGTACCAGTACTCTGCCATGTATAAAGAATAACTACATTTGATATAGTATCTATACATACATTGTAATTACCAAGTTTGCCTCAGTGATAAACAGGACAAGAAAATGATCCAAGTGTTTTTATAGAAAATTTACATTATATTAATATGACAAGATGTTATTTTATAAAATATTTTCATAGATCAAATACAGAAAAACATCAATGTGCATGTCTGTAGAAGTAAAATATTTTATTTTAAAACATGCGGTACTGTTTTGTAATAATTCATGCACCAGAGGGTTAATCTTTATGTGTTGTAAGTAGGAAGACACACAACGTAAGGCTGTGTTTTTCCATCTTTTGGTGAGTCTGTGTGAATTGAAGCCTCAGATTCCTGTTTTTGGCTGACAGGAGTGGTACCCGGTGTGGTCTTCTGGTTGGGCGTGTTGTGTGTTCAGAGATGCTTTTCTGCATACTTTGGTTGGAACCGGTTGAGTTCCTGTGGTCTTTCTACCATCAACCAGTCTGCCCATTCTCCTCTGAGCTCTGACATCAACAAGATATTTTGGTCCAGACAACTGCTGCTCACTGGATGTTTTCTCTTTTTCAGACTCTTCTCTGTAAACCCCACAGAGTTGCTGCAATGTGATTGGTTGATTACTTACTTGTTAGCAGTTGAACAGGTGGACCTGAGAAAGTGGTTGGTGAGTGGATTTTCTGCGTTCAGATGTTCAACGTGTCTGGTGACTCTTTAGTGTGTCCACACGGGGGCAGTGTTTCTTCTTGCAAATTTTATTGGCCCTTTTCCAGAAAGAACTCACATGACTGTTGATGTTTTCTTAACATGTAACATTGCAGCTATTTTGTCATATTTACAGACAACAGTTTGTTTCCAGGACACAGATGCTGGAGCAGATTATTCAGAAATAAATAATCATTACTTTGTTTGTAAAAAATCTGAATATTTTGTTGAAATACACACTGTTATTATAGTTATTGAACAACCTTAATTTAATTTCATATCCTAAATTTAGAAAAAGGGAAGCTTTTGCAGCAATGAGATGTTTTCTTCAATGATCTCATGTTAGTTTCTGCCACTTTTCCACTTCTATGCATTCAATCTCCTTTAGGTTTTCCATAAAGTCAGATTTATTCTCTTTGTTTGTTAGTTATTCATTTTTTAATCCTCCCTTTGTGCTGAAGATGTGTTCTTCAAGATGTTGTCTGCAGAAAAACCTTCAGCAGGTACTTTTATTTTTAATTTTTTTTAGTAAACTCCTTTAGCAGACGCAGCAAAAACACTCCACTTCATGATTAAACCTCCTCTGCAAGCATTTTGGGCATTTCAGGATCCCTTTCAGACACCTCTGATGAGTGAAGTATCATACATGCTCCTCTGGAAGAAGGTATCAGGCCCAATCCACGAATCGCTCGGAGACTGAACACCTTGGAAGAGTTGAAGGGGCAGCAAGAGATGGTCTGTAAGTCTGGGGTTTTTGCTCAGAATGTTTTATTATAAAACAGTTGGGACTCAGTCCTTGAAACGTGACAGAAAATGGATGGAAACAGGAATGGGTGGATGGCAGTGGTCCCTCAGTAACCTGGGACTGATTGCACAAGCTGTAAATTACCCTCACTAGTCACCATCTGAAACTGAGAAATCGCTTAAACTGGTTTAACATATGAGATGTCTTAGGTGACGATACACATCTTATCCACATCTGCAGCGCTTTAGAACCCACATAGCAGATAGATGTGCAGCCCTTCAAAATGCAAGTATGCAAATGTCTGCATTAACAGAACCTCCGTTTGAGACTCAACCGGCTCCCAAAGTCCAGAAAATGTCAGAAGATTCATGTGTTCACAGAGCAGGTAATTCTTCTTTTAAAAATAAGGGTTCCAAAAGGGTTCTCCATGAAGGGCAGAGGTTCTACCCAGAACCATTTGTGTCTGAAAATCCCTTTTTCATTGAAAGGGTTCTTCAAGGGGTCTCTGTAAGAAGAAACCCCTTTAATGCAGAGAACCATTTTTTGGGAGAAAAAGTTCTTCAAGGCCTAGTGAAAGCATGGGTGTTAGGAGATCATCACCCTCAAATATTCATGTTTCAAAAAGTATTTTTAATGCATGTGTCCGGACTGCTCTCATCAATTCATTTTACTGATTCTAACAAAGCTTCATGTCTTGTCATAGACTAGTTAAATGTATTGCATTTAGAAAAACAATGTTCCAAGGCTAGCTTTTGAACCCCGATCTCCATGATAGATAACGGTGCTGACCAGTCAGATGAAGAGTTAAAACATAAGACTGACTTTCAGCACCATTTCTACAATAGAGCCAATCAGTAGCCACAGAGTAGATGACACAGGAATGCACAATGAAGCTCGCCCTGGAGGACAGAACTTTAGGGGTTTGCTTCTTCCAGTTAGCCTGCAATTTATGAGACTAACAACATGTTTCCTCTAAAGACTGCAAGGCTAAATTTCATGAAACCCAGTGGAGACAAAGAAAATTTTATTACAGTTTGAACTTATGATCAGGAAAAACTGATATCATGCCTCCAGACATTTTCACTCAGTTTACAGTTTATGCTTTGCTGTTGCTGAAAATATACAAATATTTTAGTTAATAGCATAATAGATAATACACAAAAGATCCCGATGCCGTATCCAGCTTTCTTTTTTTTTAAAAAAATCAATACCACAGTTTTAGCAGTTTACACTCAATCAATGGACAAATGGGAATTTAAAGTGTGTGTGTGTGTGTTTTCATACATCACCAGCTATCCCTTTTTAGATTTTTAAGTGGTGTTAACTAAGAAAAGTGCCCTACAGCTTTAAAATAACAGCTCATCGTCTTTTATTTCTCTTTTTGATCAGGATTTATGAAAAATCAAAGATTGCAACTTTTATCTTCTGTTGCCTTTACACAACTTTTCTAATAAGTGTTTCTAAAAGTGCAGAAATAGACCCTCACTTAATTCCCCTTTTCAAAGAGCCAAACTAAAAGCTTGCAGATGCTTGACATTTTACTTTTCAAACCTTTGACTGAAAAAAGATAACATGTCACAGTTTCAGTCCCTAAAGCAGCACATGTTCTGGCCTAATTGGGCTGGATGGCTCAGCCAGATATCGAGGTGGCATTTTGCTGCCAAATTCCCTCAGCTCCCAGTATGCCTTAGTTTATCAACGCCTGCTTGCTTTTGCTGAGTAGCTTATTTTTGCCCTTTGCACGCTTTATCACCTGTGACATCTCGTGGGAAGCAGTGTGGAGTACACAGGGCCACGGCAGATCTCTTGGGTTCATCTCTGTTTCCGTTTCCACCTTTACTGCAGATAACTACTTCAAGAGCAACAACCCTCAGCTACACTGGAGAGTTCTCTATATGCTAACATGAAACAAATAGAAACATTTTGCAGTAAACTAGATACAAGTCTTATTAAAGCATTTGTGTTAGGACTGAATTTATGGATGTTAACAATGGATGCACAAACAAAAGTACAATGAACATATACTGTATGTATGTGGACGGCATTACTGAAGTCTTAAAACATATAACATATTGGCAATTTAACAATTTATTCATTTAACAGAGGCCTTTGTAGCATGAGGTTGATCACAGACTACCTCCAGAATTTGAGAGTGAAGAGGATGGAAGGACCTGCCAGCAGTCCTGACCTTAACCCCACTGAACACAGATCATCTTACGCTACTGTTCACACCAGAGTGACCAACACATTCACATCAGCTGACTTGGGACATATGCCAGTTAAAGAATGGGATACCATCCCACAGCAGTGTGTGACCAAGCTGGTGACCAGCGTGAGGAGGAGGTGCCAGGATGTTGTGGCTGTGCATGGTTCTTCCACATGCCCTGTTTGTTAAATTAACAAATTCTTAAATGGCAATATGTCTTGTTTCTTCAGACTTCAATCTTCTAACCCAATAAACCACACCAAACAAGAGTCAATATGCTCTTTGGTATTGGCAAAGAAGATTTGTCAAGTTGTTAGGGCACAACCCACACACTCAACTCTGCTGCTTATCACTTTGCCTTTTCCTTACAAATGCAGCATAATTTAAAGGGGAAATAAACCGGCTTTCCAACCGTGTAAAATCAATTGCCAATAAGCATTTTTACAACAATAAAATAATCCATTAAACACAAATTACTATACTTTTTGTGTTAAGTTTATATATATATCAATAAAAACATTAGCTAACACTTAAAAATCAGAACATCCTTACTGTTTTATAATCACTTCATTATACATTACTCACTAAATCATACACATACAGCAGAATATTTTACCCTGGAAGCATCACTGCATACTAGTTCCCTACAGAAACTGTACTTTACTACTACTAAAATATATCTTGAAAATCTTAATATGCACATTGTACAAAGTTCAAAATATCTTTATGTTAAGGAGTTAACTGAAAGAGATTATAAACTAAACAATTTTAAGAACTATATTTATTATTTTTCCTCTGGATTGACACTTAAAGATTAAAGCTGTCTTGTTTCACGTTATGCTTTTAATGGAATAATTTATTCATCGTGCGCTTAGATCCCGGAAGCTTCTGCAACAAGTAAAATTAAATAAAGAACGGAAGTTTGAATGTTCCTTTCAAAGTAATGCCAATATGTCTATTTGCACACTATATTATAAACTACTAAGTTCAGAGCGCATGAAATAAAAAAATTCTTTAGAATCTTCTGTTAATTTCTTCTACCGCTGTAGAATTTCTATTATTATTTTCCAAAAATCGATACATTTGTTAGTTTTATTTTAAACACTTTTTGTTCATTTTCCGGTTTCGTGCCGTTGTTTTTCAGGTGTCTTGACGTAGCCATAAAATGAGACGAATTAAGTTCACGCTCCACAGCTGGTGATGGCGGATGTTGTTGAAAAAGACACCATGAAGAATTACCATATAGCGTCTGAGAAAATAAACCCGGAGACCAGTCGCTATCCTTATTGCATAGTCTGGACACCCATCCCCGTTTTATCGTGAGTTATGATCGCCGGTGTTGTAGTTGTTTTTTTTTTTTTAAGAGCTCGTGCATCGACAGCTCTGACTAGCTTAGCTAGCTAGCACACGAACAAGACCTTCCTGTTGCTGATTTCCTTAAAAGTAATGTTTTAAGAGTACTCAGATTTCGCTCATATAACATTCAGCGCCAGTGTAAATGCACTAAAAAATGAGCTTGAGTTCAACTGGAAATAAATTTCGGGTTATAAACAACACAGCAGAAACTGGATAATTAATACCAAGTACACAAACAGGAAAAAAACAAACAAACAAAGAATGCATAAATAGGTTTAACCAAACCTTGTGACGTACGAAGTCACATGTATGTGTGTGAGTGTGTGGATACTTAAAGTAATTTGTGATTGTCTTTGTTACTATAAAAACTTTTGCTCTGATTTCTTCTGCTTTATCTAAAACAGTCCTCGATTTTAGTGTTGAACATGATATATCAAAATGTGTTTTTTAAATGTTTCCGCTATATGATCGGATATAAGAGGAGAGTCATTTGGCACATGAATATTAAAAGAAAAAATTCCAAAATTAAAAAAAAGGATTGGATAGATAATGTAAACTTAAACCTGAATGTCTGAATCATATGAATTTAAACTGTGTTTTTAACTGTGTTGAATGTGGTGCTCTCTTTTCATGCAGCAGTTACGTTGTTCGTCTGTCTGCCTTCCAGTTTAACTTGTAATCTACCCATACTGGAATTTGTGTGGATGTTATGTCCAGAGATATCAAAAACAAAAGAAGATGTGTTTGTTTTTCTGTTTTTTTTCTTCCTCTATTCAGATGGCTGCTTCCATTCATCGGTCACATGGGAATCTGCACTTCCACTGGAGTCATCCGGGACTTTGCCGGGCCATACTTTGTCTCAGTGAGTAATGACTGTGGTGCTGTGAGACTTAAACAAGGCAACTCTGAGAAAATATAGCATTGTCTCTATGGTAAAGCATGAGCAGTACTGCAGCTGTATTATAGCACAGAGGATGTGAGGTAAGACAGGAGGAATGTGCTTTTGAATTTGAATTTTGAATTTGAATTTATTTATTGAATGGATAGCCCCTTGAGATGCAACATCTCGTTTTAATGAACACATTTGAGTGTTTGGACACTCACTCGGTTCAGCTGATAAGTAGACTGCCGTCAGCACAGCTTAATGTTGTTGTATTTTAGGTGTTCTCTATACAGTATGTGAGGATGGAGGTGTAACTGCTTTGCTTTAATATTAACAAATATCAAAGCAAAGCAGTTACACCTCCATGCTACAATTAAGTTGAAATTAATAGGATAAGTGAGACTGAAAGTTTAGCTAACATGAGGGCTGTCATAATCAGGAAAATTAATATAACCGGCGTCATTAACAAACTTATACTAATAACTTGCTCTTAAATCCCACTTATATAAGAAAAAAAATCCTACACACACTCAAGCTGTATTTATACTCAAGCTTGTATTTATATGAAAGGTTTGTTACAGCGTCACCACCGTAGGCTTGGTGCAGGTCCACGGGGACTTGACACACACCTCTTCCAGACCTGACATGCACCCCTGCATCCCTGTTATTCAGCACGGTTACACGGAAGTTCTTCCTTGTGATTGGTCAGTTTTTGTTTAGGTCATTCCAGATTTTTAGATCTTCTCACTGAATTTGTGTGATAGCTGCAACACAACAATTTGACCCTAGGCTTGAATGCGAAAGCACATTTCACCATCCTCACCACTGTACGCAGACGGCGCTCGAGTATAAATCCAGCTTCAGGAGTGCTGATATGTTTATAGAAAATCAGCGCTTGTGTTGACGTCTGCTGTTCAGTCCATTAAAATACAATAACAGAATCACAGTTTTTTTTTATCAGATTATAAATAATGTTTGGTCATTTACAAAGCATTTTGTCATTTTAAAGGAAATGGCAAGATATTGCAGATCATTCTAATATTACAATTTACGCCAGGGAAAGTTATTTTCGTTCATTCAAGAACAAGTTGTAGTCGAGACGGGATTTGATTTTAATGCTGGTCTTCCAAACACCATCAGTTCACTAAGTGTCTTGTTGGCACGCATTTTTTTTTATTTTTTTTATGCAAATTAGGGCCAACTGGTATGTCACTTTAACCCATAAGAGCCTGATGTGACATATGTTATATGCAGTTTCTGAGACATTTTGCTTCAATTTATGGTATAAACTTTGCTCAAAATCCTGTTGAACACAATCTGATACTTGTCTTCTGTCCCATAATAGAAACACAGAAGCAGAAAACCACATTATAATATTTTTAAACTATCACATGGTAAAAAATGTTAGATATTAGAAATTAAACATTTATTTTTTTTCAAGTATGAAAATGGTAATAATTAAGCAACATACTTTCTTCTTTATTCAGATGAAGTTGGTAAGATTAATTGAAACACAAACAGAGGTCAAACCTCAAAGATGGTCAAAAACTGAGAAATTATGTTGGAAAAATGACACTTCCAAATTTAATCCAGATGTTATTATACAGAGGGCTTTAAATGATTCTAAAACCCAGCAAAATGCCATGGTCAGCTCTAAAAATGGTCAATAATTTTCTGAAGGAGTTTACAACTCTGGAAAGTTATCATGCCAGCATTAGTTTCAGAATTATCTAAGTAAAAACAAAATTAAGCGTGAAGATCCCCTTTAGGTTTCATTATTATATGTTAGGGCAAAAAATGTGTTGTTACTGTTCATATATTTATATTCAGCTGTTCATGCAAGTTTTTATCAACTGGGGAGACAAAGTGTTTTTCTAGCTGAGGTTTCTAGCTGAGTATTAAGGAGAGCATCGATCATGACAAACTAGCACTAAATCTGATCGATAGAAAGCTAATTGATTGTTTTATAGTTATAGTGTTCTAAGACACAAATGTTGGGAACCAGAAAAAAGCAATAAATATTTGAGCAATACAGCCTAGGAGTAAAATAAGGAGCCTAAATAATTCAAAGAAACAAAAACGATGACTTAAACTAATATTTTTTTTTATATTTCAGGAGGACAACATGGCTTTTGGAAGACCTACAAAGTAAGCAATTAAAGATCTTTTAGCGAATGTAATGTAACAACACCAGACTTCTCTCTTTATAGTCGTCCAGCACAACAGTAAAATAGTTTTTTTCTGCTCATGCAGGTACTGGATGCTTGATGTCAGCAGAGTCTACGCTAGTGGCTCCAATGCCTGGGACACAGCAGTGCATGACGCCTCAGAGGAGTACAAGCACAGGATGGTAAACAAATGTCTTGAAAACACGAGTTTTATTAACTTTGCAGAAAAGGAAAAACAGAATTAATCTGTACTCTTTGGTTTTGTTTTCCCAAGCACAACCTGTGCTGTGACAACTGTCACTCACACGTTGCCATGGCTCTGAATCTGATGCGCTATGAAAACAGCACCTCGTGGAACATGGTTAACCTCTGTCTGCTCGCTCTCATCCGTGGAAAACATGTCAGGTAAGGTGGGGTTAAAAAAAAAGAGCTGTTTTGTTGTAGAGAGATCTGTGAGAAAATCCGTAGTCACAGCATCTCACAGTGGGAAAGCTGGTGGGTTAAGGACTTGATCTTTACTTGCTAATTTAATATCCTGATCTTGTTGGAGTGTTAAAAAACAAAGTCATTTGTTTGTGTTTAAGATGAAAGTATCTTAAGCCCTTTTTTAGACATTGTGGTCATGTTTTAATGATGCTATTTGTCCCGTGACAGAGATGTTGTAGTTGTATGAAACAACAACAGATGGAAGCTCCATCCTTATTAAACAGTTAGGGCTAAATTGCACAATGCTAACAGCATTGCTGTAACTCATTTAAGAATATGATCTTTTAAATCAGTTGAGGACACCTTATGTCACTTTTAAACACTTTGGTCTTATTGTTTTGACTTTGATAATGTTGAGGATCTCAATGCTGCATCTTACTATTGAAGGTAAAACGGGAGGAAAATCGGTACAGTGCTCCTATTTATTTAATAAAATCAGGTCACACACCTGCTGTGTGTGTGTGTGTCGGTTAATCTGACAGCAGAAGTTCACACTTAACACACAATGTACGTTATTCGGTACATTAAAGTCAGATTTCTGTTACAGAAATTTATACATGACTGACACATTCTAGTCTATCAAACTCTGAGCTGCCTGTAGCTAAGAGCTAACTGAGCCAGCTCGGATCTAACGGGAGCTAACCGGCTAATGAAGGTAGGCGGGCTAAGGTGTGCCGTTAGCTGCCTAAAAACCACGGTTGTGCTGCACTCTCCCTTCTACCGCGGATATTGGATACATGTCAATCAAAAGGACACACCCCTAATTATGCCAGATTTCAAGATTAAATAACATCCAAATAGATGAGTTGGAAAAACATTCACCGCCCTTACAGTTGTCATGAAGGAAAACTTGACCTATTAATCCTAAAATGGATTTTTGTACCAGGCTTTAAACATGTTTATTGCTACTGTGAAGTTGGTCTTTTTAACATGGGAGTCTAAGGGGAGTTGCCCCCTAGTGGATGAGGGGTGAACTGCAATTTTTTGCACTTACACATAGTCTTCACATTTACTGCCGGAGGTTGCTGCTTGCATAAAACTAAAAGGAAGAAGAAGACTTCCGCTACAGATTCAGCGCTTTCTCTTTCTCACTAAACTCTGAGTTCTTCTGCTGCCGCAGCTTCGCTCCTGCTGGTAACCCAAATGCTGGCAGATTTCCCGCCGGTAAGACGATCCATTCACGGGCGGCTGGTTTAAATGCAAATCTGACCTCATATCATCTGAAGGGAAAAACATCAGAAGAATAGATCAGCGCTTGTAGCGGGGCTGGTGTCAGGGATATTTTAGCGTTGGGTACCGGCAGCATTACCACAATAACGCACTTGTAGTTTAAAGAGGAAGTTAACTGGTTTCTTAAAACCTTATAGCTGTATAGAACAAAACTACCGAGCTCCTCTGATGAGATCGACAGAAAAAAATCCCATGGTCACGCATTATTAAGTCATGGAATGAGATCATTAACTTGTGGCCCCACGTTAGTTAAGCTCACATTTGTGTGCAATTATTTCATTTTGTTGTAGTTTAATGTTGAGAGTAATTATAGAATAGGAACTGAGCTTACTGGGTTGTTGGTTCATAAGTAATCGTGCCCATGATTTAAGAATATGTGGCCCCTAGTTTTTTTTTATCTGATCGATGTCACTAAACGATTTCAGTCCTAAATGAATTGACTAATGCAAATTAACTCATTAAGATACGCAGATTATAATCAGATTTAAGCAAAACTGTTAAGGAACTCCCAAAATCACCTGAACATGGATTCAGCACAAAGGAGGATTAACCAAATAACACAAACATAACCAGTCTGATGGTCAATTCAGAGCTCGACCTTCCCCAAGACCAGTTTGGTTTTACTCCAACCCTTTTAAAATGAAAAGGGATGAATAAGAGGAGACGGAGGATAGAATAGAGCAAGGAGGGAAATTAATTATTACACTGATTTAGCTGAGAGTCAACAAATTACAGCAATGAGTATAGTTTTTATACCTAGTCGGTTAAGAGCATGAAGATGAGACGAGAGGTATCTGAGATAATGACTAAGAAAGGAGAAAGAGACGACAAATGGAAGCTTCATGTTAATCTGAAGTACGAGAAGGACACTGCGAGACCTGTAGTTAAGCTCACAGTAATACCCCCCTATGTGAAGCATGGAGGGGGGAATCCCCCCCCCCCCCCGTTTTGAAAAATGAATTTCAGGCCCTGCATAACCACAGTAAACGTAGAGTAAATTTTCTTTAAAGTTCAGTAATTGTCGCGTTCACACGTAAGCTTCAGCTGTTATTGGTCTTGCGATGTGACGACTGAACCAATACCGAACCGCTCCAGACGAGCTCATAAAAACTTTAATGGTTACACTTAAATGAGCGATTTCTACTCAGAAATAGCGAGTAAAAATACACACTGCGTTTGTTGCTCTCTTCCCAAGTCTAAAAATACCTGAACATTGTCTAAGAAGACAATACAGCACAAGCCTTAAAATGTCCAGCTGCCCTCTTCAAAGCCAGGGAAGAAGTAGGGCTGAAGCCTGTGAATGAGGCTCCTCAGCGGGATCCCAGGGGTTCAGGCATGATTTCACAGGTATGCCTTGAACCTGTTGTCTCAGGACAGGAGAACGAGAGCGTCCTGATTCTTGGGCACTATATAAAGTGTATATAGGACATTCCTCCAGAAGGACTTTGGATATTGGTATTATCAGACAGGACTGCACATCCAGTGACTCTTTGGAGCGTCACTTCCCCACAACCCCATTTCCAAAAAAGCTGTAATGTGTAAAACATGAGTAAAAATAGAACAGAGTGATTTGGAAATCTCATCAACCCATATTTTATTCTAAATAGAAAATAATCGTATCGGATGTTGAAACAGAGATATTTCACCATTTCATGGAAAATATTAGCTCATTTTAAATTTGATGGCAGTAACACGGGTAAAAAAAAAAGGCTGGAAAAGTAATTGGCAGAATTTACAAACAACCGGAGGAGAGTTTAACAACTAATTATGTAAATTGGCAACAGGTCAGACTGAGTATAAAAGAGCATTTCAGAGAGGCAGAGTCTGTCAGATGTAAAGATGGAGGTTCACCACTCTGCTACAAACCGCATCTAAAAATTGTGCAACAATTTCAGAAAAATGTTCCTCAACATAAAATTGTAAAGACTTTAAAGACAATTAGGAGAATCAGGAGAAATCTCTGTGTGCATCAGACAAGGCCAAAGATCTAAACTCTATACTGGTGATCTTGGTCCCTTCAGAAGCACTGCATTAAAAACAGATGATGCTTTACTGGAAATAATTACATGGCCTCAGGAAGACCTCCAGAAATCACCTTCTATGAACACAATTCACCCTGAAATCCACAAATGCAGGTTAAAGCACCATCATGCAAAGAAGAAGCCATATGTGAACACAATGTGGAATCTTCTCAGGACCAAAGTTCTTTTAAGTGGTCTGAGGCAAAGTGGACGATTGCTCTGGCCAGATGAATCAAAATGTGGAATTCTTTCTGGAAACTATGGACATCGTGTCTTTCAGACTAAAGAGGAGAGGGAGCATCCAGCTTGTTATCAGTGGACAGGTGAAAAGCTGCATCTCTGATGGGATGGGGC
>JBAFTA010000019.1:4556826-4570375 GCA_036919975.1 Melanotaenia parkinsoni | reverse complement strand
TCTATATATATGTGTATATATATATATGTGTATATATATATACACACACAAACAATGATCTGCAAATTCAAAACTTCTGTTTCACTAATTCTTCAAATATCTTTTATGCTGCTGCTCATGTGGTAATGGGGAACTTTAAGAATCCTGAAATAAAACTGTGAACTCTGAATGTGTTCATTACTTACAGCTATAATACAAATAAAGATAATTATTATTGTTGAAGTGTGTAGGACTATTCTTTTTCCACTTATGAGTTTCCATTATTGAATCATGATGGCTGTGTTTCATCAGAGCTGTCAGTGGAAGGGATGATGGCTCAGCCTCTTCATGAAGTTTCTATAAATACTCAGAGGTAAATCCTGTAATAGAAGCTGTCTGAATACACTTTTTTTATACTCAACTCTTAAGTGGTTAACTAGCCACTGAGCATCGTGGATTTCAAAAGCTCTTGTAAGTCACTTTAATTTACTACCCTTTCCAGTCAGAAGATAAAAGTCCTTCCCCAAAAACCTCTAAAATATATAATCAGTCCTGAAATATGCTTACAGTAACAACATGAACTTTGATGCATTGAAAGGGATTTTTGCAGTGTTTTGTTTAAAATATACTACTTTTTATTTATTTTTGCAAAAATCCTTCTAACTTCTTGTGAAAACTACTAGATATCGAATTAGTTAAAATAGTTTAACCCTTTTAAATGCCAAATTGATTTTATTATGTCACTGTGTTTCTTTTTAAATATACACAAAAAAAGACATGTCTGTGAGGTAAGAACTTTTGTTTTCTCTTTTTAAAAGATTAGTCTTACAATACCAACAATCAGTAAATAACATTGATTTTATTTTTGTAGTTTCATATCTAAAAGGGACAACCCTTTCAGGTCTTGAGAAAAAAAAATAATAGTCTGCTAAATACAACCTGACTGGTTCTAAAAACCAAACAAAAGAAACAAAACAGCCCCCAGTCCCCCAACATGTGTTATATGGATAACTCTTTTCAAATTATTATTTATTTATTTATACATTTTTTTTAAAACAGTGAGGTATAATATGATTGGGATTTAAATTATTAAAATAATCAGAATAATTGCATACTCGGTATGAAGTCAACTGAAAGATCTGAGCAGAGAAGAAGGAAAAATGTTATGTTTTACTAGCAGAATTTAAGAGATGACTTTTTGTCCTCTGACACGACATTTTGTTGACCTTTAAGAAAATTTGAATTGGAATTTCTAAGGTTTTTAAGAAAAAACTTTTAAACAAAAATTCATTCCATACGGGGTAACACGTCAAAAATAATGGCCAAATGTTAAGGGGAAATTACCTGAAAGCACTAAAACGTCTTTAATGACCTTTGAGGGTTAACACCCCTCCCCCGTCTTTATAACACCTGGGTGGCTGGAAATACCAGAGCCATCACTGAATGCCTCAATTTCTAAAAGAAAATGAAGGAATTTCTATTATTATTATTATTTTATTTATGTGGCTTTCTGCGGTAACACACAGTCCAGATTTCAGATGCTAAATATAGACTCAGGTGAAGGTGATGTTGGCCAAAAACCCTGCTGCGCCACGCGAGAAAGAGCTGGCATACCCTCCACCTTCTCCTCATCCATCCCTCCTGCCAGAAAGGCAGAGATCTCGTGGATCCGGACGGGCAAGGAGAGAAGCTCCTCCCCGCAGATCATCGCACTAGTCCATGGTTCTTTTAACTTTCATTGTTGAGGAGGAAAGAAGCGACGCCCCGCTTTGCCACGGCAAAAAGGATCAAACACTCCCTTTGATCAACGCGACCCCCACTTCTGTTCTCATGGAAATCAGGGCCTGCCTCCCGGCAACACTTTGTGCAGAGCTGCAAAGTTGAAGGCGCATTCCCAGCCGGGACAACCAGCGACGGGGATGTCTCTGAGGAGCTGATCATTCCGTTCATCCCTCCCCTGCAACCAACTTTTGCTCGCCCCCCCCCCCCTTTCCCCCCTTTGTTTCATTACAGTTTGTTCTCGAGCCGCACGTTTTGTTTAGTTTTGTTTTTTCCCTGCAACATGCTGGATTTGTCGCGGGCTGTTTTTTTCTACGCGCTCCTCTCCTCCGTTTACGCGTCGTGCCCGCCGCGCTGCGAGTGTTCAGAGGCGGCTCACACCGTCAAATGCGTCTCCAAAGATCTGCGGAGTATCCCGACTGGGATCCCCGGATACACCAGGAATCTATTTATAACCGGGAATCTTATCAGTCGAATCGGTCCGGAGTCTTTTAGAGGTCTGGATAACGTAACCAACCTGTCTCTGAGCAATAACAGGTATGACTCTCCAGGTCGCTTTCCGTGCGTTTGTGTCATCACTGTAGGTGTAGAAAGAGAAATCAAAGAACTGACGAACACAGAGGGTCACAGTTTCTGTCAGTGGAAAATTTATTATTTTTTAAAAAGTATTTTCTAATATATTCAGTCATATTTTTGTATCTGGTAACATCCTGACTTTGTTGCAAGATTATAATGTGTGATTTGTCTCCCACTGATTTCTCCAAACCTAGACTTTCCAAGGTGGAATCCCAAACCTTTGCCAGACTCCTTCGCCTCCGATCTCTGGATCTGAGCAACAACCAGCTGGCTGTCATTCATCCCGAGGCTTTCACCGTCCTCAACCAGTCTCTGCGAGAGCTCAACCTGAGTCGAGCCTTCTACAACCACTCATCAGTTATGGACTTGGCCACATCTCTCCGCTGGAGCTCCTTGCAGACCCTGCAGGTTCTGGACCTATCCGACAACAGCCTCATCTACTTGCCTTCACACATCTTCTCTCACTTGAGCGGCCTGCGGCGGCTCCAGCTCTCCAACAACTCACTGGTGGCCATCCACAACTCCACCCTCTCCGGTTTGGAGAACCTGGAGGAGCTCGACCTCACGCTCAACTCCCTCAAGACAGTTACTGAGGAGGGCATGGAGGAGCTGGACTCCCTTCCTAGAGCTGATCTCCTGCTGGGGAAGAACCCTTTCACGTGCACATGTGGAATTGAATCTTTTGCCCTGTGGCTCAACAGATCTCAGGAGCACATTAGAGATGCAAAGAGCCTCATGTGCGCCTTCCCAGCCAGCATGAGGAACACGTCCATGCTCGCTGTGGGTACACTGACTCTGGGATGCCACCAGAAGGATGCAGGAGCAGACCTGGCTTTGCAGACCTCTTACGTCTTCTTGGGCATCGTCCTGGGCTTCATAGGGCTCATCTTCCTCTTTGTACTTTACCTCAACCGAAAGGGGATCAAGAAACGAATCTATGACACGCGGGATGCCTGCAGGGAGGTGTGGGAGGGCTACCACTACCGCTTTGAGATTGACTCTGACCCCAGGTTATCACAGGTCTCCACAAGCGCCGACGTGTGAAAGGAGCATCACCCCCAGAGTATTTTCTTATGAGGCTGACTTTTTTCTAATGCATTTATCCTTAGCAGAGTGTTAAAAATGTACAGATTTATCTGTAAATATATGCATAAGATGTTAACCAGCCCTGTTAATCGATGCATGCGCTGCCAAATGTCCAGCTCTTTACATACACACTGAAGCAAAAGTGCCTGAAGTCAGCTCGGTGATCTGAATCAAACCCACTCAGTATTCTGTCAGATCTGGTCTTTGTCTTCAAAAAGGCACACAGCACTGTAATAAAATTCTGACACAATGCAAATTAACCTCTGGGAATTTCAAGCATAATCACTCATTCATCTTTGATCCATCTCAAGCCCTTTGGTCCCTCCGGCCTCTTACCCCAGGGTGCCAGAGAGGAATTAAACTACCAAAAGCTTTTTTTTTTTTTTTTTTCTTCCAAAGCTTCCCCTTTAAAATCACCACCCTGCTCCTCTTTGGCTGTTGGATTAGAGAGGGAGACAATTCAGCACAGGCCAGCGGAAATCTCCCTGCCCCTTCATGCTTTTTTTCTTCTTTTTTTCATGAAATGTCGCTTTGTTTCAACTTCTTGAATTTTATTGTCAAAATGATGAGAACCAGTCCCGAGCTGAGGGCCGCTGAAAGCAATCTCCCTCCCTCCTTTAAGACAACAGCCACTCTGGAGGCTCTTTGAAGGAAAAGTCTGGCTCTCCACGTTTTTCTGTTTAGGGGCTTTTCTTTCCTTTGATAAGATACAGATGATTCAGAAACACCAGCTATGCTGTTTCATTCAGAGGTTTTATTAAAAGTAAAAGGAAAATGCTTTTCAAATCTTCCCCTAAATGTTTGCTTTTCCCCATCCTGGACAAGTTAAAAAACCTGTCCTTTTTGGTAAAGTTTTCTAAGCAATTCCTCAAATAACACTGGAACCCAGAACCTTACATTTGATGCACATGTTGAACTTCAAAGTGAATAAAATCCAGACAGGGTCATCATTGTTTCAGTAAAGGACAAAAGCAATTCTCTGTTTTTTTATGCTCTAAAAGAAGACATGGCAAGCTGCCATTCCTCAATGTGTTTATTGTCCAAATTGCTAGCTATCAAGGTATTTGGAATTGAGGGGGAGGGGGTTAGATGAACTTAAGTGAAACAACCTCCTTTTGTTCAAAGCCAGAGCTGCATCTTCACCCCATCAAAATGGTCTCAAACTCCTCTGGGAGTGATCCAGAAATGCTTATGTTTATACCCACGAGCCTTGTTACTGCATGTGAAATGACAAATGACGCATTAGGAAGTCTTGATGTCTGTATACTCATTTAGCTCTAATGTAATCCAGTGTGTTATAAAAACCAGAACTGAATGTGTTCGTAATGTTTGGACTGAAGTTGAAGTATCGTTTCCCCCCTGAGCTGCAGCGCCACATTAAGCCGAGCATTTACTCGCGGAGGAGAAAACAATTGAGGCCCGTTTGCCGACACAAAGGGGAAGCTCGGATGGCGAGACGCTTCAAATAAGCTTTGTTTTCCAGCTTGGAGAAAAAAAAGATGCCTTGTGAGACTCATTCTTTTATTCTTTTTTTTTCGTAGCTTTCACAGACGGCCATTATCCCCGGGTGTAATAGGATTCACTTATGATGACAAAGTTGAGCGCTCTGATCCAGCTATTGTTCAAGTGTCATCATTCTTAATTATTGTCTGTGGGAGGAAAATCCCATGAGGAGCTTTCATTCAGCTATTACACAACATGTCACACCCGGGGCATTAAGCCGGCCACGGGTTATTGGTGTCAATTTGCAGAACAGAAAGGAGAAAAACTATTCACTGCATGTCATTACTTCCGTTTTCACTCATTAAAGTGTGCATTAGAAGCCGTGCCTTTTCTGTCCTTTTATGAGTCTGCTTGTTTGAAAAATATATGGTGCTTTGGCCATAGGCTGTGCACAGACCTTCTCAGTAGGGATGCAATGAAAAGGGAGGAACTCTCAAATACATCCAGACACTTTCTATTACTCCCCCTGCAAAAGAGAGGCTTGTTAAATCCAGAATGATTGCTCCAATTACTCCTTCAGACTGCATGTTGCACATGTCTGATGAAAAGAGCACATCTTTATTTCTACTTTGCTGTTAGTTCCCACAAGCCTTTTGTTGCATCGCTGAGGTTTCTTTAGAGGAAAAACTTAAAAAAAAAAACTTTTACAGCTTGATGTTGCTGTATTTTTTTGGCGCATGTGGTTTGCACAAAATGCGCACTGAGCATACATCTTTCCAGTTTCCCTCTGGAGCACAGCAGGCTTTTTCATTTTATATGCCTCCTGTCTCTGGGAACATCTTGGCACCATTACATGGGTTTAATGGCTGTGATAGGAAATATGCCTTAAAAGTAAACACCACATCTGTGAGGAATTGAACATGTTAGAAAGAGACCACAACAGTCAAAAGCATGACGACGTAGACAAAGTGGCATCTAAGCCCCAATGCTGGCATAGAATGACAAATACAGCTGTCTCTCCCTATCACATTAACACACATATCATTATTTACATCTGCCATTACTGGATAAAAACACTGCACGTAATCTGCTTCATATAAAGTGTTTAAAACCCAACCAAGCTCATACCAAACTCCTCTCTTTCGTCTTTTCTTATTTACAATGAAAGCTTATTCATTGTGTGAGATTCCTGAATCCAGCAGCCCAACCACCCCATGCCCTATCCATCATCCCTTAACAAGTCTGGCCAGCAGAGACAGAGACTAAACTACAGGAGTGGTTCCAGTGGGGTATTGTCCTGCTGCTCAGTTGATCAATGAGACTAATTGTGTTTTCCAGTGGATGCAGGTGAGGAGGAGGTGGTACAGCTGGTCCAACTGCCAATTAAAGCCACAATACAACTCATTTATCACTTTCATAAAGGCAGGAGGTAACCCACACTGAAATACAGCATATAGGTACACATGCATGCTAGTATCTATCAGAGCGTGGTACTTTAAGATCTTCCTTGATGTAAATATTAAAATCAAGATTTAGAATTTATTTATTTAATTTATTTCTTAAATGAAAGTAAAAAATTTATCCTACTACACCTGATTAATTGTTTGTTTACAAATATCTCATCAGCCAATCAGAAGACAGCAACTCGGTGCATTTAGTCATGTAGACATGGTGAAGATGACTTGATGAAATCCAAACTGAGCATCAGAATGAGGAAGAAAGAGGATTTGAATGTGGAATGGTTGCTGGTCTGATCTCTGGTATCTCATAAACTGCTGATGAACTGGGATTGTCACACACAACCTTCTCTAGAGTTTACAGAGAAAAAAAGAGAAATATTCAGTGAGCAGCAGTTGTCTAGACCAATCAGGTCAGAGGAGAATGGACAGACTGGTTGGAGATGATAGAATGGCAGAAGGAATTTAAAAAGGCTCTGGTTCCAACCAAGTTATGCGGAATAGCGTCTCTGATCGCACAACACATCCAGCCTTGAAGAGGAGGAGCTGCAGCAGCAGAAGACACACCGGGTGCCTCCTGCCAGCTAAGAACAGAATACTGAGGCTACAATTCACACAGACTCACCAACACTGGATGGAGAAATGTTGCTGGTCTGATGAGTCTCCATTTCAGCTCCACATTCAGATTCTGTGAAACAACAAGAAAACATGATCCATCCTGCATTCTATCAACGCTTCAGGCTGCTGCTGGTGTAATGGTGGGGGGATATTTATTTGGCCCACTTTGGGCCCCTTAGTACCAACGTGACCTAGTTTAACCAGCACAGCCTACCTGAGTACTGTTGCTGACCATGTCCATCCCTTTATGACCACAGTGGAGCATCTTCTGATGGCTGCTTCCAGCAGAATAATCCACCATGTCACAAGGCTTAAATCATCTCCACCTGCTTTCTAGAACAGTAGACAATTGAATAAAAAAGTACCAGTGAAGCTCTATGAACTGAGATGGGGTCTAAAATATATTGCACACAAAATACTAAAACTCTCTCCCCATCTTCTCTTGCTCAAAAATGTTCAAGTTATTCATATTAAAGCAAACATAATAATTAGGATGAATAGAAATATTTATTTAAAGAGGGTTAAGCAGTTTTCCTTTAAATGCCCTGTACTGTAGATTGTCTATTGTTATCATTTTTGTTCTCATTCAGATGTAACTTGGTATGTAGTTCCTATCCCATGTGGACCCGCTCGTGCTTGTGATGGATCAGATTTTCTTCTTTCACTGTCTGAACCCTTCATGCTGTCTAGCATCTAACTTTCTCCTTCCTCATCTTGCAGATCCTCTCTCTCTCTTCACGACTGTGGTCTCCTACCACCTCCTCCTTCTCCTGTCCCTCATCATCCTGCCTTGCATATCTAACCGTCACATTTCTATCACTCCCCTTTCTCTCCATCTCCTCCATCAACCTGGCTTAGTTGTTTAGTCCCTGATCCTGTCGTCTTACTCAGGTAAAAAAGAACTACAGATGCTGCCTATCCTCTTTATCTATTCAAAATTTGAAGAACATTGAGTGTTTTCCTTGACAAACTTTAAATCATATTAGCTTTTCTACCTTTCTCTATTCCAAAATCCGTCTGTTACCTTTTGAGTTATCTTGCTAAAAAACAGACAGATAGAAAACAACCTCTGCCTTGGCGGAGGTATTAAAGCACAATAAAGTTCATCTCATCATGACAGAGTAGCGTAAGAGCTATTGGGTCAGTCTTCACCATTCAAAACTAGACAATCTTCATCCGATGCAATAAATCAATGAGTCTGCTTCATTTTCACGAATGCAGGGCTGTGCATCAAGCAGTTGGTGACTGCTGGTGCTACTTTATCCCTGTGGCCAACAATTAATCACTTATTGGCAGAAACAACATAAGATTCGTGCAAAACAGAAAATCTATGCACACAGGAAGCACCAATCCTAACATGTAGCATAGCAAAACGACGGAGAAACTCGGCTAAAAATGACTCTACCTAGCATTGCCGTCCACAAAAAACAAACAAAAACCACACTATTCAGACCCAAGCTGTTGTGTGGGAATGTATCAAAACACAAGAACAACGCTGTCCACTATAGAGCTTCTGGTAATTTCTTCACTTCAAGCAATCCATGCGAATACACAGATAAAAGCAGCTGATCACAAAGAAGTCTCATCACAACAGGACAAAAAGTCTGGGAGCTAGCAGCCAGAATCATGTCTTACTCTTTTTGTGTTCCAGCTCTTAAATAAAACTGCTAATGTTTCTCCTATGACTGTCTTTGTTTAAAATGAATCATAAAGGTCCTGCTATTTTCCATGAAGCTGAAGAAGTTTAAATTAAAGTGAAATATTGACTCGTTCTGTCATATAATATCTTCGGCTTCATTTCTTTCTGGATCCTCGTGGTGTTTCTAAGGTGAATTTGGGGACTGTGCCTCGATTCTCCGGACTCTGACCATCGATAGAGGTGCATCGGCTGATTGCTTCCTGAGGTATTTACCTGCATAAAACCTCTATCACATCTGTAAACTGCTCAGGTTCACTTTTTTTAGCTTCTATTTTTGCACAGTTCCTTCTCAGACGTTACTTTACTAATTCCTAGATGAATGGTGTTGCTATCCTCTGGAGGATAAAAACACATTTTTTGTCAACGTGTACTTTTTTACTGCGTTCCAGGTGAATCTACTCTGACACAGTGACACATATCTTGACTCTGACGCTTGTGTAGTAATTTCACATGCCTCAGCTTTCTTTTGAGACCAAGGTTATACATACAGCCCTTGGAATTTATTTTAGGATTGTCATTTCCGACAGGCAGAAAAATAGGCCTTGTTAAAAAGAAGTTAAGAACACTTGGATTCCTTGCATTGTAAATAATTTTTCCTTTATTTAGGAAATATGCTCCACCCTCATTTTTCCTAAACAATACCAGAGTTAATCGTTTAGTAATTGTTTAATCTTTTCTACAGTGTATTGTTGGTGTTGACAGAATTTTAATTGTAAGGTTTTGGGGTCCAGGCTAACTCCTTTCTGCTTCCAACAGGAATTTTAAATAACCTTACATGCTAGGTTCAGATTCTCAGCTGATATAGAAAGCAGGAGACTTGTTGGATTTCCTGAATGTTCAGTGTCATAAACAAGCATCTCTTAAGTTCTTAAGGACAATGCGATGTAGTTTATTTTAATTTCCTAACTGCAGTTTTAATTAGACAATCATCACAATACAGATGGCTCTTGTCTGTTTCATTGCTTGATCCAGGCTATCTGTCTCAGTAAGTATAACCACAACTGAATATGCAAACCATGCAGGCCTTTGTGTCAGCATGTCATAAAGGGATTGTTTCGTTTCTTGAAAATTTAAACAAAACCCTCTTGGTGGATTACCACAGTGAGTCTCCAGACCTGTGGAAAATTAGAAACAAATGCTCTCAACAAGTTTGGTCTGGAATGAAAGAAAGGCTCATGTAAAACATACCACCACAACAGCATGGCTCTGAAGCCTTCGTGACAGCATTTCCACTGATGTATGAATTAACACCAACTGTAAACGCAGCAACAGGGCACTGCCAGACCTTACATCCCCACCCCAACCCTTAGACCTTCCCCCATCTGGGCCTCTAGCAGAGGGAGTCCTTCAGCCTTGTTTGGGCTCTGGTGTCCTCCAGCTGGCAACAGATCAGTTTCTCCATCCTTGTGGCTTGTCAGAAGATTGTTTTGTTGTTGGTGTAGTTGTTTCAGGAATATGAGGTTAGGGACTTTTCAGTTAAAGAGATGTATTTCCCTCTGAGTCTCATCCTGCCTCTAGATGAGCCTCTAAAGCTGAAGCTTATTTCATGTTCTGCAGTTTAAAGGGTAGAAAACAATTTTCTTCTTTGCTTTACTCACTGAAAGCTTCTCAAGGAAGAGTAAAACAGTGTGAAGATGAATTGTCTCTGTGGGGGCTGAACTTCATCAAGCCATTCGATTGATTCATTAAAGAGCTTTGCCGCTGATCCTCTGTGAGAAAACCAAAAAAGGCCTGCTACTGGTTGATTATCTCACCTCTACCTACATGCCCATCATTCAGCAGCAACACAGACTGTTAATACCGGCTCTAATATAGCCCAAGATGCTCTGAGAAGGTGCTTTTAGGCCACAGACTGGAACGTGAACCACATGGAGATGACTGAGTGTGGATCAGCAGTTACCTTAAAGAGCTGCTGAACAACAAAAAGCAAGCCTTCAGGGATGGAGACAGGGAGTTATTGAAGACAACAAAGAAACAATTTAAAACAAAAATAAAGCCCAAAGTGCAAGAAGTGCAATGAGGACTACAAGTTAGAAAGCAGCTCCAGCAGAACAGTGTGAGGGATGTGCAGTCAGGCATAAAAAGATCACCTGCTCAGAGAAGCTATGTTGGATTCTTCAGAACCTTTTCAACACCAGGCTGAGTCAGAAAAAGAGTTCCTGTGGTGTGGAAAACGCCTTGTTCCAGCCCCTAAAAAATCCCAACAATCTGATCAGTCCAGGCATGGAAACAGTTTTACACCCAGGACTTTTATATTCAAGACCAGCCCACCTTATTTCGATATCGAGTAAACTGGATAAATGCTAGTTTCCTGTTCATCACTTATAATCCTGTGGTTTGTATTACTAACAAGAGTACAACTGTAATTTTTTTTATTGTGAAACAGACATTAAAAGCCATTTTCCTGTAGTAATGCACCAGACTACATAAACACTGGCTAAACAAATTTGTTTCTATGCTTTCATTATGTCACTGGCAGCAGCTGCAAACGCTAAACACACAGCAATAAAGAGACTGTGTTATTACTCACACATCCCAGGAGACTAGAATAAAGACCGAAATTTATCTAAAATAAAAGCAACTCGTGTTTCACACAGACCACTCCCTTTCCCTCATCCTCTTGTCTTTGTTCTCCATGTACTGCCCTCTTCTTTTTGCTATCTACACTTCCTGTATCCTCACTGGTCTGTCCTGCAAAAGGTCATCAGAATATTTATAGTAATGTTTTCTATGCCTTCCTGAGTTTATCTTCATGTCTGAGTTCATTTTAGAGTCAACCCACTGATATATATTTTTTTTTATAAAGTACACAGATAAAAAGAAAACATAATTTATTCGGTAATACACACGTCTGCTAGTGAGACTGTAATTTTTATGTTTTCTTTGATGTTAAATGGAGCCTCTAGAATAACTAAACACGACTCTGTGGTCAGTAGCTGCACTCAGTGGAATGAATTCAGTAAGTTTAATTTGTTTTAAACAATACAGGGACGTACAACTCAGCATCTGTTTATCCCTGCGTCACTCCAAAATTGGAGGACAATTTGGGTATAGAAAACTGGGAAAAAAAAACCTCTCTATTTAAGGATTTTTTGTCATGTATTTTCAAAAAACATTTTAATTAACAAACAAAAAGATGGTTGTCGTCCACTCAAAGCAGTTGTGTCCCAAGGATAGTGCAGCCCTGTAATTTATATATATATATATATATATAAACACCAATAGAGGCAGTCGGCTACAAGTCTATTTGTCAAAGGCAACACGGAACAAATAAGTCTTTAGGCTACTTTTGAAAGTCGCGGGGAGTCTGACATCCTGATTGATTCAGGAAGCTGACTCCACAGCCGAGGCCCCAGGGAGGAGAAGGCACGGTCACCCACGGTTAACAGCCTGGTGCGGGAGACAGTGAGAAGGTCCTGGCTGCCAAAATGGAGTGACCGAGATGTGGATTGCGGGGATAGAAGGTCTTGGAGGTTGGTTGGTTGATGGCTTTATAGACCAGCAGGAGGAACTTAGCACCAAGCATATTTTTCCTCTTTCAGCAGGTCTCCCTGGCTAAAAGTTGTGATGCTGGCTTGGACTCTCTTTCCTCTTCTCTCCACCTAAACCGGTCGAGGCAGATGGCCGCCCTCCCTGAGCCCGGTTCTACCAGAGGTTTTTCCTTCCTATTAAACGAGAGGGGTTTCCTTTCCACTGTTGCCTGCTACATGCTCAGGATGGGGGATTGAATTGAAGTCAAGATTCAATGCAATCTGTTGGTTTTCGTTAACTAGCTATTATTTATTATGAATTGGCTTGCATGAATACAGATTGGATGATGAATGAAATGACTCAAATTGATTGTATGTGATGCGCCTTTAGATGATGTTGTGAATTGGCTCTGTACAAATAAAGCCGAATTGAATAAGCCAGTAAAGACCTTTTAGGACCCATTTCAGTTTGCATATCGGAATGGTCTTGGGGTTGAAGACGCCATCATCTACCGGCTTTAGAGAGCCCACTGTCACCTGGACCAATCAGACAGCACTTTGAGGATCATGTTCTTTGATTTCTCAAGAGCTTTTAATGCAGTTCAGCTACTCTGTTGTGAGTAGCTTAATGAATTCCTACACAGCCACCTGGATTTATGACTACTTAACAAACTGACCACAGTTTGTGAGATGCTGGTCAGCAGCACTGGAGCACCACAAGGGATTGTACTCTCACAATATCTCTTCACACTGTACATCTCAGTACAACTATGAGTCCTGTCGTCTGCAGAAATACAAACAAAACACTGTTTATATCCCAGAAGAAGAGGTGGAGGTGGCGGAGGAATACAAGTACCATGGAGTTCAGCTAGACAACAGACTAGATTGGAAATGTACCACAGAGGCATCTAGAAGAAGAGACAGAGCAGACTCTTTCTTAAGGAGGCTGAGATCATTCAGTGTCTGCACCCAGATGTTAAATATCTTCTGTAAGTCTGTTGAGGAAAGTACAGCTTTGCAGCATCTGTTGGGGCAGCAGCATCAGAGCCAGAGACTAAAAGAGACTGAAGAAACTTATCAAGAAGCTCTAGTTCTGTGCTGGAGAACTCTGGAGCTGATTGTCTAGAAAAGAGTGCTGCACAAGCTGCTGAAAATAATGGACAATTCTTCACATCCTTGAAGAATCTAGGATGTGAAGAATGACATGAAGAATCACACAACCCAGTGAAGAAACAACAGTGTGTTCAACGTGAGACTTTGTCAAGTCCAAAACCGAAAGGTGATGAAGATCATTCCTGCCAGCAGCCATCAATCTCCGGAAAAAAGAAATATTTTTTTTGATTAATTGTTATTTGTTATTGTTTTTATAGATAATAATAATAATAATAATAATAATAATAATAATAATAATAATAATAATAATAATAATAATAATAATAATA
>JBAFTA010000019.1:4517472-4531989 GCA_036919975.1 Melanotaenia parkinsoni | reverse complement strand
CAGTCACAGAATAGATTTTAAAACCCTTCTGCTAGTTTACAAATCCCAGAATGGTTTAGGCCCAGAATACATCTGTGTTATGTTCAAAGAATATAAACCTAGCAGAGCTCTTAGATCCAAAGACTCTGGTCTTCTAGTCCAGACCAAAGTCCAGACTACACATGGAGAAGCAGCATTTAGCTGTTATGCTGCAAACAAGAGGAACAAACTGCCAGTGGAGATTAAACTTTCACTAAATCCAGGTTAAAAACATATATTTCTATAATCTGCACAGTAACTTTTAACTTGCTTTTAATCATTTTAATGTAATTTATGATTTTATTGTGATTCTTTGCTATTTGTTGCTGCCTTTTATTACATTTTAATGCTTTCTTTGCACCATCTGTAATGCTTATAATGTTTTATGTAAAACACTTCAAATTACCTTGTACATGAAATGCGCTATACAAATAAACTTGCCTTGATTCTCGCACTGAGTGACTAATAAACACATGGACACTAAAGGGTCAAATAATCTATCAGGTGATCAGTTTAGAAGGGCTGAGGTAGGACCTTCCCTTTATGCCAGGCATGAATCGTCTGCAGCAAACCGACCATGTCAACACTGGAAATCGTGACAGTAAGCTAAGTGTGTGTCCACTGTTTAAATAGCAACTTATCATTACACACAAACTTTGAAGGGCTAAAACTTTATTAAAATCCTGGACTGGATTAAAAGTGTCAATTTTTCATCCTCTCAAGATTTAGTTTTGGCTTAATTTATCCACTAAATGTCACTGAAGTTTTGAAGCTTTGAATTTTTTTTGGCTCAATTTTAAGGAAAGCTTCAGTGCTTTGTGAGGCGTCTCCTACCCATCACTACCTGTCTCAAAATGGTCAAAACATTGGTATGCATCAAGCAGACAAACATCTAAGGATATGCTGCAACTACTAACATTTGGTAAGAACTGTCCAACACATCATTAAAACCTTTCATTTCTTTCTAGAAAGAAATGTGGTCGGGAAAAAATGATGAATGATGCTAATCAGTGATCACGGGAATGTTTGGTGAAATCAAATTGTAAATGAACAGAACTCACAGCTATGTTTAATAGTGAAAGTAAGAATGTTTCCACACACACAATGTGAAGGGAACTCCAGGGATTGGGCCTGAACAGCTGTGTAGCTGTTAAAAAACAAACAAAAAACAATATTAAGTGAAGCTAATCAGAAATAAAAACTTCAGTTTGTTAGGGAGCATAAAGATTGGACTCTGGAGCAATGGAAGAAGGTCATGTGGTCTGATAAGTCCAGATTTGCCCTGTTCCAGAGGTATGGGAGCATCAGGGTAAAAAGAGGAGGATGAAGTGATGCAGCCCTCATGCTTAGTGCCTACTGTTCAACCCTGTGGAGCAGTGCTATGATCTGGGGCTGCAGTACTTGGTCTGGTCTTGGTTTAGCAACATTGTGTGTCCAGAGAATGAGATCAGCTGACTGCCTGAACATACTGATGAGCAGGTTATTGAGTCGTCCCTGATGGCATGGCCGTATCTCAAGCTGACAATACCAGCATTCATGAGGCTCAGATTGTGAAAGAGTGGTTCAGGGAACATGGACATCATTTCCACACATGGATTGGCCACCAAAGTCCAGATCTGAACCCCACTGAGAATCTTTGAGATGTGCTGGAGAATGCTTTGTGCATCGGTCTGACTTATTTGAGTGGAGTATTACATTAGTGACCCCGAACTGGAATAAGTGATATGGAAAATCGATGGCTGGAGGGAGTATTATGGTATTGCAGAGGTTCCCAACCTGGGGTTCCCGTGGCTTTGACTGTTCAGAGCCAGTGTGATTAAAAACAAGGCCATGTTTCCTTCACATGGAGCGGGCGTTTAGAGAGCCTGAAAACAAATTCTGAAAATGGGTCTTAAAGTAAATAAAAGGGGGTCATCTAAATCCTCTAAATCTGCTATAAAACAGTATTTTAAAACATAGATCCTTAGTTAACATAAGAAAAAATTCTCACCATTTCTGGTGAGAAGCTAGATAATGAAAGCATAAAACCAAGATTTGCTTCAGCACAGGGCAGGATGGGAAGTCCATGGCTTTTTGGTAGTTGAATGAAGGAAGTTTTAATAGGTTGGGAACGACTGTGTTAATGTTTGCTACACATCTCCTGGTCTAGCTGTATTTATCAAGGTGTTTGTCTGCTTCCTCACCCATGTAGATGTATTTGTAAGGAATCAGCTGTGACAGGTCAATCAACGACTGAGCTGAGTGTGTGTGGAGTCAGCATCCATGTGTACAAGTGGAAAATTCAGGACTTAATAATAAACCCACAGCAAACGTCTTACGAAGATTTAATGTACATTTATTCTTAACACGTGGAACATATAGTATAAAGATTTCATACTGATAAATGATATTCATTAAGCCAAAAAAAAAGGAAAAAAGAGGAATTTACATCAAGTCTTTAGCTACATCATCTGAAATACAAATATGCAGAATTCGCATCACTGGAAAAAAAACAAAAAACAAAACAAAACAAAAAAAAAATTAAACTGGTTTCTTCATCGAGGTTTAGTTCGTCATGTGTGAAGGAGCTCAAATGAAACCGCAGACACCGTTGTTGTTAATATACTCTACACCCAGACCGGAGACAAACTGAAACTGAAAGTTTTTTATTTTATTTTATTTTTTTTGCGTGGATGTGGGTGGGGCGGGGTGGGGTGGGGGGCGACGGACAGCAGCTTAACACCCCATCTTTCCTTTGAAACTGAGTGGGGTGCGGCGCCCAATTGTAACGGATCAGATGGGCGTCAAGTCATCACATGGCGCACTTGATGCAGAGAGGAGGAGGGGTGGGGGCGGGGTGGGGTCTGAATCATCAAAGATTAAAAACAGTGAAGAGCAATAGAAGTTCAGAGAGAGAGAAGTGTAATGTACATCATATTTACACCGCAGCTTGGACTGCATCTAGCGTTGAGGACCAGTCCTATAGGTGACTTTTTAATATAAGGGTCAAGTCATACAATCAAGGGACAAAGAGAAGAGGTCGGGGTGTTGTAGGTTCACCATACTTTGGGGGGAAAGCCATTTTTTCTCTCTCGACAATAACTAAAACTGATTTTAAAAACTACAGTTTGCTGCCAAGCCAGCGTATCTCAGTGTGAAACAGTATTATTACAGTATGTTTACAGTTTTTAAGGTGTACAGTACAGAAAAAAGTCCTACAATCTACTGCACAGGCCTCCAATGACAGATGTCCGTTCACAGCCAATAATCTGGTTCCTGTGGGGGCTGAAGTATATAGCATTCAAAGATACAGCAATTATACCACACCACAGTCCATGAGTCTATGTAGCCTCCAAACATGAACCATAATATTGTTTAGTCTGTGCCCTCTCCCCCCTGCTGAACCCCTCTCCGAGGGAGAGAGCGAGCAACGTATCCCCCAAACTCACTGTAAACGAGACAGCAACTTTGGTTACAGTTTTTGTTTTTCTTTCTTTTTTCTCTTTTTTTTGTTTTTAATGGAGATTTTTCTTTTCATTAAAAAAAAGAAAAAAAAAAAAAAAAAAGAAAAAAAAAAAATTCTGTCCTATTCCTGGGTCCCGATCTGCTCTTCTCCACCAGTTTCTTTCCACGTCGCAGCTACTTCATGATATTCCTTCCTTTAGTGAGAAGCAGGGGTAAAAAAAGACAGTGGAATCCGAGGTGATTTTGCATAAATAAAATTTTCTTTAAAAAAAGGAAAAAAAAAAGTCAGTTTTACTCTTCGCTCACGTGCCAACGGACGCATACGTACACGCAAACCCACACACACGAAAAAAAGGAGGCTTTAAGGAGGGGGGAACGGAGAGAGGCAGAGCAGAAACCTCTCGACGGCTGTCATGACTGGCCGATCAGAAACAGAACGTCACAGATTACTTGGGACACCAGAGAGTTCATAAGTGGCGACACAGAGATGTCTAGTAACCTTGACTCGTACAAAGTGAACTCCGAGTGGTTTTCCTCTACTTTAGCGAGCGCGTGCAGCGCCCGGGCCGCCCGCCGCATCATGTCCACGCTGGTCGGCTCAAACTGGGGACCACCCTGCATTTGTAGCAAGGAGCTCTGGCTCTGCTGGTACTGTGTGGCGGCTAAGCTGTCCTCTAAGAAGCCCAGCAAGTTACCCACACTTCCTTTCTGCACGGCGATGGCCCGCGCCGCCAGGCTGTCACCCTGGGCTAAGTTAGCTAGTAGGACAACCGCCATTTCCCGGCACACGGCCACCTTGCGCTCGCCAACCAGGCGCACAAGGGAGCCATAGAGCTTCTCCAAGCGGCTGAATGGCGGCGTTGCCAGAATGAGGTCGACGTTGTTGTCCTGGATGCTGAGCTTGCTGAGGGTCTCAAGGACCAGTCTCTGGGGTGAAAGGGAGCTGTGGGGCCCGAGCGTGGGGAAGGGGTCCAGGGCCTCGGCTGAAGGGCAGACAGCCCAGTGGAGGAGGCCATCCAGCAGCGGGAGGCATATACTCTCTGGGTAGATGGAAAGGTCCAGCTGGCCGGAGATATTAGCCAGAGTCACCAAACAGTTCTCTCTTAAGACCTCCAGGCAGTCCCACCACCACTCGTCTCTCTCACAGCTCACACCTTCGTCTTCCTCCTCCTCCTTCTCGTAGGTGACCGGCGCCTGTTTGCGTTCGGGGTGCCTGTGATGGAGCAGCACCAGGCGGCCCAGCAGCAGCAGGAGGCCAGGGTGTTTGGACATCTCCAGGTCGTTCCCGGGGACGAAGGAAAGGCTGCGGACGATGTTGGAGATGCAGATACAGCGCCGCGCCAGCGAGTCCTGCCAGCATGACAGCGTGCTGAGTGGCGTTTCGTCTTTGCTGTGAGGCTCGTCCTCCAAGATCTTGATGTTACGGCGGTTCTTAAGATCAGGGTTGATGCTGAAGAGGTATTTCCCGTTCTCTTTCTGCTCCTCGGCGCCTCCTCTGACGACTTCCTCCGTGACCGAGCCAGGACGGGCGGATAGCACGTCATCGATGGTGGCAGTGACCGGTGCGCCAATGGGAAGAGGAGGAGGGATCTTCTCCGTTGGAGACTTGTGAGGTTCGGAGGACTGGGGCTGTTGCTGTAGAGCTGTCTCTTCCCCGCTGGACTGCGATTTCTCCAGGTTCTCTATTGCCGTGACCGCCGCCTGGACTTTCTTGCGTCCCTCAGTTGCAGCCGGTGTACGTTTCCGATGCTTGAGAAGATCCATCCGGCTCTCAAAGTGGGTCTGGATGTGCTCAGTAGTGTCTCCACCACCGATGCTCCAGTGTATCAGGCCACTGTCGAAGCTCTGTCGCTGTCCAAGCTTGGACAAGTGGTTCACCAGGAAGGGATTCTTCTTCCGCACCACTTTAATGGGGAGTTTATCAAATTTGCTAGCCTGCTTGGGCTTTTCCAAGTGGACGTTGGGGTCCTGGGAGGACCCTGAGGTAGAGCTACTGGCTTCCTTGGTAGAAGACTCCCTATCCTTTTCTTCTTCATTCTCTGACATCTTATCTCTCAGGGAGCTTTCCTCCTCCTCTTCTTTTACCTGGACCAGCGAGGAGGAGTCTGGGCTGGTCTTGGTTTCCTCCGCCTCCTTCTCTTCCTCATCCTCCTCGTCCGTGTCCATGTCTTCGCCCTCAGGCATGGGGATTTCATCATCGGAGTCCTCAGCCGCATTGGGGTCTATAAGGGTGCGCTGGCCGGGGTCTCCCACTTCGTACTCCTTTAAGATGCCGAAAATCTCAATGAGGCAGCGTCTGAAGTACTCCACCACCAGCTCCAGGAATCCAGGCAGCTGTGCAGTCAAACAAGAAGACATCAAATATATTTTAACAACTAAAAGCATAAAACTTTGAGAACCAAGCGCTCAGATTGGTGGTACCCACCTGGCAGAGATTAAAAGTAGTGATGCTGTTGTCATCATACAGTAAAATGTTGATGGTGTCCAAGGCCCAGGTGCTTTCAGCTAATAAACCTGACTTTAGTGACATCATTACTCTCCAAGCCTCAGGAGTGCCTGCAAAGGCAAAAACAGAATGAATATAAGCAAAAATGAGTATTTATTATCATGCTATATAAACTGTTAAACTTAAAATCCTTTTTTTCTCTGTTCAAAATAGTAAAATTAGCCATGTTTGCAGGCACCAAAAACTTCAATCGGGTTACAGTTTCCATCAGACCTGTAGCGTTTACGTGACCCTGAAAAAGTAATATTCTGATCATGACGTGCCTTTACATGCATTACATGTTTGAACGGAATAAATCATTTTAACATGTGAAGAATTGTCTATTTGGAAACAGTAGAAGAAAAAACTGTGATTTCCAAAGTAAACAAACCCTGCCGTGTGTATTTATTGCTGTTTTACTGATTTCAGTTTCTCCCTCTTAGTTAAATTCTTTTAAAATCTCAACCAATGTCTTTTTCACATACCGACCAGCTTTATTTTGTTCATGGCTAATGTATAAAACGAAACCTGACCTGATGTATTTAATGTATATATAAACTTTACTGACTAAACTCTGTTTTTTACTACTTTTATGCCGACAATATCCAGCTGTGCTGCTCTTTTAAGCCCACTGAGTTCCACAAACTATCATCTTAGAGGTCTATGATCACGGCGAGATCAAAAAGTCTTTTGATCTGCAAAAATAAGGAGAAAGTTGTCCAGAACACACAAACAGGCCCATATGACACCTGTTTTATGCCCCTTGCACTGGTTACCAGTGCATTTTAGAAAACATTTTAAAATTTCGACACATATTTTTACAGTATTTTGAAGAAGTAGCTTCTAGGTTGTGAATCCCTTTTTTCTTTCAATGCCGGGACGCTTTTGAATGACTGCTTTTTTTTTTGTGTTTGTCTGTTTTTAACTAATGTTTTTAAATCTATTCTCTGTATTTTTTTGTATTGCTCTGTGAAGCACTTACTGATTCTATATCTGTTCAAGGTGCAATATTAATACATTTATTAATGTAATACAAGCAGTAACAAAGTGCAGGATTATGTTATAGTCAAGGTGCAGTAATCATCATTTCTGCTTTTTCATCATAGACTGTATATAAAAGATGGACGGAGCTTTCGTGACGTCACCCGTAGGTTTCTCAAAAGCTGAATTGAAGCTCATTGGGCGGTTTCCACCGTCGCCATCTTGGCAGCATGTTGTCATTCCAGGAAAATGAGCAAAGAGGTGGGGCTAACTCCAAGCTACCTGTAGCTAAGAGCTAATCGAGCTAACCCGGAGCTACTGCTAGCTAACCAGCTAACGGAGGTAGGCAGGCTAAAACTAAGATGGATTTTTGTACCAGACTTTAAACATGTTTATTTCTGCTGTGAAGTTGGTCTTTTTAACATGGGAGTTTATGGGGATTTTCTCTGTTTTGGAGCCAGCCCCTAGCGGATGAGGGGTGAACTACAATTTTTGCACTCCTGCATACATTTTACCACCAGAGGATGCCGCTTAGTTTTCATGTCAATTTAAACAACATGGGCATAATCTACCTGTCTCGATCAGAATGAAGCTTTCGATTGTGTGTGATCTGATCAGAATTTTTTTGATTAGTATGTTTACATAAAGCATTTTTATTTCAGTCAGATTGTCATTCAGAATACTTGTATTCATGTAAATTTGGCTAATGCATCTAATTACAGATTCAAATAAGTTTTCCGATTCCAAAGCAGGGAGTTTGAAAGGGAGAAAAGGGGGTAACAGAGGTAGTAATTTGGATAAAAGAGAAGTTCTTTACCAATGTCTTTCATGGTGAGCCGCCTGCGAGGCTTAAGGTGGGGTTGGCTCGCCTCTACAGAGCCGGGAGGAAATGCCACATCTCGTCGGATCATGGGTTGCTGCACGGGGGCCTGGCCGATGTGGGAGGCGGGCACTGGGGGTCCGGCTTTCTGCACCTTGATGCCGGGATGCATGTAGGGCGACTTGCTGGGCGACGTTCTGCTTTCTATGGGACGGGGCATGGGAGCTGGGCTGGACACCTGAGGAATGTGGTTCTGGGAAGTCTGGTAGGTGGAGGGCAGAGGTCTGGTCATAGGTGGTCCGGAGCCTGCAGGACCAAATGGGGGCTGCCTCTGGTTGACATGGCCGGGCCACTGTCCCTCGTGGTTCATGCGCTGGTCTGATGGCATCATCTCCTCCGAGCGGTTCATGCCGTGGTATCCGGGGCCCTGGCCTGGTACAGGAGGTCCCTGACGGTTGGGGTAGTTGGGGTAGCCCATTTCGTTGCGTCCCTGCCACATCGGACCCTGAGGGCCATCAGGACCAGAAGGCATTGGACTTATCATCTGCGGAGGCATGGGGGATTGGGAGTTTGGGCCTGCGGATGAAGGTCCTCTGTCACGTCCGAAGGGGAAGGGGAACTGGTTTTGTGGACCTGGTGGTCTGCGATCTCCACTGGGATATGCATTGTACTGGTTATACATGTCCTGCTGGCCCTGGTGCCCTGAAGACTGGGGTCCAGGTTGCTGCTGACCACTGTAGGGGACGTTGTATATTTCTCCCTCATGGCGCTTGGCTGGTGGACCGTACCCTCCATCCACAGGACGCTTGTAGTTCTGTCATTAAAAAATATTTATGATTACAAAATACCAAGTTTGTTTCATAGAGAGAACGTCAGAGACGAGACGAAAACCTCAGATTCATATCAGAAAACCTAAATGTGATAAATTAGATTTTAAAAAGACTGATTTAACAACACAGCATGAGTACTAGAAACGTTGAACAAAATGTCCTTACGGGTTGCTGCTGTGGGTACATTCCAGGCTGCTGATTCGAGTATGGACCACCAGGGGGAGCTCCTTGGCCAGAGTATTGATTTGTAAAGGAATCATGTCTGAAAACAACAACAAACGTTTGTCTCTTTAACAAATGTACACACCATGCTCTCATGAAGCTTTGACAGAGATAAACCAGCAATCATATCATGATAGAGGAAAAAAATGCCTTCAGGAGCATCAACATTTAATCAATTTATTCATAAAACAGGCCTTTCTGCTCTGAATGAGACTGACCGTTGCTGTGGTGGAGGACGGCTAGGAGAGTACATCCCTGTGTCAGCACCAGAAGGCATCATGTTGGGCTGAGGTGCTCCGGGCCCCATGTTGCCATCAGGGCCCATTCCTGGTTCCTGTCTGTTAACAAACACCATTTAACAGCTGTGTTAACTTAAACATCCGAGCAGGTCTGATCATCTTATATCTTGAACAAAATCTAGCTGGTTTACCTTCGGTCATACCCGTACGGGTACTGTTGTCTCTGGCCCATCGGCATGTTGCCCATTGGGCCTGGTGGGCCTCGGTTATACTGCTCCCCCATTGCACTGTTGGGGCCGGGAGGCATGAACTGTTCTCCAGCTTTAAAGAACAACAAAACAGACCAGATCACGATTAGTGTCAGCGCTAACAGATATCCAGTTCCTGATTTGGTGGCAAAAGCAACTCCCACCTTTTCTCATGCCTCCAAAGGGGTCCTTGTTGGATTCGAAAGGACCCATTCGACTCATCATCTCTGGACCGCCCATCCCAGGCTGGTAGCCCTGAGAGTTGGGAGTCATGGCGTTCTTTCTGGAAAATGCTGGGTCTCCGCCATCAGCGAAGGGGTCCTGCAGATTAACGCTACTCCTGTGGAACACAAGTTATTTGTATATTAGGGACAATGCAAAGAAACACAGCAGAAATAAAGACCATCTGATGTCTTGGATAAAGAGTATAATTAATTAAGCAACTGGTTGGGCTTTAAAGAGGAAGAAAAACGTTTAGAGTATAAACAACACTGATACAAAACAGAAAAGACAAAATATAAACAAACAATATTAACCTAATTCCTATCTACTTGATATAATCTGAAAACAGATGCACAGACACTCCAGAAACAAGACGACCTTGCTGACATTATGTGTTTCCTAAGTGGGAACGTTGTTTTCCAAATATGATTATCTTACATGGAAAAACAGGATTCTGCAGAGGAAGATTTTCCAGTCATTACTGACAGAATTCCTGGTGACCTGCTGCCTGAATTAACAAAGTGGCTTTGGTGCCAATTTATTGACACATTTGAAAGCTTTTGAAACGTAGAAGCTTATATTTTTTTAGTACATGGCAGTGATCAGACCGTATTGGTTTTGTATCCATTATTCTTTTAGCTTGGTTGTGTAATGAATCTACTGTTTTACTGTAAAAGCGGCTGCTTTGAAAAGTCAGCCAGTTTAAAATATGTATAAAAGGGTGGCCTGATTTGGTATGTAATTTTATTTATATTTTTTAAATCTTCCTTATATTGTGATTAAATTTGGGTTGAGATAATACCCAAGATATTCTTCAGTCACTGAACTCATTTCTCCGTTATGAATAAGGACTTGAAAACTTTCCAAGTTTACTTTGTTAAACTGAGATTTAATTAAGAAAACTTCAATCGTTTCCACAACATATATTCTGATTTATGCCCTTCTACAACCTGGGATTAACATATGTAGACACCTTAAAACTTAATTCTGTTTAACTGTTGTACACAAATCAGCCAAAGCAAAGCAAATTGGGAGGTTTTGACGTCTGTCTTCAATAAATTAAACATTTAGATCCAAAATCAGACAATCTAAGAGTCATGGAAGATGTTAGGGTAGCCACATGAGGCACAGCCGTGGATTTTCCCCACACGTAAATCTACAGTAACATTTCATCTTTCCAGTGTCGTCTTCAAGTCGCTGTGATGATTCAGCTTCCCCCCCAAGGTTCATGTTTAATGTTATCGTGATGACTGCTGACAGAAACATGACATCTTCAGTGCTGTACCTGACACCAGGCATCGGAGGCATTTGCGTGTGAGGGGTGGAGGCTGGGGTTGGGGGCTTCAGGTCTCCCCCTTCTGCCATCGAGCTACTGGTGGACTGGGGAGTCTGGGGTCCTTGGAGGGATCCAGAACCAGCTGCAAAACAAAGATGGAAAATGGTGAGCGCTGTACTGAACGTGAAATTCTCTGGTTTGTGAAAGGCAGGGATTTTTTCTCAGGTCTGAAGGTCTTTAGACAATAGTCTAAAACTGTTGGGGGGGGGGGTCCTAAAAATCCCATCAAGACATTCTGGAGCGCTGCGAAGAGAGCGCAATCGGGGAAACTGTTGATTCGTTTAGCTCGCCGCAGCGTGCTGGATCCTCCATCCTGACTTCCAATTGGTCTTTGAGGATCTTTAAACCCCACCTCCTCCCGACTCTGACCGATAACAGGCCTGTGGAGACGGGAGGCAGCCAGCTGATCCTGTGTGTGTGAAAGTGACTGATGGTTTGTTTGTGTGTGACAAGGCAGTGCTCATCCTTAACTTGAGCTCAGGACTTCTCACTATTCACACGGCAGTCTGATGAGTCACAGGTTCCCATTCATTAAACCAACACACACACAACATGGGGTCATTGGCAGGTCACATTTATTCACATTTTTTTCACATCTCCCTCTCCGGTTCACACACATAAACACACGTTAACTGGCTCAGCCTCCCCTCCTCCTCCTCCTCCCTCTAGGCAGGGATTTCCCTCCACTAAAGATGAAGGGAGGAAAGGGGAGGGGAGGATCTCGTCAGGACATTAAAAAAAAAAGTAGCATGGCAGAAACTGAGTCTGAAAGGGAATCGTGTGACTTTTACACGCTAACACACACTCTTCTCTCATTCATCATTTCTGGCTCAGCACTAATCTCCAGGGAGTGTTGCTTTGCTGCTGTAGCCCTGGGCCAGGCACCGGGGAGCGACGACAAGCCGGTGACGGAGCGCCACTTTCACCAAATCACCTCATACCCTACACTTCTCTTGCCCTCCACTCCTCATCCTCTTGCTCTTCCTCCCGGCTCTGACTCAGTGCCCCCCCTCCTCCCAGTCTGAAGCCTGGGTCTTGGCCAGACTGGAGCAGCACGCGGTTGCTCCTAGTGTTGTTGCCCCTGGCAGCGACAACGCAATGCCCTCCAAAACAAATAGCTTCCAAGTGGTCCTGAGACGACCCCTCCCCTTCCTGCTAATCCTCCTGACTGACTGCCAGTTTCTACACTGACTTTAACTCAACATTCAGAGCTCACTAAAATGTTCACCACGAACATCAAAATTAAGGAAATCCAGAGGATGTTGTGTATTTATGTGCACTTTCACCCCCACATCATCTCCTCTAATAAACACCCAACAGTGATGATTTATGGAGGACAAATAATAGCTTATAACTCATCAGTCCATCCAGGAATTTACAAAGTTCTGATCACAACTATTAACACAATCCAAAATGAATTAAATTAATCCAACTCTCACAAAATCTGTGTACTGTTAACTTTGAAAGCAAAAAAATATTTACTGTCTCCGAATATAAAAGTGAGACTGGGATGATGAGGTGTTTAGTTTCTTTCTATACATTTGTCATTTCTCATTATTTGTCATTTTGTAGTAAATAAAGACAAATTCAAAAGTATCAGACAACCAAAAAAGCCTCAGACCCCTGAGGATTATTGTGCAGATGTGTGAGAGAAATGTGTCGCGCCTGCTGCCTAAAATTGCTGCGAAGCACCGTATATGACACGTTTGGGGAGGTGTTTAACTCGTATGGTTGAGCGCCTGCCTCATATACAGAAGTTGTCGACTGACATTGTTCTACCGGAGACAAGAAGCAGATTTAAGAGTGCCCTGCTGCATGGTGAAATACCCTCCCAATGAGCTTATTTTAATACACAATATAATAAACGACATTTTAAAAGTAAAAAACACAAAAACCACCACAACTCTTTATTGCATCTTCTTAAAAAGCTGCCACAAAATCAGCCGTTTGAGGTCAGAAAAGGAGGAACAGACGGCAGGTGGATGACTTCACATGACGGCAATGCTCACCTGGGCTCGGAGGCTGGATCTTGGGCTGGTTCTTTTTGGTGTCAGTGTTGAAGAAGTCCGGCGGTGGGTCCTCGCCGCGCTCGATCTTGCACTCGAAGGCGTACAGACACTGGATGTACTGCTTCTTGAGCGAGCTGGCGGCGCTGCTCGATGTGCCCACATTCAGGTTTGTGGCCAGCTCCCGCCACTTCTTGTTCTTGTTGACCTGAAAGATGAGAGAGAGGACAGAGGCTCAGAAAGCTGAACGCAAAACAGTCAGTTTAAATTCAGGTAAAACTGAGGCCGTACCTGTGTGAGGCCGCCAATCTCTTTGACGGATATGTAGAGCCTGAATAGGTCAAGAGGCTTGCGGCCCACGGCGGGAAGATTGTTCATGCCCATGGCCTTCTCCTCGGCAAAGGCCAGGTATCGGTCCACCCACATCTTCCTCTCTGGCTCTGGGCCGAGCTCGTATAGTCGAGTGATCTTCTCATTGGTGATGGTGGATGAGCTTGACTTCTGTGAGACAGAAGTAAACCGAAACTGAGACCTGATGAGAAACAGCAAGGTTAGCTTCTGGACATATTTTTATTCATTACTTACCTTTTTTGATTCCGGTTTGGGAGTCCCGTCAACTTTGTTGTTCATCTTTTGCGCAGGGTTAATTTTGTCCATGCCGAACTCAGAACCAGGAGCCATTCCTTAAATAAACAAAATAAAATGTGATTTATTTTAATATATATATTTCTAGATGGTGCTTTAGGCTCAAGGCTTCGCTGCTGGATGGCGTTAGCATACATCTCCACACCAGCTCTCAGCTCTGCCTCGCAACCTCGGTTTATAAAACTACACGTCATAAACTGAATTGTACAACTATTTAGAAGTCACAGCCAGGCCTCTTCTCCTGCTGCACGGCTTTGCCTCAAGCAGCCGCTTCTAGACTTCATAGAATAAAACAAGATGGTTTAAAACTCAGTTTTCACTCTACTGAAACTACTGAAAACTGTCTTTGGACTCATCTTTCAGGCCTGATTAGGTCAGCAGTATTTAACTCACCGGTAGTGTTGTTGGCCATGTTCGCACCCATGGGATAAGGCCCTGGTCCTCCCTGGTTCATCACTCCATGCATGCTGTTCATGCCTGGGCCATACGGAGAGCCTGGTCCCATCATGCCCTGGGACATGTTAGGGTAACCTGGTGGCCTGAAGAAGAGAACAACTTTTTAGAGGGAAAACTTACAACATATATTTACTCCATAAAAACACATTTCAGTGTCATTTTCACTGATGATGGAACATCATGTGATTACAGCAACTGTCTTGGTCACGACGGCTGCTCTGTAGGCTGAGCATCCATGCTTGGGGTAATTGTGTTTGTGTTGGGGTAATTGTGTTTTCCCTTGCTACTTAGGAGAACATAGTCTCTTCTCTCAGTCTCTTAATTTTTTCCCATTAATAAGCATTTGGTCTGCTGCCATCGGCTCTGAAGAACACTTGAGCACCAAACCGCACAACAGACCGGCTTGCACGTGGGAAGGGCCGATGATTTATTATTGTTGCAATAGCAGGGAGCACACATGCTCAACAAAATAGACGAGGAAGAGGTGTGTAGGAGGGGGGGGGAGGGAGAGAGGGGGGGGGGGGGAGGAGGGGGGGGGGGGGGGGGGGGGGGGGGGGGGGGGGGG
>JBAFTA010000019.1:4491878-4517372 GCA_036919975.1 Melanotaenia parkinsoni | reverse complement strand
AAAAAACTGGTTTGCACGTGGGAAGGGCCGGGGAGTTACTAGTGTTGCAAAAGCAGGGAGAAAACATTCTCAACAAAACAGACGAAGAAAAACCCTTCAACCCCCCCCCCCCCCCCCCCCTTCTTATGCATCATTGAGGGCTGTAAGGACCCACCTGTTGTGTATGGAGTTTGAAGGTCCATGATGCATGGCGGGGCCGCCGTCCTTCCTGTTCATGCTGGGAGGTGGGCACATACCAGACCCCACCTGAGAAGGCATGCTTCCCATATTAGAGCCCATCCCAGGCCCATAGGGTCGAGCACCCATCTGTCCAGGACCGATCCTACCAGGTGGCATGTTTCCATACGGACCCCCGCTGCCCTGACCAGGAACAGGAATGGGGTTCATGGAGCTGCCCATGCCAGGGCCGCTGGGGTAGTTGGCATTGGGCATCCCTGTGTACCCCGGCTGCCTGGGATAACCTGGAAGTGTTACAGATCAACAATTAGACTCCATTAAGACAATCTCATGACCCCTCCCACAACTGCCTATTCCATGGCATCCAACCGTGTTTCGAGTCTTAAAACAGAGAAAACTTCCATTTACGTCTCCCCTATGAGTGTTTCACCATTCCGGCTCTAAATTTACCTCAGCGCCGCCTGTTCTGACAAGCAGCCTGATGAAGCGGGCTTTAGCTGGCCCCCGCTGTTCAATGCCATGACTCATAGCAGAACTTCTTCAAAGTCCAGAGAAAACGTCTGAGACTTCAAAGTGAAGTGATTTCATGAAAAATATGAAGTGAGAAGAAATTTCAAAGCTTTTTTTTTCTCTTAAGTCTGGTCTGTCTGAGAACCGGTGACAGTCATAGGATGACAGCTGCTAACTCATTCATATTTTTAGTGTGGGGAGGGGGGGATTCTTGCATTCTCATCATTCCTCTACTAGTTTTTAAAGCATAAAAGTGTTTGTTTACAGCAATGCAACTGAATGAAAGCCTTACCTTGTGGGCCATACTGGCCCCCCTGAGGGCCATAGTTTCCCATGGCATTGTTCTGGGGATAAGGTCCCATCCCAGCATGCATCTGGCCTCCTGAAGACTGGCGTGGGGATAAGGCAGAGCCAGGTTGTCCAGGGGACCCGTATGGAGGCATCTGAGGGTTGCGCATGTACACTGTAGGAGATCGGGAAAAAACAGCCAGTCAAACAGAAGAGACTCACTAAGGCAGAAAAATGCGTCTCTCTGCCATTACCCTCATTTGACCTGGTGAGCATACCACACACACGTACACACACAAACACACACATTTAAAGGCACAGCCTGGGGGAGTGTTTACTGTGGGAGGAATGCATACGAATGCAAACACTAACACCGAAGAGCTGCAGGGAATGAAGCCCATGTTTTGGCCCTGCTGGCGACTGATGATGTTCTGTGAGTTTTGAACCACTGGATAGGTTTGCACTCACCCCTGTCCTGGCCCATCGCTGACTGGTTCATGGAAGAATGCATGAGACTGTCGGACTGGACGCTGGGCGGTCGGGGCGGCATCTGATTACCTGCAGGCCAATGATGATGCAGTGGGTCAGAGAGCTGGGAACGGTGTGGAAATCTGTTTATTCTTGCTAAACCTATCCTGAAATAATCACAACCAAGCAAACAGAAGCAAACAAAAAGCTGCTGGTGGTGTTTTAGCCATTGTTTATAAATCAGTCTTTCCAGTTTGTTTAACTGACTGTATCAGAAAGCATAGCAGTCAAAATGGACTGGAATAATGCTTTGGTTGGGTGTAGTATACTGATATGTTTAGGTATTCACTTGAAAAATATAACTGCTGTAGCTAGCTGAGTAGCTAAAGAAACAAGAAATAGTGTTTTCTGTCATCATGTCATTTTTTTCTATAATATTCAGAAGTTCTTGTCAGGTCATAAAATTTTAAGATAATTACTAAAAAACAGTAATAGACTTAAATGGATTTTAGTGGATGATTGAATCAAATAATAGAAACCAACATTTATATTGTAAACTCAAGCTCTAGCAAAGTCTGGAAAAAGCAATTAATTGCATTTCAATTCCAAACAGTAGAAAAAATAAAATACTTGGCCCAAATTTAACAGAGCTAAAGTTAAAGCGTCAGTTTAAGTACTTTAACTAGCAGCTCCAGGTATTCAACAACATGCTACAGTACTTTTAACTTTGTAAATATTTTCGTCCACTCTTCATTAGTAGGCATAAATATCTGACGGTAAGCCAGGGCGGGATCAGCCAGCATTGCACGTTTCATTTTCAGTCTGGTCGTGGAGCAGAGGTGAACGTCTCCCGCTCTGACTGCAGCTGAACTAAACGGGCTTCACGTCAGTTTCCAAAAATCTCCAATAACCAGAAAAAGTCGCTCGATTTGATGTTCATCGATTATTTCAAATAAAGTCACTACATGGGTCTGAAAACTCGATAAAGAACCAAAGTAGTTCAACTAACAACACTGATTAAGCCAAGCTCTGACGTCTCAGTTTAATCTGTGTACCTGACTAAACATTCTGCGTTGTTTGGAACACAAACTGCGATTAAATGCGTTCATTTCTTTTGTATTTAATTAATCGTAATTATAACACGTTAAATTGTATATAAGGAAAAAAATCATGACAGGTCTCGGGTCATCAGTCCTCCGCCTGTACCTGGCACAGCAGCGGGGGACAGCGGGCCGGTGCGAGAAGGGGTGATGCTTGCAGGGGATCCTACGGGTGAGGGTGAGGGCCCACGTATGCCTGGCAGGTGGGGCGGGGTGTGTGGAGAGAAGGGCGACTGCGCCGGGTTACTCTGCTCGCCCTGACTGCTGGACACCCCTGAGGTGCTGACGCCCGGGCTCAGGGCCGCCTCGGTGCCAGTGGGCAGGTCGTCAATGGAGCCAGAGAGATCCTGAAACAACCACAACATCACCTTTATTATGAGAAAATGTAAGTTTTGAAGTTTTGTTAATAGTTTCAAATTGATTTTAATCATAAAAATCAACAAAACAACCAGAAAAAGAAAAACAAACTTTAAGGCATTAATTACTTATTCAACAAATGCTTTTTTTTTTATTAAAACAAAAATCCAATACTAAATCTGAAATAAGGAGGAACATTCCCCCAAGTCCTTTCTTAAAAACAAATATTTCTTAGTCCTTCAATTTACCTACTTAAGTTTATCAAGAAACCCAGGATATCAATAAAAGGACAAGAAACAAAATACAAAAACAGAGCGACAGTCCGAGGACCGAACGCTGAGATGGACCCAAACAATCATTCTTAATTTCTCCAAACAAGTAACAGACACCAAAAGTTCGGCCTCTGGACATCTAGTAAAACACGCTGGTGTGAAAGTTTAGAGGAGGCGTTTCTTTGCTCGCGCCACACCCATCACTACAGCTGCAGGGATAAACAAAAATAATTACTTTGAATTAATATGTTTTTTGTATATTGAACAGATAAAAGCTAAAATCTGAAATGGGTGAATCGTCAAAATCAAACAAAAAGTGACTCATTTCCTTCCCCAGGCTGTCCTAATACTGTCAGAAATATATATGTATATATATATATATGAAAAAAACGTGCGTATCATGGTGCGTGAAATTATACACAAAATGCTTGATAAACTTCTAACTCCCTGATAGGAATGCCAATAATCCCACAACACAAGCATTTCTCACAAGGAAATGCAAAACACGGAACATCTTTCATCAAAAACACCTCAATTGTACAAAAAATAAACAAATGTCAGAATTTAAAAGATTGTAGATGGAGACTTATTTCCGAAATACAAACCTTCGTGCATTTAAATGTTCATATTGTTTTGTTCTGATAAACTAAATGAACGAGCCGGTAGCGTTAAGTGTTACTAAAAATGCTCTTTTTCTTCTTTGGGCACCAGGATAAACACTGACTGAAGCAAGAAATGTTCCTGCTGATTCACTAACAACAAATCCACAAAACAGCACCAGCACCAAGAGTAAATCTGCACAATTCAACAGGAATGAAGTTGCAAGAACAAATGCCTAGAAGTTAAAAGGAATGAGCAAAAAATGAACTTTCTGCAACCTTTTGCCTCTAATGAAACGTGGGACTAACAGGATATAAAAAACCAATTTGCCTGTGTGCAGAAATGTAATTAGTCCAAGTAAAGACTGCAAAAGGGAAGAGAAAGCAAGAGTAAATCATCTCAAATCTAGTAAATAAGAACCCAGCTGGTCAACTAGTGAGATCGATGATCCTTTTCCCACCTTTTAAAAATACTCCCCATCACTCCCAAAATGTGGATAATGATCCATGCTGGCAAGGAGAAGTCTGTTTGTGTGACTTGCAAAGAGAAAGTGGGGAGGAAAACATTTGAAGCGAGTCATCTCAGGAGGCAGTAGGAATAATTGGTGCTGGGCATGGGTTCTGGTGCCATGTGGTGTTGTTATTGAGCCTCGCTGGCTGAAGCACAAAGACAGGCAGGAAGGTGGGGAAGGCTGTCGGCTGATGATTATGTTTGTGGGAAGGTGAATGTTTACACATTGGCCGATCACGTGGAGCACATGTGCTCACTCAGAAATGCAAACTCATCTGCCATTTACATGGAAGGAGGGGGTGGTAGGAGGGATGAGGTGAAGGGGAAAAAAAGGAGGAAAAAAAAAAGCACACACTGGAAGGTGGCCAACTATTCCCATGGAAATCTCACACACACACAAGCTGGCTGCAGCCCCGAAGCCGGCGGTTTTGCACTTGAAACAGTGCCCGTTGCTATTTTTGGGATGTGACCTGATGGAGGAACCCCAGAGGGAGTGACAGGAGGAGAACGCTGATTCAGAATCCACCCTGCCTCCCTCCCTCCCCAAACTGCCGCTCTAATTCACCCTGTTGATTCTGCCCTCTCTCGCCTCTGCGAGCGCACAAACCCAGGGTCTTTCTGACCTGCACGGAGGATGAGGTAGCTCCAAAAGCATGTTGAGTGCGTGGGGGGGGGGGGGTTGTATGCAGAAGTGCGCTGCTGCCTGATATCCAACTTAATGTTCACAAATCCAAAAACAGGTCAGAACAAGACAGAGCCATGCTGTGATCTTAATGCTGTGGAACAGAGAGCAGAGATCAAACAGCAGGACATTCTTTGCTCAAACAACCGTGGTGGGATCCTTTGTCGTCAGCTGATTTCACGCCCCCAACCAGCATTACTCCACCTCTTAAGCAGAGATCATAAGACCGGTCATCTGACACAGGGCTTGGTCTGTGTTGGTTGCTCGCCACCACGACCACCTCTTCATCTGCTATGTTCTGATTCTTAGTGTCGGATCCCAGGCACAAACCGGTCCCCAGAGACACCTCATCTAACTGATCATATTTGTGCGCAAACATGTCTGAAGATGTCTCACTTTTCAATATAAACATCTTTGTGTTAGCAAGGTTAAAAGTGTGATTTTTAGAAGACTTTTAGATTATGGATGATCTTTTCTGTCTCTTCCATCCACCAGAGTTTTATTAACTCAACATCTGACTGACGTGTTGGTCCAAAGTGTAAATGCACTTATACAAAAGAAGAAGAACCTCTGTGAATGCAATATTATGGAAGGGAGCTCATGCCATGTCCATTACTTTGACACACAGTTTCACCTGTCACCTGGTGTTTTATTGCATTCTGCGACACATCAGTTTACGTGTCAGTTTCTGGTGGTGTTGCAACAAAATTTGCAGAAGCCACATTCCCACCACCTCCTTAAAAAGATTTCAATGTGAATTTGAAAGCAATGGAGTCACGAAGGGACTGTATTTAGAGTAAATAAACGCTAACTAATGAGAAAAGCTGCTGGTGGGAATGCTATAAGGTAGCCCGCAGTGAAACTAAATGTAACTACTAAAAAAATTTTTTTTCTAAATACAACAAAATTTTTAAACTAAAAATGATTCATACAAGCACTTCTAACAAATACTTACACTTTGCTTCAGCGGCATGTGCAGCATTTAAGTCAAGCTCCTTGACATTCTGCAAATATCTGACAACTAAGAGCTCTGATTCCTCAGCCTGGGTAGGCAGGAGCATTGCACAGAAGCTCCTACCTACTCCCACTCTGCAGTCATTGATTTTCCCGGCTCGATGCTGCACAGCACCAGCCTGTTCTGCTGACTGCACAAGCCGGACAGCGAGAGGAGGAGGAGAAAAGGGAGCGGGGAGGGGTGATGGGGTGAGGAGCGTTGGCAGTTGGTGATACTGATGCTGCTGAGGCTCTGCTATTCAACACACTCATTATTAGAAGGCAAAAATGATGAGGAGGACGTGGATCAGGCAGGAGGGGAGGAGTCGAGGGGCGGCGGTGTGGTTAAGTTTGAGTATAGTGTGTTTTGGCAGCGTTGTTGGGTAATAATAGGCTCAGAAAAGGGTCACAGCATCATCTGTGACAAATACAGCAACTGATTACATGAAAATGAAGAGGAAAGACGGGATTTTTTCCAGTTTTTTTTTAAACAGGCAGGAGAAAAAAGGGTGCATGATTGGAGAGAAGCAGAGAGCTGCACTTCGTCTAAGGCAGCCATTTTGTGCTTTTCCCAGCACTGCCTAACATGGAACTTCAGGGCTGAGAACTGATCAGTCGTTTTGATATCTAAAGCACAACGCGAGACAAAATATACATTTTAGATGTGGAAATTTATTTAAAAATCCTCCATTTCTTTATAATAAAATCCCTGAAGTGCTTGCTGTAGGTGAATGTAAAAGAAATTCCACTGTTCCCATATTCTCCACTCTCTCCAAGTGTATCCGTAGTGCCTTTCCGAGTCATCTGCTCTGCTATTTGCCATCTTAATGTATTCCATTTGCAGATTACTTCACTGAATCAATCAAGCCTGACCAGAGCCATTAGCCTGCCTCTCCTTTTCTTTTTTTTGCTTTAGAAGGTTATGAGAAGCTGGAAGTGGGAGAAGAGAGGCTGCACAGTGGCCATGAGATAATGAAACATATCTGGAATGTGTGACGCGGGCCAGTAGTGTAACTAGATCGGTGTTACTGCTGCTGGAAGAGAAGGAAGAAGAGGAGGAGGGGATGGGGCAGAGTTCATCTCTTAGTCACACACTTTCCCTGACCCAGTCTTTCACCCGCCACTTGGCTGCCAGGCTTCCTTGTTCTCAGGCATCCAGATGCAAAACAAAATATACATGAAGAAAATGAAGAAGAACTCACTCCAGAGTAGAAATGTGCTCAAGTAGGGGAGGAGAGAAAATAAACAAAACAAAAAAAAATGGCTGCATCTTCAGGGCTGCCATGGTTACTGTGATCCACATGGTTGACACATTAGAGCCAACACAGTCCTATAAACCCCCCCCCCCGGGCGCCCTCCCTCCATGCCTGCCAGGGTCATGGTGCAGTCAGCTACTACAAAAGAAGCAGCCTGTCATTGTTACAGGAAATGCAGACACACCAAAGCCGTCTTCCTCCTCCTCCTCCTCCACTGCCACCACTTTAATTACACACTCAGCCTCTGGGCCTTCTGCTGAGCAGGCTGGGATGACTACCACACACACAAACACACACTAAGATGGTGAAAGCTTTACGTTTTATTTTTATGTTTATCTGCCACCCATCCAGAACGAAGTGGGCTTCTAATATCCGAGTGGGATTGTGGGAAATGTCTCTTGCTATTTAAGCATAACATCAAATAAAAATTTCTTTCTGTTTTAGTCCAGAGGCGCCTTACCACCAATCCATGACCCAACTGTTTCTGAATTCAGCTTATCTGGTCGATTAAACCACCTATACTGATTTCATGACGCTTTACCATCCTCGCAGCAGGACACATCCAGATGCTGAAAAGGTAAACAGACAGGAAACCTGCTCAGGTCCACCCAAAGCCCTTTGGTGGACCTCTCATAGGCTCCAATCCATGCTGGAGGTTTGCAGGGCTGAGCACAACCATAAGGGGGCACTCCCATCACACTATGAGGGAGGAACTGGAAAAAGGAGTAGAGGCAAGGCAGGCCCCTGCCTCAAACAGCAGCAGCAGCCATTACAGGGTTTCACACACAGCATGGGCTGGATACAGACTCCACGAGAACAGCTAAAAGCCCCCCATAGGTGCGACACGTAACCCCTTTGCCTGATCGAAGCCATTACAAACGCCAAGCGGCTGACTCAAAAGCTGGTTGGTGTTTGAATGACACGTCATAGATCTGTAATTTCATATCTGCACATCCATCCTTGTGTGTCAGAGCCACATACACACACAATGTCTACCAGTTTCACAGATGAGCTAGCTCCAACTCCCAAAGGATCATCGTTACGCTGCTGCTATATCAGCAGTGGCCACGTGGGACAGATAACAACATTGAGGATGAGCGGGTGAAGCAGCAAAATGTAGAAAAAGCACAAACCAATTGATGCTGCTCTGCATTACAAAAATCTAGACCGGCTATGAATCTTCATCAATAGGAAGGGAGGTCTTCTTTAAACGCTCCACATTTGCCTAATTGAGCTTCTCTGTGGGGGTAACAACAAAAAAAAAAAACACACACACAAGCGGTGCAGCGGTCTGTGTGTAGATACCACAGAGTAGCTGAAGAAGAGGAGAGAGGTGGGGTGGGTGGGGGGGCGCTGATTGCTGTGAATAATGGGGTGATGGTGTGTGTTTGGGGGGCCTTTTGTGGAGATCACAATAGTAGCAGGGAGTCCCAGGGCAGCACACAGATGCCCAAGTGAGGCAGGCAGCTGCCCAGCCTGAGGTGAGGGGGTGATGGGATACGAAAGGGAGGGGGAGGCTCCAGACCCCTACAGTCAGTCTGCCTGCCTTCCAAACCAGCCCCTCCCCTCCTGAACACCTCACACAAACACAAGTGTTGTGTATGTGTGTAATAAGAGGGCGATACCAAAGCCAATGACACTATCAGTGAATTAAACTGGGGAGAAAAAAAAAGGTGGGGAGGGGGTGTTATTTCATATAGTGTGAGCTAATTTCATTGTGAGGCTGGTTTCATCCGTCCGGGCTCAGCAGCTTTTTCCAGCAGGAGCAGGAGAAAGCAGAGGACAGACAGTGCTGCAGTCAGCCACAGTCTTTGTGCTGCAAAACTAGCTCAGCCCAGCAGAAACGGAGGCAGAGGGGAGGGGCATGGGAGAGACTGAGCAAAAAAAAAAAAAAAAAAGAAAAAGAGGGGGAGAATGTGCAAGCTCACAAGAGGAAGACAGGAGTCAGGACTGTAGCAAAAAAGAAATAGAAAAAAAAACACTGTGGTCAACAGACCAAACTTTTTCAAGTACATTAATTAAAAATCATAAAGAAGAAAGACAAGGGGCGAAACTGGGGAGAGAAAACAAGACGAGCTCAGAAGAGGGAGGGAAGGAAGGGGAGCAAGAAAGGCACCCTGGAACCTGAATAAGACATGTCCATGCAGGAAGCACGGGCCCCAAAATAGCAACAGGAAACTGGCCCCGGACTCTGAATACTGTCAGCGTCAGAGCCTCGCAAAACAAGGCTGTGCTGCATGGCGTTATGAAAGCTGATTTACTGAGAGAGGAGAGGGAGAATGAGGGAGGAGGAAGGCAATGGAAAGAGAAAACGAGAATGTAGACTGAAAGAGAAACAAGGGGAGAGAAGAAGAGTGATCTTAATATGTTGTTTTATTTAAACATTGAAAGAAAAAATACAGCAAAAATACAAAAGTAAAAGAGGAAAGAGAGGGGGGATATTGGGAAATGTGTGGAGAGAGAGAGAGAATGAGTGGGTTGGTTAGGAGAAGAGAAGGGGGGAAAAAAAGGGCCAGCCTTGTCAGGCTGATTGCTCCAGAGCTATGTCGCAAAAACAAGCTTAGCTGCCGCAGGAGAGCAGAGCTGGGCTGAGCAGGGATTGCAGGAAGGTGTGTGTGTGTGAGTGTGTGTGTGTGTGTGTTTGTGTGTGTGTGTGGGGGTGGGGGGGGGTTGATCAGAAATAGAAGATCTCCTTGCTTTTAGATCAAGAGCACATAAAATTAGAGGTCATTAAGGGGTAAGGAGAAAAGGTTTAAATGTAGGTGGTCTGTGGGTGGTCCTCTTTTTTTATACACAGGAAAAGACTGGGTTCATGTGAGGGTGGGGCACAGATAGGTGGAGATGGAGGGACAAATTCAAAGGTGGGGGATGAAGAACTTGAGTTGATGACTGTCATGGATGGTCTTCTAAAAACCCACTCTAGATGAAGAAAAGGCAGGAGGAAGTGGAGAAAACCAACTGTGTGACCAACATGTGACCTTCCTCTGGAGCGTGGAGCACTTCAAGGCGAATCAGAAAAGACGAGCGCTACAAGCTGTGGGCGGTCTTGAGTGGGATTAGCCCCCTCAGAGGAGAAAGGGTATACAAAAGATCTTGAAGAGTGACAAGAAGAGCTTTAAAAGAAAGAAAAAAGTTGATAGTGGTTTAGTAGTTCTTCTCTTTTTGGAAGATATAGGAGGTGGGTTTTTGTTTCGGGTCCTGCAAGGTTACCGTTATGCTCCATCCGTGAGAAATATGTAAAGGATTAAAGAAAGATGACAAAGAAAATAAAAAACACACACACACACAAATCTCTTGCAGAGTATCTCTTCAAAATGTGCAGTTGGTGGCCCTGAAAGCGCCTCCTGGACACAACATGTTAAACAGCTCTTTTCACAGCCTGTGAAGTACTCATTGTCAACGACAGAATCATTCATGAGTAAAATTGCTGGAGCGCCCTTTTAATCAGCAACCATGGTTATTCATTACCAACCAGGTCAATAAAGTCAGTCACTGGAGAGTACAAAAATGACTTTTTTCTTTCCTCTCCCTCCTTTTAATACTATTTATTTTCCTAGAAATGACTTTAGTCTTCGTAGGTCACAGGAAAAGACAGCAAGTACATTGAAACGCGCCAAAACTATAAAATACGAGGAGAATTTCTGGCTTGCAGCATGGTAAACAGCCGACAGTTAAACTGTACACACGTGTCCTGGAGCCAGGGTGAAAGCAAACCAGGAACCAGTTGAGCCTGCTCGGCTAGTTCCACCATCCCCACCTCTTTTTTTTTGTTTTTTTATTTCATTTGAGCCGACTGTTGCTCTCCAACCAGCGGCTTCCAGCAGGCTCTCAGCCTCTTGTACACCTTTATTCCCACCTCAGCAGCAGCCTAACAGACGCTGGCTTTTAAAGCACCTGGCTCCGACAGACCCATCTGTGCTCAGGATGAGGTGATGTCTGCCCGACTCTGTGTGAAAGCTACTGAAGTAGCTAAATGGCGTTTACCACTCAGCTGCAGTTGGATCAGGATTCACACAGGATCTGAGGCAGATTAGAAGTTTGTGTCTACAAATCACAGAAGGTTCGTGATGAATTCTAAAACAGAAAACACTGCTTTGCAAAATAGGCTAATTTAAGATTTCTATTTACAGCAGAAATAAATTACTTTCTCTGTACAGAATTTTTATACAAAATGATTGTAGCTCAAAATGAAAAAACATTAAAAACTAAAACTATCAAAACCAAAAAATCCCATGCTGTACCACCCCAACTCTAATGTACTATGAAGATTATATTCCACACAACATTTAAAACGTCATTACAAACAAAAGTTAGAATAAAAATAAAAACTCTTAATTAAATTTGAAAATAAAAATAAAGGTAGAATCAATATTAAAAATGTAATTAAAATAATAAAATGTAGCAGGATTATATATTATATATGGATTTAGATGAGAAAAAATAATTATAACAATGAAATAACACTAACATGTCAATTTAAAATCAGATTAAAAGTAAAATTAAATTAATTCTATTTACCAAAAAGTAAAGACATGAAAAAAATGTGTGGATTAAAAATTGAATAGAATAAATGAACAGAAAAAGATAGAAAATAACTAGTAATCTATTCCCCTCTTTGATTTGGTTGAATAGTATTGAACTTCATGGAGAAACGAGCATTGTTGGAGGCAACATGTATTTAATCTAGACACTCGTGTTTATCTTTCTTTCTTATGTTTTTATTCTTCCTCCTTTTACTGGGTGACATCTGATGAGATCCCTTCCAAATCAAGCCAATGGCCAAGCAGCATTTAATCACCACAGATGCCTTCTCTACGTACTTAGACGTATAACCTCCCTAAACGTAAGGGAGCACTGACACCAGGATAGTCCGAGAGACTCTGTTTGATTGGGTAGGGAATGCTGTCATACTGCTCTTTAAACAAGCCGACCAAAGTGCCTGACAATGTCACGCAGCAACAGAGGCTAGTACTGTCTAGAACGACCACCTACAAAAACAGAATAATAAAAGAAGGTAGAAGAAGAAAATCCAGCTCATCGATTGACCAGGTCCAAAAATGTCTCGCTCACCACAAGTAAACAATGGAACAACACTAAATTGATGCAGCCTGGGAGTTTTTATTTTCACTTCGGTATGCAAACCTAAAACGGTTTTCTCAAGACTCCGTCCAGTATGCGCAGCTGGAAAGGCAGCAACCTGTCTGGCATGATACGCTATGATGCATCACTTCTTCTTTTTGGTTAACTGGATGGTTCATTTGCCTTCTCAGTTGCTTTCACGATCGCCAAGATCGTAGGTTTTCAAGCAGACCTGAGTTCACTTCTTTGGTCCACAGCAGAGTGCAAATGAGCGCCCATACTGCTCAAAATGTACCTTACCATTCATGGAAGCGGACCAGGGTTAGTTTAAAGCAAACCAAACAGCGCCAGTGGACATCCAGCAGTTTGTGTTCTTTCCTCCTGGCATATGGCTTTAAGCAACAAAATATCCACGGTATATTTAAACATGGTGTTGTTCCTAATTTGTTCTAATGGTCAAGTTACATGCTAAGTGACCACTCTTTCAACCAATGAATGGATTGCAGTGTGTCAAGCTCCACCCTTTAAGAGTCTGATCAGTAAGATTAGGAAGAGTCCCAAAAATCATAACAGCTTTGATTGACTATTGTGGCACCCTTCCCAGTTTTTTGCCAGTGGAAACACAAAAAAAAGTGTCCCTTCCCTTCCTGTACGGCACAGACCTCCTGGAGAAACAGGGCTTTATTGTCAGTATTTAGATGCTGTGCTGCTGAAGATGCAGGGTTTCTTTTCTTACTTTAAAATAGTTTTGATAAGTTTCTACATTTCTACATTTTATAAAAAGTGCCTCCACGTTTTTTGCATATTTACTGCAGGGACTGAGGATCGTGGTAATTTATCAAATTCAAACTTCTTTTCACCCCTATCTGTCTAAAGTATACCAAAAATTTAAAGATATATCCTTTGGGTAACTTTAAGTTCCCATTATTGTTGCCAAGTTCCAAGAACTGTTGGGTCTAAAAGTATCTTTTTATACTCTGTACAAGGGACATATAACATGTTGTACCGTAAATGGTTTCTGGGTTTAACACTTAAATTAGTGGTAGGATTAAAACCTGAGAGACGGGGGGAGCCCTTCATACTCAAAGAATTTTTTCTGATTTTAAAAACTTAGTCAAAGCTCAAAAAAAAGTGCTTTACTTCCAGTTACACCTGTAGCTGTTTTAATGCAGCTTGTTGGGAGTTATGGGCGATAAGGTGATATGCACTCTGTAGGGATCAATATAAGAAGAGGAGGAGAAAGGGGACTGGTTTATGTCCACCTTAGCCAGATTAATGGCTCCCTCAGCCAATCACACAGCACCAGCAGGGAATCCCTGAGAAGCTACAAAGGGGTGGGAGAATAAATAAATAAAAGTAGTCCTTGCTTGGCCTGTTCGGCCAATGGCTGAGTCCACAGAGAGATGTATAAATAAATAAGAGAAATAAATAAAAGAGGAGGGAAACACATCCTGAGGGCATCCCTTACTGGTATAGACAGCTCTGCCTCTCATCATCCCCTCCTCCTCAGCATCTCCAACGCCAACCAATCACTCACACTATTTGAAGTTATTTGCTCACACTCCCTGGATCCCACACCCCCGCCACCTCCCCTCTCTGCCGACTCTGCTCTCTAACTTTCATTCTCTCTCATTAATGATCTCATTTCTCACTCTCCTTCCCTGAGGCCCAGAATGAGGTTAGCTCTGCAGTCTGACCTATAAACACCGCCATGGAAACTGCAACGTGTTACAATGAGACACGTCTTTAACAGGGGGTGTGTTAGGGCAGGGGGGGTTTTCTCACCTTTATCCTAGCTAGAGGACTGAGATGTCAGAATAACTTCATTTTTAAGAACATTCCCGGCAGAGTTATTTTGTCCCCAACTTGCAGAAATGTTTTCCTAGAAAGTCAGTTGAAATTTAACTGCATTACTCAGTCATGTGTCACTTACTCGATTCTCTGAGATTCTCTGTTCTTTTCTTCTGTTTAAGAGGGGAAAATAACAGTTTCCAAAATCATAAGACAGCAAGTTTAATTGATCCAAGTAGTAAAATGTAGCCACGAATGAATCATAAGACTTGCCTTGTGTCAGTAGGGCTGCTCGATTATGGAAAAAAAAAAGATAATCACAATTGTTTTGATTGCAATTGAGATCTCGATTATTAAACGCGATTAGAGAAAGAAAAAGTTCTATTTGTTTATAAAGTTTGTTGTCTCGCTGTGTCTCTGGGAGTTGGTGGATTATTTAGTCGCGACTCACAAACGGAACATTTTTCTCTTTTCGTGTGTCATCTCGCAAGGCCCCGAGTGGACATCTACGTTAACGAACCCAACATTTCACATGCACAAATGTCGCCTGTCGCTTGGCTGGAGGAGGGTAGCGATTTTCACCTCATCGCACAAGTTCCATAGAAAATGATTGAGAAGGAGCGACGCTGCCTCCCGTGTGTCCAGCCCATAACTTGAGGTGTTTCCAACTCAAGTTGAATAAAACTAAAGCAGCTGGGGCTGTGGGAGGAGTCTGCAGCAGAGTGCTCGACTTGCAACTGAAAACAGCACAAGAGGAAACTAAAAGTAAATAATCAAATTATTTCATTATGATCGTTCAAAACCCAGATCGCAATTGAGTTTAAAATTTGATTAATCGCCCAGCCCTACAAAGCAGTTAGAAAAGAAAGAAAGAAAGAAAGAAAGAAAGAAAGAAAGAAAGAAAGAAAGAAAGAAAGAAAGAAAGAAAGAAAGAAAGAGAAAAAGAAAGAGAAAAAGAAAGAGAAAAAGAAAGAAAGAAAGAAAGAAAGAAAGAAAGCCACCACTTGCTAACTTTCCTCACCAAGGCAGCCCTACTCCATGCTAGCAGTAAATATAGAAAGTTTAAGAAGTTGCTTCATAGGGACATTTAGCACTATGTGATGTAAAATGATTCAAAGGTAATAACTATGCAGGAGGTCTGTGGATGAAAATGTTTAAAAGATGGCTCACCGGCAGACTGGAGGGCCGTGCCTGCATGCTGTCTTCTTGACCACTCTTGTTGGGCTGGTTAGAAGATGGTGCACTAGACTGGGAGCTAAAGGAATCCTGGGAGAGTTCCTGGTTACAAAAACAAGACAGACAACAGAATGGATCCTCAACAAAAAACTTCCCAGTGAGGCATATTTCAACAGCAAATATGTTGCTGGAATTAGCAAAGCAGCTACAGATAGAAATAACAGTACTTGAAAAGGAAGTGTGCTCTGCTGTGATTAGAAAACGTAGCAGCAGTAACTGCAGCGTTCCCAGCTGCAATATTTCAGAATCTTACCTGTGATGGAGGTGGGAACCTCTGATATGGTGACTGTTGCTGCTGCTGTTGTGGTTGCTGCTGCTGTTGCAAGGGGGGTGTTTGGGAGTAAGGTGAAGGCTGACTCTGCTGGCCATGACCTGGAGGTTGCTGGGCTTGAGGAGGTGGACCTCCCTGCTGTTGCTGCGGTGGCCCTTGCTGCTGCGGGGCTTGCTGTTGTGGTGGCTGCCCTGGTCCAGCTGGTTGTGGGTACCCAGCTTGGCCCTGAGGGCCCTGCTGACTTTGGGGACCAGGACCCTGTTGCTGCTGTGTTTGAGGCGGCTGCTGCTGCTGTAGCTGCTGCTGCTGTGGAGAGACATAAGGTGGCTGTCCTGGCTGAGACTGCTGGGGCTGAGTGTAGGGAGGCTGGCCTGCAGCAGGGCCATGGGGCCCTTGGGATTGTTGGTAAGGGGGCCCTGGCTGCCCATGCTGGCCAGGAGGCTGAGAAGGGTGGCCCTGCTGAGAGTAGGGAGGTCCAGAACTTCCTTGGGGCTGGCCTGGGTACGGAGGCTGCTGTTGGCTGGGGTGAGGTGGTGGACCGTGCTGACCGTAGTAGCCTTGGTTCTGCTGTCCGTAGCCTCCTGGACCCTGTTGTCCATAAGCAGACATCTAGACAATAAAAAAAAAAGGGGAAGATCAGTTTGGGTCTTTATTTTTCTTACACATTAAAATAGGCAACCAAATACAAATGAACTCAAAGCAGGAATGTGGACTTTGGTTTGCTTTAAATTACTGCCATGAAGATAAAAACAAAAAAACATAATAATCTCCTTGAGCTTCAATCGGAACCTTTTTATATTCACATATTCTGCACGACTCTGCCTTTGAACGCAGTGTTTTCATTTTATTACGCTCAACAGGCATGGAAGGAGAAAGTCACTGACCTTGTGAGGAAACAAAAGCCACATTTCTTTTTTGTTCTGGGGGGCTCTTTGCTACTTAAGTATTCAATGAAAATCTAAGACAGAAGTAAAAAATATCCGCACATTTAAAACAACATCAAGTGGCTGCATTGTATCAGTCCGACAAAGGCAGGGAAGCCGTTTTCTTCTCTGCAGGGCACTTATCGAGTTCATGGTCAGACACCAGGCAGGTGAGATAATCAAAACACACAATGGGCACAAGACTACGGGCAGCGGACGTGGAAGAAAAGGCTTCGCTCGGCGGGATTCCCTGCATGCAGTTCTCTGTTCTGACACACTGCCTTTCTGAGACAGTTCAACAAGGGGCTTATTCATAACAATGAGTAAGTAGCTTTAGAAAACTGTATGTTTACAGTTTTCAATTGGATGACGCAGTCAGAAGGTGCTGCCCACTGTGCCCGTCGACGAAGCTTGAATTTTCCCCGTCTCTCGCTTTCAAGCGTGAAAATAAAGCTGACAGTGAAGAACCGACTGCTCTCATCAAGTCTGTCCCTGCAAGAGCTTTTTCCTGCAATCATGATCTGGTTCGACTTACCATTGACCTTTGTTGGTCATGTTTGATGCAGGTACATCTGAAGATACACTAATGCTACCAACCCACCTATCAGCACCTGTTGTATAATATCTATTTGTTCTGCACTTAAAAATGTCTTCACCAGATCTTAAAATTTGAGATAACCTCATATGAATGACATGACATATTACACTGACATTTAAAAAAAATTAACCAAAATGTAGAAGCAATTGGAAAACTAAGTCAATCCTTACTGCTTCAGAAGGAATTAAGAGGCAAGTAACAGCCAGGTGCAGCTAATCAAAGCCACTAGTAGGTAATAAAATAAAGTTCAGCTAATCTGCAGCATCCAGGTGTGTGTTACACAATGTCAAGGAGGAAAAACATCAGCAATGATCTTGAAACTGCTTATCAATCTGGAAAGGGTTATAAGGTCATTTTCAAACTAGTTATCTCCATCCTTTTACAGAATGGAAAACATTCAGGAAAGTTTTCAATCTTCCCAGGAGTTGACATCCCAGCAAGTTCAGCCCAAAGTTAGAAAACGCTACCTCTCAGCCTCGCCAGGCCTCAGTTAACATGTTAAAAGTTCATTTTAAACGTCATTCCAGCACAATTAGAAAAAGACAGAACAAATGTGGCTTGAGAAAGGCCCAGCACAACTCAGGTTTACAAAGCTGCATCTGAACAAACCAAAAGATTTCTGGAACAATAGCCCATTTTCCACCTCAGGAAATTTTTTCATTTACTCAGCATTTCAAAATATCTTAGCACATTTCTACTGACATTACCCAGGTAAAAAGAAAAAAAAAACTTCACTGAAAAAAAAAGGGCACGATAGAGGGGTAGGACCTATCAGATTCCCAGGAAATCTAGAGGGGCAGGGCTGTGTGCTGAGGAACTCTGGTTGGTGGGGCACACTTGCAGAGTTTGGTATATATTATTGTATATTAAGATGATGTGTGACTTCAGACATGTGTATTTCACTTCTACAACTCCATGTTTTAATCATTTGAAAAATGGAGCTATAAGAAGTGGACAGACAACCAAGTCTGGCTTATTTTCAGTGCATTTACTGTGTCTGGAAGAACAGGTGACAAACTGGCATAGCTGAATGTTGGACACACAAAAACAAATTTGGGAAAAGTTTAAGAAACTCAAACAAAACTAGATCTAGAGGTCTAGAAGAGATCTAGAAGCACTTATAACAGGATCCTCCCCCCTAGAACACCCTCTTCCCTGGCCACCGCAGACACCCCTTGCACCACCAGTTCCAGACATGACACAGACACCGGCCACAGTATCTGCAGGTCAGAAATGAAAGGCCAAAGATAAATGATAAATAAATTCCGGCTAAGAAAAATTCTTGGAAAGGTTGTTGAAAAATCCACTAATGTAACTTTGGACAAATGAAACCAAAGTGGAGATGTTTGGACATAACGCAGTAAACTAAAAAGTATCAGCACAAATGCCTCACACCAAACTACAGTGGTGGGAGCATGATGATTTGGTTTTGTTCTGCATTAAGTAGACCATGAACTTCTCTGAATACCAAATTATTGTAGAGTCAAACAGCTAAAGCTTGATATGGTTCATGCACCCTGACAATCACCCCAAACACAGCAGCTAATCTACAACAGAATGACCGAAAAAGAGAAAAGAATTAAGGTGTTGATGTGACCAAGTCAAAGTCCAGGTTCAAAGTGCAGAAGCAGACTTCAATGACCTGAAGAACCATGCACAACTGGACTGGAAGTCCTCCACAACAACGCGAGAGGCTGATAACATACTGAAAATAGTCACTTGAAATCATTGGTGCTAAAGGTGCTTCTCCAAGCTGCTGAATAATGGCGGGAACATTTTTACACATGCTAATCACATGTCAAGACTTTTATGTTTACATGAGATATTAGTGATATGGGAAGTCCAACCTGCTTGACTCTATCCAAGAGAATTGCTTGCTAAAAACCTAACAAAGTAATCACTGCAAACAGTAATAAATAAATATTTATTTAAACTATAATAAGATTAAAAGGTATGCTTAATTGGGATTGGGGCTGTGGCTGCTACCCATCCAAGTCTCAGATAGAAAAACTATCAACTTGAGTGCACTTGCATTGATCAGTTCTGCCTTTTCTTTCCAAATTTCTATTAATAACGTTTAGTAATAATAAAAATATTGCTTAGATGTAGTGCTGCTGCACCCATCATTTCTTCACCTCACCTTTCTGTACGCCAGGTTCCAGTGGCGGTTTTGGCTGGTTACAGATAATCCCATTACCCATGTTAAAAGTGACAACCTATTTTGATAAAATGCCCTTCAAACCCAAAAAAATGGCTCAATAAACAAAGTCAAAGTCAGCTTTTTTTGTCCATTTCTTCACATGTACGAGACATAAAAGGAGACAAAATTTTGTTTACCACTGTCCCGCGGTGACGACAGAACAGGACATTTCAACACTGAAGTAACCATTAACAATAAAAAGTGCACAGGCACAACAAATATCGGACATTACACACTGATAATAAATAAAGTGCAAAGATTTAAGGCATGAACTGAGCCTGAGGCTGTAACAATAACAAGGGTTCACAGTTTGACTTGAAAGTAGCAGCAAAGTTGTTTGTATAAGTTGTAGTACTATGTACAAGCAAAGAGCTGTTTGTATATGTTATGTATAGTAGCACAGAGGCAGTCAGTAATAGCAGCAGGTGTGCAAAGTGGCATAGTGCACAGCGGTCATTAAGTGGGTTAGAGGGTGTCAGTGTTTTTCTTTTGGGGGTTTTTTAGCTAGTGGAAGGAGCTGAGGGCGGAGAGGGGAAACAAACTGATGTACCAATAAATTATACAAAAAAAAAAAAGTGAAAAGATTGTTTTTCCATTAAGAAACCTATAAAACAAGACACAAAATTTATATTTCTTTTGTCATTTTCAACAGTTTTAAATTAACTATATACATTTCTATGTCATTCTCAGTTCAATTTATCCATTTATTTGGGTTTTTTTTTCCCCTCAGTTTTTACATCTGTATTTATTTTTCTGTTATTTTCCTTTTACATTTTCTTATACCCAAAGTTATTTGTTCCTGTATTTTATTTTCATTTAACATTTAAATTTATTCATTTAGACTTTTTTTATTCAGTCATATTTATGTCCCCATTACTTTTAATCTTGCATTTTCTTCCTCCTTTTCTTCTGCCTCATTATGCAAGTGAGGGGGACTTTCGAGGTGTGTCTTGGGCCAGATCCTCGCCTATTGATCAATCAACACTGAGAAGGTCACAGGCTGTTAGTGCAGGCACAGCCTCCTGCATGGCTGCCTGGCTCTGCCGAGCGAGGCTGTGGGAGGGACTTGAAGGTTTTAAGTCTGCAGAAATGGCTGACTTTCAACAGGAGACTGCACGGGATTTTTTCCTTTTTACTGAAAAATCACACAATCACTGATGACTGTTTCATATTTAGCGTGGATCAGTAACTGAGAGGCTGTTCCAGCTGCAGACCTGCACAACTAACAGGCTGAAGGTTCTGGTGAAGTTGCCCATGATGCTCAGAAAACGTTGCCTGGATCGTTGAGACAAAAACTTTTTTAAAATGGAAAAATAAATAACTCCAACTACTTGTTAGATATTTCATTTGATTAATCAACACAGCTCTCGTTGTCAAGTAGCCTACCAGCGTTCCAGACAGGGCTGACTGAGCGAATGCAGTGACGCTTTCCTAGCCTCGGAATAAAAAGATGAAAGAGGGAAGAAGTTGAGGAAGCGGCGGCAAGTGTCAGAAAATTTAGGATATTCCCTAATCAGCAGCAGCGGCGACATCACGTGAGTTCAGCAAATGAATGAAAGCAGAGAGACGGATGGTGTGTTACAAGCTGCAAACTTTTAACTGAACATAACATGATGAGCACTAGTTGAGATTCTCCATGACTTTGGTTTTTCCACCCTTGGATATACAGGGGGTCCACTATGGCGTTTTCCTGGCTGTGTTATATGTGACAGGTGGGTATTTCAATACTGCGGCTGCTCAACCAGTTTGTACACATAGGCTACCACATCTGTCTTTGTCCAGCTCAGGCAGCTGTTAACTGGGCCATTGAGGAACATTTTATTAGTCCAGGTTAAAAAATAAGGAAAAAACTTTGTGACTTCATCAGTGATATGATATATGATATGATATGAATAGTGAAGTCCTGTTGTCACTGTTGTATTGAGTCTTTGGATGAGCGTAAGAAAAAGAAAATCTCTGGACTGGTGGCTTATAGCTGTGTGGATATATAGAATATTTAGCCTCTGTGTGTGTGAGAGAGAGATAGAGCATGCATATGTGTGTGTACTTACATAAGAGCATATATGTGCAGTATATGAATTAGTGTGTCCTGGCTGAGTGTATGACTACTGGCCTGACTTTTTGTCCCAGTCTGGTCCTGAACAACTGAGTAATTTTTATTCACCTAACTGAACTAAATAAAAATTACCCAGTTACTCAATTAGGCAATTCACAACAAGGCGCCACGGTACGCCATCTCATGTATCTCAGAGGCTGTGAATAAGAAACCAACTTCAGAGCCGCTGTGTGCGGTGCGCCCTGTTGCGTTTTGTGAAAGTAAGATGGATTGATAATGCTGCTGAGTGATGTAGAGCTTAACTGAAATAGAGGGTACAAAACTGAGAAGATGATGATCCATTCTGACCAGGAAAGAGCCGACAGATACAGCCAGGAAAGGGTCACTACAGTCGGTCGTGTGCTGACTGCTGGTAGGCTACTTGACAATGAGCCCAATGCATGCCTTGAAAGGCCGCCCCCTTCATTTCCATAATCACGCAGAAATGCATACAGAAATGTAAAAAGGAGACAGAGAAATAATACACTTTTGAAAAAAATAGAGGACGAAAATGCAAGACTGGAAATAAGGACATAAATATGCTTGAATAAAAAAAAAGTCTAAATAAATATATAAAATGTAAAATGAAAATAAAATACAGGAATAAATAATTTTGGGGCAAAAGGTAAATTGATATTTTCCTTTTATGGGCTTAAAATAAAAGGGTAAAAATAACACACCAAATAAATAAATAAATTGAACTGAAAATGACATGGAAAGGTAAATAAAAGGGATTATTAACATGAAGTTAAATTACAGTTAAAAATGACAAAATATAAACGTATGCCATGTTTTAAAGGTTTCTTAATGGAAAAAAAATGTTTTTTCATTCTTTGTATAATTTATTGGCCCATGAATTTGTTTATTGAGCCATTTTTTTAATTTCTGTATTTATTTTTCATTTAGGCAGTTTCGGTCCTGCTACCGTACAGGGCTTCTCATTAAGTTAAGGTTAAGAGACAGCAAGAAAAAAGTTCAAGCTGAAATCTGCAGACTTTTTACTACTCTATGTGAGTGCCATTTTACAGAAAGTTGCAGTAAACTAGGAAACAGTGGTCTAAATCAGGATGTTCTTACCTGCTGTCCATACTGAATGCCTCCCATGGCGCCAGGTGTGCGACTCTGTATCCCCATTGGGTACCTCTGCGGGCCTGGAGGTGCGTAGCCCTGTCCTGGGTAAGAGCCTCCTTGCTGGGGTCCAGGTCCTGTAGGAGGCCCTTGCTGCTGCTGGGAGTAGGGGTTGGGTCCTCCATATGGTTGGCCGCGCATCTTCCCTACCTGGTCCATTGGGCTTGGAGGCTGGAGGGAACAGGAAGAGCAGATGGGATGTAATTATGAGCTGAAACAATGCGTAGTGGGACAATTTTGACTTCCATAATAATGCAACTAACTGGGAAATCTAGAATAATCTAGAACCCCTTCCAGTAAACATTGCTCAAAAACCATTCCTTAGTGAACAGAAACTGACTCTGCTACTGCAACATGTCGCACAAGCATAGTCTTGATAAAAAATAAATAAAAAATAAACAAAAATAGAACAAAAAGCACAAGGGGGAGAAAAAAAATCAAAACACAGTAGTGGATTTACTTTTACTAGAAAGGGAAAAAAACTGGCTACGAATGAATGAATGAGCCCACTACATCCGCCAGGAGCGTTTCCCTGCCCAGGAGATCACTGTGCCAGTGGGTGGATACTGTTACGGCAGGGAGAGTTTCTATGAAAATAATGTTAAGGAAGAGGAAGCGTCTGCGGTGACTGGAGCTGAGCCCGTACTTCAGCTGGAGCCACGTCAGGATGGAGGCTAGGGTGGTGGAGGTGGAACGAGGGGATGACCTGGGAATCACGTAAGCTGGGCAACGGATGTTACTTAGTTGCCTGGTGGAATCTAGTGCAACTTCTAAGTAAATACAAATAACAACAACAGCTGTATGTTCCCCATCAAACTGCCGGTGCAGCTTTAGAAACTCTGAGCCACAATGGCAGCTTTGAAGTAGCAACACCTCCTGGCCTGCTGACCCCGGGCAGCAGACACAAACCTTTCATTGCTTCCCACGGTTATTAATCTGCGTGTGTGTGTTTTTCCTTCCCCCCAAAAACCTCTTTCCCTTGGTTAAGGGAGACAACCACCAGGGCTATTTATAGCCAGTGAGACGGAGAGGGCAGTCTGCCGAAAATGTAACAGGTCCCAGCTGCACTGCTGTTTGAACCTGGGCCAGGCCTTGCTCTTCCTGGGCTTTAATAAAGCAGCAGGCTTTGGCACTCTATGAATGACAGCGCCGCAATGAGGGAGAGGAGGTTGGGTAAAATGGAGGGGGGGGGGGACTCAGCAGGAGGGTTGTGTGCATGTGTGTGTGTTGTTGGTGGTGGTGGTGGTGAGGAAGTGTGTGGATCAACAAGCTGTCAGCGTGGTCAACCGGCAATATCCAAGATAACATATTCCACTCCAGATTTTCCCTCTCGCCTCCCCCAGGCCACACTCTCCTGAGCTCCTCCAGGTTCAGGAGTGTAAATGTGCCTTATTGTGTGTGTGTGTGCAAGAAAGAAGTGGGGGTGTGGTGTGGCAAGGGTGTTACTATGCTCCCTAGGGTCATTACCGACCGCACCACAGGGGAAAGAGGTAACAGGCCTTGGTAAGCAATCTCCTGTGACCTCTAATGCACTTTTAACCCCAGTCTGGAAGGAAGGACACCATAATACAGCCCCCTTCTCCCTCCTCCCACCCTTATGACATCATGCCAAACAATACACCACTCAGCTGAGTGTGTGTTGAAGCCAATACGACTTTGTAGTAGTTTTCCAAACTATAACATGTGTCCAATTATGGCAGCAAGAACAAAAATAAGCAATAGCCCTTCCCTAATGAGCCATTTAAGCAGTTAGAACCTTCTGTGTCATCTGTAAAGTGTGCCGCTGAGGCCTGAATCACCCACCAACATCCTCCAGTCCAACATAAGAAATCACCTGAATGCTAAACAAAAAGCAGCCACAATAAAAAGGTAAATCTATTTTTCATTTAGACTAAATCTCCCCTTGATGACCAGGTCGTGAGACAATCAACCTGTCCTTTCCTTGCCAATTTGGGTCGATATTCTGCTGGCAGTGAGGATATTTCTACACCAGCTTTGCATACTTGCTTTTCTATTAATGAGCCCGACAGATTGTAGTAAGCTCGGTTGTGGAGAACCGCTTCTAACGCCCTGAAAAACAGCCGCCCACCTCACTCCTCTGTCCTCCTAAAGCAGGTTCATCTGAGAAGGTGGGCACATGGGAAAGGTGACTTGAAGCTGTGCACAACAGCAACAATATGTTCAATCAGGCCACTTTATATAAAATAAAAACATAAATAAAATAAGACAACAAAACTTCAGAGAAGGTAGGTTTACCTTCAGTTACAAGATCATCTAGAACTACATGACCTCCATGAGAAGTTTAAATCTGGTTTTATGTCATGTCACAGCATTGAACCGACCCTTTTCAGGGTTTGCGATGATTTGCTTTAACTGTTGATTCTGGCACTTATGCTGTTTTATTTCTTCTTGATTTCACTATTTTTCATTTAGACTAAATCTCCCATTGACGGCCAGGCCGTGAGACAATCACGGTGGATCCCTTTACTCTGGGATTGACCAGTCTCTCCTCTACCGTCTACAGCTGATTTAAAACTCAGTTGGCTGCCTATACAAGGACAAGACGGTGGAAGGACATTACTCCAGTACTGTGCTCCCTTCACTGGCTGCCTGTCTCTTTCAGATTTTCTTTTAAAATTTTACTTATGACTTTTAGATGTTTAAATGGTGTGGCACCTCCCTATCTTTCTCAGCTTCCGCATGTTCACCGTCCTTGTAGAACTCAGATCTGAAGAACAAAGGCTAGTCCCCAGGGAGACAGACCCTTTTCCTCAGCAGCTCACCCAGAACCCTGAATGAATTTAAATCTCTTTTAAAAACTCATCTTTTTACACTAGCTTTTAACTTCATGATCACTCTTTTGTCTTTTAAAGTTTACTTTATTGATGTTTTATTTTATAATATTATTTTACCAGTACATATTAGGTACCTCTGGGTGTGTTTAAAATTAAATTAAAATA
>JBAFTA010000019.1:4464669-4478468 GCA_036919975.1 Melanotaenia parkinsoni | reverse complement strand
TCCATCCATCCATCCATCCATCCATCCATCCATCCATCCATCCATCCATCCATCCATCCATCCATCCATCCATCAACAGACTAATGACATTCCTTGTGTTTACCAAACACTTATTCAAAGACTTCAAACTAGTTCTGTGGGGAGACTAAAGGTTTAAAAAGTTTTGACTAAAAATTAGAATTCATCACCCCAGCCGATCAAGACGATCTGCAGAGTTCACAATCAATACAACTTCCATGTATAATGCATGTAAATATCATCGGGTTTGTGGAAAAACTGCCACTTTTTCTTTAAAAAAATTACTCTTGTTGTTTTAATGTAATAAGTTCATTTTCTTATATCGAGCAATCCATTTTGCTAGATATAACCAGGTTATTAAGACATAGAAAGCTGTGTTTTATCAAGATCACAAGATGCTCAACGCCAGCTCAAAAGTTAGAAATTAGCACCCAGTTTACGAGTAAATGTCACAACTGGTCACGATCTTTAAAGGTTCAGACATTTATTTTATATCACTGCTTTCCTGAGCAAGAAAGACATTTTCTTATCTTCATCGTACTTTAAGAACAAAAACGGAAAAACATAATAATGAAAACTAGTTTGTTTTGTTAAGATGGCAACACAAATTATTTAGTTATCTAAAGAAATCAGCCATTGTTATCGTGAGATTCCAAGAGAGCTCATTCATTATTTCAAGATCAGGTAAAAGATGTCCACGCTGATTGTTGTTGAAACTCTAACTTTAAAAAGAAGATCTGTAATTACTATATTATAGGTTTATTTGTTGATTTTCTTCAAATTGTGGAGCAACAGAATTTTATCAAACAATAACAAAATCCCATCAGGTTCCCAAATTAAAAATATGTCAACCTAAAATGTTCACCTTTAGCTATCTTATTTTCAAACAAACAAATAAAATACTAATTAGAAGTTTGAATGAGTACAGCAGCTGTACGTCAGTAGAAGAGCCCTCGTCATTCTTTACGAGCTTTACTGTAGTAGGGAACTGGTAGCCTGGTGGTCACAGAGGTGGGCTTGGGTCTGGAGAACCCAAGTTTGAGTTCCCAGTGTACCAACAAGTTGAACCACTCTGGGCCTCTGTGCAAGGCCCTTAACCCCTCCCGAGTGCTCACCGGGGGCCAAAACATGGCGGCCCACTGTTCTCCAGTACATTTAAAGATGGATCAAATACAGAGCCAAAATTCCCAAATGGGATTAATGAAGTAAAAATGATTATAATTCATGTTATAAAATGACTTCTATGGTACAAACTGCATTTAACCAGATGACACACTGAGCACTCAGCCATGACTAAGCAGAGCTGACCTTGAAAACTGCTCAATTAAATACTCGCTATATTTCGTCTACATTTTTCTATTTTTTTTCTCTGAAGCATTAATAAAAGTGCTTTATGAGTAAGCTACTCTTTAACTTTGCAGCAATTAGCATCAGTCAATGCAGAGCCGCTGTGTTTGGGGTCTCTCGTTATGTCTTGGGACTTTCTTACAGAAATATTTGCCAATTATCTTTGACTATGTTTCAATCCATGCTCAATTTGGGATTGGCCTTGCAGAGCTGAGGGGGCATCCCTGATGACGCACTCCAGTGTGTAAGGCTGGAGGAAACACCTGGCGTTACGCCATCCAAAACAATCCCAACTACAAATCGCTTCCGAGTACTTGTTTATGAGCAAAGCATGATGAAAACCAACTGTACTATCCCTCATTATCCACTCACTTACACGTTCATTCATTTTGCACGGGTGGCCCAACTCAGGGGAGAGGTTCTGTAAAATCATTACCAGAAATAAATATGCACCAATTAAAAGACCGGCCCTGCTGATGTTAATGAATAAGAAGTGGAAGCATTTTAATAAACTCCTCTAAAATGCAGCCAGCAGCACTTATAATGGACAGCTCTTGAACAAGATAACCCGTGGGGTGAAAACTCAAGTTTGTTTAATGCTTAATAAATAAAAAAAAAATCAATTACCCTCCAACATTTCTGAGACTCATACAATAAGATCTTACATTGGATTTTTTTTTTAAATAGCACAAACATTTTAGCCTATGTGAAAATCCTTCATAAAGGTTTGAGTTGTGAATCTTTAACTCTAACACAATGTGGCTACAACTCCTGGGTCACATTTATTTTAAAAAATCTATTCTAGCCTGAAAATGACTCAGTTCAGTTCAAAATAAGTTGATGTCAATCCACAGAAATCCAAGTCTGAACGTAGAAGACATGCAACATTGCCACCTATTGTAGCAGAAAACAGCACGTATCCTCAACAAATCTATTCCCGTCATGTGTTAGTTGAAGTAAAATCTTGACTTTTTTCTGCTTGTGAACACATCGGAATAATTTTGAGAATAAACATAACAGGATATGCCCTCAAGGGCATGGATACACAGCTTAAAACAAACACCTTTAGTAACAATACAAGTTTTGTTTCAACATCTGTACAGATGTTTTCAAAAACAGGACAACTTTCCCCGACTTATTCCATCACCTAAGGAAAACATTACACTTGTAAAAGTGTCTGTGTTCGTATAATACTAACTTCTTTTCTAAAATGAACCTCTGGTAGAAACTTTTGAACATGCTTAAGGTGAGATTAAACATTTAAAAAAAAAAAAAAAAGAAAAAAAAAAGAGGATGCAAATTCAACCGAGCAGCAATCCACAAAAACATCCACACGCTTTTCATCTGCTCTGATATAAAAATACCAAATAGCCTCATTTGACAATCAGAGCCACGCGACTCTGTTTACTGCCCCGATGTCGAATCACAAATTTTTGGGGCATCAGGTCTAAAATGTTTGAAACAGAACATTTCTGCTGCCATTCAAACAGTACTGTGAATGTGCATTATGCAGCTGTAAGAGCCAGTGATTTACCTCACTGTGATTCAGCAAAGTGGCAATCAAAACGTGTGAAAAGCTGTCATCTTCCAGCTTAAAGCAACAAGTGGTGGTATCACTTCTCCAGATGAAAACTCTGCTGTTAATGGACATTATCTATTTGCTGGGAATAAAGTAGGAAAAGGCAGATGTCTGCAGCAGACATGTAAACTCACACAGCAGAGCACAGCCTGTGGCATTACAAATCTATCACCTGCAGATGCAAAACCATCTAAAAGTACCCATAAATAACACTTTTATTAGCAATGCCAAACAAAACTGGTAATATTCTAAGTCCTGACGCTGATAAATATTTTCTTCAATATTTAAATTATAAAGCCTAATCTGTCATCTTTTTTCTAAACATACTAAAGCTGTTTTGCATGTGACAGTACAGAGTAAAAACACTACACATGTGGCTGTTATCTCTTAGGAAAGAGATGCAGGTGAGCACTGTTGACATGGAAACCCTGCCAGTGGAAGTAAATTAGCTATTGTAAACCTGTGAGAAAAAAAAGGAGGGAAAAAAAAAGAAAAAACAGTGACACTTGGCTGACGCTTGTAAACACAACTGCAGCCAGTCCATCTATGAGGTAGGCCAAAGAAAAAGACGTTTAAGCACACAAGTCTTCTCCAGTCCTGATCTGGAAACAGTGGAAAGCACAGTTGTACAACGGTGCCACATGACCACACCTACTCTATCTGCTGTACCAGAGTCAGTAGACTTGGAAGAAGCGATGCACCCACTTAGTATACCCAACTGCAAACATAGAAATAAAAAATAAAGTCAGTGGCTAAAAAAGCTATACCAGAAATATGAATCTGCACATGTAGGCTTAAGGATAAAACAAACATAAAAAACAATGGTTGATTCATATCAGTACAGTCAGCATGCAAATTACTGCAGTGGGAGGAAGTGAGCAAATGGTGCTCGCAAAATGCTTTCAACAAATACAACCAAAGAGAGGGTTATTACCAAGATATTCTATCTAGTTCCTAGTAGTTGTCTGTTAACACAGCCGACTAGTATAGATTTAAAAAAAAAATATTTAACACATGTGTAAGTTGTGCATTTGCAAATATATATGTTTAAAATGACTAAATTATGTAAAGGAATAGGGACTATGTTTTCTTGATAAGGTGGAAGAACACACAACGGAGCAGAGGGGGCTGTTTTTCTGCAGCCTTCCATTAGAAGCAATTATAAATGGCCGAGAGCAGAAGAACGGGGAGCCAATCAGATCTCGGCTCGCATGTCAACCTAAGACCAACTGTCTCCTGGCTCTGACAGCAGGATTTTACCTCCATAATTCAAATCCCAAAGCAAAGGCAATCTACACTTTGCCAACTCCAACCAGCGGGGCTGTGTTTACAAGGCGATACACGGAGTCGAAAAGCAGAAGGAGAAAAACGAAAAGAAAAAAAAGCGAACGAGGCGCTACGAATAAAAATTCCCTGTCAATATAAATCACCAGCGGTCACAATCACACTTTGATCCTTGTAAAGAAAACACTTTAGTTGGTGTGGAGTGTTGCAAATCCACTGAAATAGAAGACATTTCTCTACTTACTCATATAGCGGCTATTTTAACCGATACACAGGTCTTTTCCTAATGATTATGCAAATGTCATTTAACGGCTATCGCTGTCATTTGCATCTTGTTTATTTCCTTTGCTAGCTACTGACACAACTTTGATGGCACCGGTGGGAGTTGGACATGTTCTGTTTTTAAAAGAGCTATTTTGCGCAGATACTCGCATTAATAACTGCAATATATAACCTTAACAGAAAAAAAACGCTAAGAAGAGTATCACCTTATCCTGCATCTGCGCGCGCGCACACACACGTTCTCCTCGCTAACTCTTGCTCTACTTAGCCAAACTCCTGCCCTGTACCGAGCAGGGACCCACACCGGCACACACAGCTCCCAAAGTTGTTCCTTTCGGAATATACGACTTATTTTTCTTGTCTAAACACTACTGCAGGAGTGGTACTGAGAGAAAGAGAGAGGCAGCCATTTTAGAGCTCTTGCTACATAGACAATGGCTGGTCCAAGGCAATATGCAACTCTACAGTGGCTTTCTTAGCTACTGAATGGGTTCAACTCTTGACAAAGTGTGGCAGGTTAAGTGAAGTTTACCTGATTTCTGTTTGGAGGTTGTCCAGTGTTGCCCGGGCTCATAGGAGGTGGATGGTGGGCCCTTTGTTGCCAACCCGAATGGATCCCACCATACTGACTGCTACCCATATCTCCTGGTCCCTTGTTGGCCCCTTCCTGATTGTTATAGTCTCCTTGGGGGTAGTTGGGGTAGCTCCGAGCAGAACTGGGGGATGTCAAAAGCTGATTTAAAGTTGGTGTAGACGTAGGCTGTTGGTTTCCCATATTATATCTCTGATTATTATAAGAGGCAGCCATAGCTGTGGTTCCTCCTGCTGGCTGTTGCTTGCCTGGCTGCCCCCCAGCCGCCGGAGGCTGGTTGTTACGCGGGGAATTCATGGCCCCGTATCCTTGGCCCTGAAAAGAAGTCCTGTTCTGAAACTGGTTATAGTTGTTGTAACTGTTGTGGTAGCCGTGTTCGTGGGAATTAGGGGGGTAAGGGTCCATCATGCCCGGCCCCGATGCAGCTGCCATGCCAGGGCTTTGTTGTCCGCCATATTGATGAAAAGGGGCCCGGTTGTAGTGCTGGTTGTAATTGTAAGGAGGTGGAGGAAAGGGGCCAGGGTGGTGGTGACCCATCCCGGGATGGTTACTCCCTTCGGGTCCGCCTGTATCATTCTGGTTACTGCTATTGTTATTTATCCTGGGTAAATTTCCGTTGCCGTTCTTCATGTCAGGATCCCCTCCTCCCCCAGCATTTCCAGAAGCGGTCCCGTCCTGTAGCTCCTTCTGGCCTGGAGATCCGCCGTCAGGTCCCGTTTCCTTATTTTCATGATGTTTCTCTCCCGGTACCGACTCCTCCTGTGTGTCCCGATCCGGCTTTTTGAGTTCGGATGGCGGGCTAGTGTTAAGAGTGGCGACGCTGGCGACCTGAGCGGCCATGATATCCCTCTCTCTCTCCCCTCCACTGTTTCTCTGCCTCTCTCTCTCAGCACGGCGACTCACTCACAAGCAAACTCCAAATAACCATTGAATATAAATACAATTATATTTGTAACAACGTACCCTTTGTCCCGGTTCATTCCCCCCTGTTACCTCCGCCCGGACTGGTATCCGGTAATCCACTGCGACTCCGTTAAAAGTTAAAATGGAGAGGGGAAAGTTTGTGAAGACTAAATGTGTAAATACAGAGCCAGGGAAATGATTTTCACCGACACAAGTCTGAGTGAGTGTATGTGTGTGTGAGTGTGAGTGTGTGTGTGTTGGAGGAGGGGAGGAGGGGGGGGTTCTGTTACAGAACGAGAGCGCGAGCTAGAAATCAACCAGACCAGCACGAGGCTCCGCGAGACACAGCCATCTTACCGACCTATCGCGAGGAAACGAAATCCCGGAATGGAATCTTAGCTAACCCGACCTGGACTGCGCTCTCTGCTTTAAAGCAATGTGTTTTTTTATACCGAAGAAGCGCGTTTCTTGAAGGGTTATTAAACTTTAAACTAATCTAGCACATAAAAATATAGCTTTATTACAAAAATACCCTTAGCTTCTATAATTTAAAAATTGTATATGCATTTAAAGCTCAGAAGGCAGTAAGATGATGTATTTTGTTTTGTTTTTTTTTTGGCATTTTTTTTTATTTAAGTTTTGTTTTATTCTAAATATATATTTTAAAATAAATTCAGGTCTAAACAATTCTTTTCATTTTGTGTTTGTTTATGAGGTACCAGATCATGTTCCTGCTTGCTAGCATATCATTTACATCATTGATTTTTTTTTTTTTTTCAGTCCTAAAAGTAAACAAAATTGCTGTGTTACACATAATTACAGACCTTTATAACAAGGCTTTGGTGACAAAATTCTACTTTATGACTTTAATACTCAAAGACTTTTTTGTTGTTTTCACAAGCCTTAAACTTGACAAAAGTGAGCAATTCTGGCTGCAGCAAATCTTTGTGTATAAGTGTGTGACACATTCACGGTCATTATTCTCACTATCTTATCTTATTAGGTGGCAAAACAAGTGACACAAAATAGGCCACAATGTCTACCATGAGAGTGGGCTAATGGGTGGAAATGACTGCCTCCATGTGACTGCAACTGCAAATGAGAGTGAGCACAGCAGCGCAGGAGAGTGGAGGAAAGCATGAAATTACAACTTGTGCATGTCTGTGCACTGTGTGTGTGTGTGTGAGAGAGAGAGATGATAGAAAAGGAGGAAGGATGGGGGATGGACTGAGCCAGTCACAGAACAGGAAGTGAAGACAGAAAAAGAGAAACAGTGCCGGTGGAAAAGTGACAGTGTGTAGGCCACTGAAATTTATGCATCACATGTTATCTGCAAAAAGTCAAATCTCACAGCAGCACACAAAAAAAAAAAAAAAAAAAAAATGGGAAGAGATTGGGAAGAAGCCTAAAGTCGCTCTATGCAATTAATAGGGACAGACACTACAGCTCTTCACCAATCTCTCTCTCCCCACCCCCTTTCTTCATGTTCTCTGCCTGCCTGCACTCTCCTAGCAGCAGCCCTCATGCTGCCTTCATGTGCTGTGGGCATTTTCTAAATTACCTTTACTCATTCATTTTCTGTATCGCTTAGTCTAATTACCTGTCACGGGGAAGCTGGAGCCTATCCCAGCAATTAACATTACCCGGCGAGAGGCAGGGTACACCCTACACTGGTCGCCAGTGCATCACAGGGCCAACATAGAGAAACAAACAACCACTCACACTCACTCCCAGGGAAAGTGTGCAATTAACCCAATATGCATGTCTATGGATGGTGGGAGAAAGCTGGATTACCCAAATAGAACCCGCGTGTAGACTGGGAGAACGTGCAAACTCCATACAGAAAGGCCACTTTCGAATCTCCCCCCAGCCGAAGAGAGGGGGTGGGGGACCTCTGAATTACTATTACAGCATGAACTCAAGCAACCAAATGTGACAAGAATAATGTGAAATGTCCAAAAACATTTCGTCTTACATTCCCAACATGTATGGTTTTAGAAAATGAGATCAGAGAGTACTGAAGCTATTTTATGGACACACCAAAACACTGAGATTAAACTCAGTGTATGGCTGGTTGAAAGAGGTATTTAATGATCTGGGAAGTATGAGCTTAAAAAAATAAAACAACCTCAAACAGCCCAACTCTAAAATAGAAGATGGCTGCTTTCAAGTAGTAAAAGTAGTTAAAACTGCAGTAAATCACTGTTTGTGTACTTCTTTTTGTGTTACAACTTTCAAATTATATAATGGACAGCATAAGACTACTCTACAAGTCAATAGTGACTGTTGAAAACAATAATTAATATGAGGTTAATTGAGCTGGATGTGGCCATTAAGTCATCAACCTGTTTACATCCCCCCATTTTAAAACCCTGAATTTATAATTTTACTATTTGTGATATTAGTAAATACAATTTAAAATTCAAACTGGGATTTTATATACACATATACATACATACGCATGCACACACACACACACACGCACGCACACACAAACACCTTCTTCCTTGAGTCCTTGGTATTTCTCCAGTTTCTCATGTTCCTTTTTCCTGGTATTTCCATCGTTGGGGGTGGCTACATCACTAAAGCTTTTCTTTGCTGCTTATCCATGATCACTATGTCCAGTTTGTTGGCCACCAGCATATTGTCGGTCTGTACCTAGAAGTCACACAGGATCTTAGCCCTCTCATTCTCCACCACCTTGGGATCTCTGAGTCTCTGATTGTGACCTATGGGTCTCCAGTCCATATTCTGCACAGATGTTTCTGTACACTATGCCAGCTACTTGGTTATGGCATTCCATGTATTCTTTGCCTGAAAGTATCTTGCACCCTGTGGTGCTGGGTTGTTTCAGGGGCCTCTGCACAGCCAGCACCTGGGGGTCCTGCCTGGTGTGGTAGATCTGGGCCTCGATTGCCCTGGTGGTCAAGACTTGCTCCTGTGCTGCCATGATTAGTGTCTCTGTGCTGCTCTTTAGTCCAGGCCTCTCTAGCCACTGGTATGACTTGTACATATCCACTATTCAGCTATCTGTTGGTGGTACATCCCATGCAGGGGCTTGTTCTCCCATGATGGTTCCTCCATTTCATTTTTCTCCAGGTTCCATTGCCTGATTCCATTCACTCAGTGCCTCATCCTTTGGGGCCATCTTCCTGATGTATTCATGGAGCTTGGACATTTCATCTTGGATAGTGGCCCTGATGCTTACTAGTTCTCAGCCTCCTTCTTTCTCCAGCTTATATTCCCAGTCAGGTATCTGATCACTGGCAGGGCATAGCTGTTAATTGCCCAGATCTTGTTCTTGCTATGGAGCTGACTTCTTAGGACTTGCCTTACTCCTTGCAGATATTTGGTTGTGGCAGCTTTCGTTTTGGCTTCTTCGTGGTTGCCATTTGCTTGTGGTATGCCAAGGTAGTTGTAGCTTTTCTCACCATGTTATTCTGCCCTCTGGGAGTGCAATGCCCTCTGTATGGACTACCGGCCCTCTCTTTGTTACCATTCAGCCACATTTCTCCAGTCTGAAGGACATACCGATGTCACTGCTGTAGATCCTGGTGGTGTGGATCAGTGAGTCAATGTCTGGCTTACTCTTTGCCTACAGCTTGATGTCATCCATGTAGAGGAGGTAACTGATGGTAGCTCTATTCCTGAGTCGTCCAGGGTGTGCCCTGCCTCTTACCTACTAATGCTGGGTTAGACTTTAGCTTTCCCGCACCCCTTAATGGACGAAGCGGTATATTTTCATTCATGAGTTCTGCCTTATTAGCACAAAATAGAAACCATCATTGTTGTTTCTCTTGGGTAATTCACACAGACCAACCAACCAGACCAATTATTAGCGTAGAATCAATTTCATCTCTCCATTCAATTTCTGTGCTTCCAGACATAGATTGATGTGTAACGACGGAGTATCAATCCCACTTTAAAGATACTACAGAACTTTTGCGGATTTTCTCAGTGACGCATCCCCTTTCGACACCTAATTAGGCGTACAGTACATCTTGCATTCCACCTGTACCATGAGCCCTCTCCAGCAAGAAAAAGGTAATCTTATCTTGACTCTTGTCTCATCTCTTGCTCTGTCCCTTTCTCTCTTTTTTTCCTCTAATAATATCTTCCTGCTTTTCTTTGCTGAATCAGCCACAGTGCACATTCAAAACGCTAGTGTATGATGCCGTGCTTAAAGTGAAATTCAGCTACAATGTCACACCGTGTCTTAGAAGAAGAAGTTGTGTAGTGTGGCTTCTCAGCCTCTGAACTCTGCTGGGCAGCGGTGGCTCTAGAAATGCACGTAATAGATGTCACTGAACCATCAAACACATCCGGAACGCAGAATTTTAAGGTCAGAAAATTACGTAGTGCATCTCTAAAATGGACTTTTGAAAAAGTTAATGGCGTGACCACAGTCTGCAATGCAAGTCAAGGACATAGACACCTGTCATATCCCACACTGGTCTGTAAACCACCATTTTGAAACCTCCAGTTCAACATCTGGAGGTCACCTGCTTGGTTTTTATGCAACCACAAATGTTTTCCTTTGATCCAGTGATTAAAAGTCACTGTCTAGAAACTGAATTATTTCTAAAATGATCATCAGCAGGCTGATCAAAAGGAGTGACGAACTAATAATAACATTGACTTGTGGTAAAAATGAACAGTTCGTATTTCAACAGTGAAATTTATGGTTTATTTTATGGGATTCCAATTGAACTAAAGATAGTTTTAAGCAAGGATCCAGTGGCCATCAGTTGTTATACACATTAAGGTATTTCCCCACTTAGCATGTGTAAGTCATGTTAGACAAAACTGAATTACTGTTTTAATTCACCTTCAATCAGACTTTTAAAATACACATGAAATATCAGCCGGACAGAAATCACGTAAAGCCAATTTTTTTAAGTCGAATGAACACGACTGGATGATTTGATCTGAATTGAAATGAACCATGACATGTGTAGCACAGGCTTCATGGATCCTGCCCAGGACTTTGACCAAGAAGAAGAAACCACAGTGAATATTGTGTATGTTTTTTATTTATTTATTTTTTTATATGCTTTCTTTTTGTCTGTTTGTTTGGTTTTTTTGGTCCATTAAATATTAGGTAATGTGGAAAAAACAGATGCTCGCTATATGAAAAGAAGCAGACCGCCACCTATCTTAGCAAAGTCTGACATACTTCCATCACTAAAATGATTCCCCTCCTGAGCTTGTACCCTTGGACAAGGACAGTAGTCTAATTAAGTGTCCCAATCGAGTTATGACTGTAGCTCGATTTAACTGTGCATGGATACGTGTCGAGGGACCTTATCTCTGATATTGGTGACTGTTTACATGCAGTCTATTTGATGCAATATGACTTGGACTGAATAAGTCCAAAGTCACTAACTAGGGAACAGCAGGCTTTGTGACTTTCATATTTTTTTTTTTCTGTCACAAATTACTGCTTGTTCTCTGTATCAGAAAATAATAACAATACATGATAAATTACCACCTTTTTTTTCAGGAGGTAAACATTCATATATAAATACCACAACAAAAGAAAACAAAAATGCATTTAAGTTGATTTTTCTTTATAACTGAAGAGCACTTAAATGCTGCAACACTAGGCTTTCACGAGTCTGTGGAAGAGCACGTGAAGGCAGCATCGCTCTCGCAAAGGCAGCAGAACTTTGCTATGTGAACGTGGGGGATGGGAAGCAGCAGCGCTCTGCTCTGTTCAGCTCAGCCAGCTCTTTCTCTCTACATTGCAGGGCTTTCAGCCCATATAGCTCACTCTGTCTGGAAACAGCTTCTCTTTCATTTTATTAAGTTTAATTTTAAAAAAGCAGAAATAGCCGCATGTATTTTAAATCTTGCAAACCCAACTTGTGTCTGTTTAGTGAAGAAGAGAATGCAGGGTGGAGGGGGTCAGCTCAGCTGCTGTCTGCTTATATAGGCTAAGGGAGGAGTGTGTGTGTGTATGTGTGTGTGTTAGCAGAAAGCACAGATACAGGGCTGTAAGAGAAGAGGGGGTAGGGAGCTTCTTCTTTTTAGCATAAACTTGCTGTTTGTTATCAAGGAGTGAGGTCTCTTCTCGCCTCTCTTTTATACGTTTAAAAACAGCACAGCAGTGTGAATTTCTGTGCTCTGTTCCCTCGGTCTTATTTTAGAAGAAGCTTCAAAATGTCCTGCATTTTCAGCATTCACCTTGAAAAATATTTATCTGTTGTTTTCATTCCCTGTGCAGCTGCAAAGTGACTTAAAACAATTAAGTTAATTTGCTATGTTATATCTCTGTGGGGAAACAAGATGCAAAAAGACCTCGTGTGCAGCTGGGAGTGCCATGTATTTATTTATGCGATTCTTGTTTTTACAAGGATAAAGTGTTTCCCTAAAATGCCAAGCTGCCTGTTCAGACAAGCTCAACAGCAGCTGTGTGGATACCATGAAGATCAAATAAATAAGAAAAATATGATTCTTGAAATTAATATAGCTTGGCAAGCAGACTTTTCTGAAATACTGATCACCATAGTAGTTTCCAATTGATGTCACAGCTGCTGTTTATATTTAGTCAAACTGTTGCCACAAACATGGAGAATGACTGGTGTTGATGAGTTACTGTATCAGTTCTCAAAATCAAAATCATGTCTGGCTCATGTAAGAAAAGACGGACACTTCTCTTCATAGTATTTTGAAACGGAAAAACAAATCTGATGTACAACCCAAATTCCCTAAAAGTTGGGACGCTGTGTAAAAGGTAAATAAAAACAGAATGCAATGATTTGCAGATCTCATAAACCCATATTTTATTCCCAACAGAACAGAAACAATATATCAGACGCTGAAAGTGAGACATTTTACTATTTAATGGAAAATATTAGCTCATTTTGAATTAGATGGCAGCAACATACTCTAAAAGGTTGGAACGGGGGCAACAGAAGGAGCATTTCAGAGAGGCAGAGCCTCTCAGTTGTAAAGATGGACAGAGGTTCACCAATCTGAGACAAACTGCATATAAAAATGTATTAATATCAGAACAAACGTTCCTCAACATAAAATTGTAAAGACTTTGAAGATCTCACCATCTATCAATGATATCATCCCATCATGTATATCATCAAAAGATTCAGAGAATCTGGAGGAATCTTTGTGTGCATGGGGACAAGGCTGAAGGTATGCTGGTGATCTTGAGGCCTTCAGGCAGCAGTGCATTAAAAACTGACGTGATTCTCACTTGGAAATTACTGCATGGGCTCAGGAACACTTCCAGAAATCATTGTATATGGACACAGTTTATCAATAAATCCACAAATCCAGGTTAGAGGATGTCCTTCTTGCAGCTGAAGAAATTCAACCTGCCAAAGACAGTGATGGTGCACTTCTACACCGCCATCATTGAGTCCATCCTCACCTCCTCCATCACCATCTGGTACGCTGCTGCCACTGCCAAGGACAAGAGCAGACTGCAGCGTATCATTCGCTCTCCAGAGAAGGTGATTGGCTGCTATCTGCCTTCCCTCAAGAACTTGTCCACCGCCAGGTCCCTGAGGTGTGCAGGAACGATTGTAGCTGACCCCTCCCACCCTGGTCACAAACTCTTTGAGATGCTCCCCTCTGGTAAGAGGCTGCGGGCCATCAGGACAAAGCCTCACGTCATAAAACAGTTTCTTCCCCTCTGCAAGCAGCATCATCAGCAAGGCCCGGGACGCCCCAATGACTCTGACACTGATTCAGCCATTGTCCTTCCTTCCTTCCTTCCTTCCTTCCTTCCTTCCTTCCTTCCTTCCTTCCTTCCTTCCTTCCTTCCTTCCTTCC
>JBAFTA010000019.1:4449902-4460624 GCA_036919975.1 Melanotaenia parkinsoni | reverse complement strand
ATGTATATATAGACGATTAAACAATATTGTCAGGCATTAAAAAGGATTTCCTTGCTAGATTTTTTTTAAAAAAATTTAATTTTTACCTTAATTTTGTATTTTTTCAGCTGATTATTACAAACAGCACTTTTCTTTAGAAAATATCACAAAACTTCGTAAGTTTACTATGCTGCCACGCTAATGATATGCAAACAGTACACCTGAAATGAGATTCTCCCAGTTGTACCTTCCTAAAGTCAATAAATTAATATTAACTTATAAAATGTAAAATTTCTGTTAAAGCAAATAATTATACCTGAATAAAGGATCAAGAAGCCATGTTTGCATTAAAAGGGATGACAATGAGGGAATCTGAGTTGGTTTTGAGGTAAAATAACTAATTCAAACATGATGAAAAGGGCTCGAGAAGATATGGACCAAATCGACATGTTGAAAACTGAGTGATTAAGTTACCTGTTACAGAACAGCCCCCTGAGCATATATTAACATGAACTGTGGCAGGCAGAGAAGATGAACTGAACACAACGAACGAAGTGAATGAATCTGAAAACTAAACAAAAACAGAAATGAATTGTAGTGGTACCTGTCTAGCACCAAAAATAGTCAGTGAAAACCAAAGCAGCTTTTTATGGAGAAACTACTTTCAAGGCGCAATATCAGTGTTGTGATAAGAGGCAAGTGTATTGAAAAATGGCCGATGTAATTTACTCTCAGGGCCCCAAAGATGCTCAAGAGACCAATCTTCTCATATATTGAAATTGGATGTTTTCAGCTATTACCAGTGAGATCATTTTCTTGTTCCACTCTTTCAGCCTATTGTTTACAGATGCGCCTTTTGTTGTGCCTGAACTCTTATGGGGACTGTTGTTTGTGCTGCTTGAAGCATGATTGCTTTAACCTACGGAGGGTGAGGAGGAGGTAAAGCTAGGAGAAAAAACAGAAAACATAATGCACTAACGTAGCAGTTTAATGTAAGCTAGGTGTGGGAGTGGATGATGAAACAGAACAAGCATATTTTTTTAAAACACAAATTTACCACATAAAGCAAGCTGTACCACAAGATGTCATGTGGTAATGTGTCTCCCCTCATGTTTTCTTTATATTTTGCTCCAAGAAACAAGAATTTTTTTTAATCTTTTAAAGTGATCTTGAGCAATAGCTCTCCAGGCTTTGTCTGAGTTTTTATTTGGATGTTGGCTACTTTCTGAACTCAGTTTCAGTCCAGTCCTTGTGCCTGGCCATTTCCAAAGTAGTATGTTTTATTTGTTTTGTTCATTTTTTAATGCACTTTAGCATAAAAAGGGCATGTAACTCCAGGAATGTTGTGTCGACACATAACAGAAACTTTGCTAAGAAATAAAAAATAATAAAAAAATTAAAAAATTACAGTATTTTTTATTGACTTTGTTACTAGTGGTTTGTCACAAAGAGGCATAATTTGTTCCATTTTTTTTAACATGACAGTGATGACACAGTTTGATATAAAATATCAATTTTTCTAGCAACAAGTTAATTTCTAAAGATGTATTAGCTTAAAACTTAGCATATCTAAGCATGGCTTGCCCTAAAAACTGGTCAGGAAAAAAACTATCTAAAGTCCTGCCACATGACCTGAGAGATGCATCTGGATCTTCAGTTATTCCCAACCTGTTGGCTGAATCCTCATCAGAAATGGTCTTTATGGAACAGTACCTGTCAAGTAACCATTCTTAAGGAGTCGAAACAGGGAGAAAAGGGAGAAAATAGCTTCTCTGAAAACACAACACGTCCAGCCTTAAAGCAGAAGAGCACACCGGGTGCCTCCTGTCAGCTAAGAACAGGAAACTAAAGCTAAAATTCACACAGACTCAACAACACTGGACATAGAAGATGGAAACATGTTGTCTGGCCTGAAGTGCAGCCGACAAATCTGCAATAACTATGTAATGCCTTCATGTCAATATGTAGTAAAATATCAGAGAATGTAACACCGTACTGAATCCATGTCACCAAGAATTAGGGAAGTTCTGAAGGAAAAATATTGTCCAACCTGGTACCAGCAGTGCAGACTTAAGTGTCCAGTGAGTGTATGTGGAGTAACTAGCCTTTGTTCAGTGTAATACAGCATGACCCCATGTGTGGCGGCACACTTCAGGAATGACCTTTTGCATCCATGCTGGGACACCAGTGGGGGAGTGAAGGGGACCCAGCACCACCCACCAGTCTGCTGTGAAAACAGAACTTTATCTTGACTCTGCAGGGTGTCTGTAGGATAGGAGACTACAAGGCTTTTAAAGGTTTTGAGAGACACTATTCTATTTGTGGCTGCTTATTGTCCTGCAGGGGAAGGAAGGCTTAGGATCAGGGTGGCACTGGCTGGGGGTCAGATCTCAAGTCTTTGCATTGAAATGCTGATGAGAAAGAGGACAATCAGCTGTAATTGCTCTTTTGCTGTAACTCTAGGCGACACACCTCCAAGCTGAATACCAGGAAAACAAACCCTGAGTGCTGATATGCCCCAGCTGCTTACCTTTTTCTCCCCGTATATTGAAGGAGGATACAGGGATTAAGAGACAAAATGTACCATAATGTGTGACAATAAAGCAAAACGAGGCTGAACATATGACTTTCCAGTTTTTCTCCATCTGCTGCCAGTTGAGTTGATAAAAAATAATCCGCGGTTTCCTCTGAATGTGATATGAGAGCTTACAATTTGGAACGCATCATTTGGATCATTTAGGATTTGGATCAGCTTCACATTTGAAGAGGGTATTTGAACCAGAACCTTAAGAGACACTGTGAGGCACAGCTCATGCCAAATAGGGCATTTATAAAAGGCTGGCACAGGCCCTACAGAGTGAAGGCTGGCAGAGGCATGATGCCCACATCATAGTGCCAACTAAGGGTTTTGTTTGGCATGTGTCTCTGTAGTATGGCTTGTCTCCTCCAGACAACTGGCCCCAACACAACTTAGCATTAGGTTGCAGAAGCTTTGCAAGCTGAAAATGATTAATTGAAAAGCCAACTGTCGGTGGGAGATGACGTGCAAGAAATAAATGCCAGTAAAGTTGCCTCCTTCAGTCTTCAGCTGTCTGTTTGGACTGCTTTAAAACAAATCTATGATTTAAAACAAAACAGCTTTAATGTAAACAAATGAAGGAAAAAAATGCAGCTAATGTGTAAGCGTGAACCAGGACCTGATTTTTATTCTTGCACATCTGTCTGCGTAGCTCAAGTGCTCATATTATGCTGGGTAATTTTCTAACACAAATGGATGGGTATAGTCTTCTAAAAACAAAACAGCTCAGAGCTTGCAATGGTGATGCAATGCAGCGATCAAAATCTGATTGGATAACAGTTAACTCGAGCCAGGAACTTCTGACTCGAGCTGACAGGCGATTTATAACAAACAGAATAGAGCACCACAAATGTCGCCCTCATGAGGGTAAAAGCATTGCCTATAACGAGGTTTCCTCGTGACAATTTATACTTTTGTGTTCCTGGCTTTACAGTTGTCCAAAGAAGCTGATGAACTCTTTATGTGTAAGAGCAAAAAGTAACAACAGGAATAAAGAAACCAAGAGGTATCTTTGTATGAAGCTGTCACGTTATTTGAGCAATGCCCCCATGTGGCAGTAGGAAGCTGAGGTTGTTAATAGACTGCTAGACTTGATATTCCCCTCCTTGCCAGAGGTAGCACTGCATTAAGAATAACTGAAAGATAAGACCAAAGAAACGATGGACAAGCAACTTGCTAATGTGTTGGTTAATACAGTTTTAGATGGATCAGTTTGATGTTCTTGACTTTGGTTGTGAGTTCACACCTTCGCAAATGAACCAGACTTTCTGAACAAACACAATAAAATTCAGTTAAGAAGGGCTGGTGTGAATGCACCCTAAAACAGGCAGTATTGTCTTTGCAGGAGTTAAAGTTAACAGGAGCTGGGAAGCCCCAACTCCAGCTAACACCAACCAGTTTCATAATAAACAGGATAAAACTGCAGAAATGTCACTAGCATGAGCACATAAGCATCACCTTTAACAAAATTCTCTGGCGGCGAGTCATACTTTGAAATACTTGGTTAAAAGCCAACGAACTCTTTCTCATTTCAGTGCAAAAACAATCAAAAAGAAAAACAAAACCAAGAAGCATCTGTGGTTCAATCTGCTCAATATTCTCAGCGTTGCCCTCATGTTGTAGCAGAAAGCTAAAACAGGCAGTCACACGTGCAGAAGGTGTTCAGAAACACTATGTAAAGGCAGTATGTGTGTTACTGTCTTTTTTCATGAGACTTCTAACTTAAAGATTTGTTTGGAGGCCTCTCAGAGAGATTTCGATATCCCTTGTTTGATAGCAGCTGGCGCCACATGGGCTCTAGGAAGACTGTCAGGGACAGCAGCAATGTTTTATTTCAGGCGGAGTGGAGAGCAATCTCTGTCCTGCACAAGTACTAATCAAGACAATAGAGAGAGATGGGCAAAGCATAGATGAAGTCATTTACTGTGCCTCATTTTAACCTGTCAAAACAAATCTACTTTTTCTAGATGTTTTTGTAATAGGAAGAGGTGATGTAGACAGTGTATTTTAAAAGGGGCTTTTATCCTAGGTGTGTCTTTATCTGTCATTCAAAGCCAACAACGTAAACACATATTATGGGGGAAGACGAAGGGGTTTCCATAGCCACAGTTTTAAATGGCACTGTCGAGCTGAATGCAGAACACCCCCCACCCCCACTTTTTTTCTTTCCTTTTTTTCCATCACTGTTTATTTGCAGTTTCATTTGACAACATTTCAGATTGTGTGGATGGAATTTATTTTTTTACATTATTTTCACTAAAAGAGAATGAATAAGGAGACAGGAGATGGACCAACTTGGGGGGGGGGGCAACATACAAGGCCGGTTATGCAGAAACAGATTTAATGTAAGGCTTGGCTCTCTGTTATGAGTGGAGGAGAGAGGAAAAAGCTGGTCTGGACTGGCAGGAAGTGGGGGAGATGGAGAAGCGATGAAAACAGAGCTGCATCCATCGCACTGAGCTGGATGCAGAAGCACTCAGAGAAGCTTTGGAGAAGATTCAACCTCAGCCACTGTCGTCTCTCAGGAAACGACTTGTTGGAAGCAGGTCCTGCCCCCTCTCTGGATAAACAGTGCTACAATACACTGAATTAACTGCACAGGCCCTAGGGAAATCAGGTCTCTCAACAATAAATTGGCAACCCCCACCCACTACCGATGGTTTTTATGGTTTCAGCTCAATAACACAGTTATTATTAAATCCCATTCAGTGAAATAACGTGTATGCAGGGCTCTTGGTTGTACAGCTACTGAGCTGCCTTTTCCCCCTCCCCTTTTAGTTGAATTCATTACATTACTTGATATTTCATAAGCATTTATTGATTATGGCTATGGGCTAGAAATTCAGTTCAGCATTTGGTTTCTGAATCTCTGCAAAGGTATTACAGCATTAAATCCATGTAAAAAATAACATTAGGTTAATGCTGTTTGTTCAATTTGTCATTAGTGAATGCTCAGTTCATCGGCCACCCATGCAGCTTTGCTTCTCCCTTGGAGGTCTTTACTTTGGCGAAACACAAAAACATGAACATGTAAGCAAGAAACAGCATTTACCAACACAATGTGCACTGTGAAAAGGGGATATGATCCGTGCAGTGCCACATTAAAGAGCTCTGGAAACCCTCTGATTCTGTTTCTCCTGTCATCTCTGCTGGAGACCAGGTAGGAACCCCAACTGTGGCTTCTCACCCGCCGCTTAATCTTGCCCACAATCACATTCAGTGACAGGCGCACAAAGCTATCCGGCGAGCCCAACAAGGCTCTGCTATTATGTAACCGCTGACAGCTGGGCCTTTCATGGGAGGGGTGAACCCCCATCCGTGTGGCAGCACTTTGTGTCAACCAGACGTGACAGTCAAGAAAGAGTCTGAGTAGAGGAAGGGTATTATCAGGCCAGGCAGGAGCATACAGCCCCAATACAACAGACTCAACTCTAACATTGCCTCTGAATCCTTTATCAAATATCATAGAAAATACTGAATCTGTGCGTCACTTGATAACAAGTTCCTGACCGTCATTGGACTGTGATATTAGTGTAATCAACAAAACAGACACAAAAGTTTTGGCTGTCTTGTTTGCTGCAGAAATATACACGAAGTCTGTTAAATAAACAAAAAACACACCAAAACTTTGAGATTCATGTGCAACGGTTTGAAGTCTAAACCAGGTGACATCTCCTTATTGTGTCTTTTTTGATGGTGGCACATAACATTGAATGCACAGACACCCAAATGTTTGGTTGAACTGTGCATTGCCTCCCTTTAGGCCAATGGAGCTTTGATGCTGTGAACACACAGCAGAGCCAAAGCGCCCAGAATAGCAGGGGGATAATCAGCAGACAGCGTGTTGGTTTTGCCACCCTTTCTAAATAATTCCCTGTTGTCCCAGGGAAGAATTGCTGTCAGTGGCGGCATTCCAGGGCAGACTGACTGCAGTGATTGGAGAGTATGAGGGCCGCCGTTGAGATAGTGTAGATCTAAACAAGTCGGTGGTCACGCAAACATGGCCTTCAACGTGATCTTCAGTCAAACATGGCCTCAGCTTTATTTTAGACATGAGAAACAGCGTATACATGTATTTATGTTTATTATGCAAAGAAAATAAAGTTTTTGGAAATCTGATAGCATAACAGATCTAAATGAGACATGTAACCTAATTAGAATTGAAGTTTGTATAAAGATGCTGTGTTTAAGACCTATTAGAACACATCTTTCTAAGATAATGGTCCTATAAAGTTAATAGACTGAATAGAGGATGTATTCTTCCAACTTTTCCATTACATTTCAACATGTCTATCCTGGATATAAACAGCTTCAGAGGCCTCACACTGCCACACCAGTTCAGTTTTATACCGTGGGGCATTTTGTGCATATGTTAACTGACCACCTTGGCTATTTTTGACATCAGGATGTTCCAGTTTACCGACCACCAGCATAACCAGTTCCTCTAACCCTGTAGCTGATGTCTAACGCTCACAATTAAGCTACAGATTGTCAAGTCTAGATAGAGGTCATAGTACAGCAACCGTTCCCTCCGTCACGCAGACACTTCATTAACACACAGCGAGTAAAAACCGGTTAAACTGTACGGGTAAACGAGGCTGTTTCCTCTCATATTTTCATGGAATATTTTGTAAGGCAATCTAGAACACGCTTATCATCTACTAGTTTGTTTTTTCAACTTCTAAAACGTGTTTTTGCTTTAGATTAAAATCAAAATCCACTTCGGCTTTTCCTCTAAGCCGGAGCCTCAATTTACTGTGTGTGTGCTTTCAGCACCGCAGCACTCACTGACAACCTTCAGGATTCTTCCGCGGCTCACTTGTGTGTGCGTGTATGTGACTGTTATTGGACATCAGAAAACAACAACGTTTGTGCTCAAAACGGCGTACTTAAACCGACTCCAATATTTATTTTGGATGGTATTTTCACGGGGCAGGGAATGTAATGCGTTTCAATGTCTGTATAATCGGGTTAGGGAACTTGGCGCACTATTTCGTCCCAGCTGTCCTCTCTTTCCAACGCATACAATACATTCCTGTGTTGTTCCGCGGTGTGACAAGGCTCTGCCTGCCTGCTGTTCCTGTAAACTCCCGCCTTGGCTCAATGAGCGAGAGAGACAGAGAGACCCAGCCAGAGAATGGAGAGAGAGAGGGGGAGAGAGAGAGCGAGAGAGAGAGAGAGAGAGAGAGAGAGAGAGAGAGAGGGAGAGAGAGAGGAAAAGCCCTATAAAACCAGTAGGCCCCCATTGGAGTTCATTTTCCTTTACTGAGCATGCATGAAGTTCTTCTGGTTGTAATGAACACAGCAATCATGTAATAAAATAATAACTCACACTCATCACAGGAAGGAATATCAGTCTGCAAAGCAAAACAAACAAATTATTCAGTTGTGGTTAACGAAATGCAGCTAGCCCACATCACATTTAGAAAGCTAAAAATATTAATCTTTTATCATATAATTAAAACATCCCCTAACATTAAGTTTTTACAGTTTTGCCATGATGAGACTCAGTGGAAACTTACCAAAAGGAGCAGATCCTTATTGGCTTTGCATCTGAACCATCAATTAATACGAAGTCAGGCTGAGATTAGATGGATGTGGTTGTGTGATGACCAATGCTTCAACTACCAGACCGCACACAAAACCAGATTCCAATGCCCCTAAGTGACAGTTTATGGTCTTTGATTTGGTTTAGCTGAAGATTACCAGGCAACAAAACTATCCCGAGTCCTGAATGAAACAGCCATCTGTTACATAACCCAGTAAAACTGAATTAATTTGACTCAGGGCCTAATCCTGAAATTCGGCTGTAGATTGTTTTTTTTTTGTTTTTGTTTTTTTTTAACTCAATTTTCTTAGATCCCACCCAAAAAGTAGGTTAAATCAAAGAGCGTGGTGCAACTTGAGAAGAATAAAACAACATGTTAGATTTGACGAACGTGGATGTAGAAAACTTTCTTAAGTGGAGAAAAGATGGATGAAAAGACAAAAGATAGGCTGTTGTTTGTGTTGACTGTAAAGCAGGTCAAAACATGCTAATCCCCTTGTCAGGGCTGCCACACACTGGATGCCAGCCATTCCTTGTTGTATATAGACCTGTAGAGATCACAGCTCCTGCCTGATTCAGGTGTTTTAGGTTCAGCCAACTCCTGGTCCAGTCAGTGACCTTTTCCCCACTGCGCTTGACTCTTAGCCCACTGAGGGCAAGGCCCTTTAAGAACAGACAACAACCTCTTCTCCCAGCTTTATCCTCCCTGCTTCATGGCTGTTAAAACTATTTGGATTGTTTTACCCTCTGATCCACGTGCTCACACAATACCCATTGAGAAAAGGAGGGGGTGTGTGTGTCACAGGATCACTGCTGCGACCCCGAACATGGGTGTTCCTGGGTCCTATTCTCCTCCCCAGCTCAAATGATGTAGCTGAGCACAAGGCACGCTTCTAAAGGCAGCATAAAGGCTGTGAAGACAATGCAAAGCTGTGGATCCTACATCTTCTTTCTCTCTTTGTGATATTAAACTGATGCTAAAGGGACAGGGGGGGTGACACTGACAAATCTACTAATACCGCCATGGTGTCAGGAGCACTTCCTGGCTAGTTCTTTGTCACCAGCTACTGAAAGTACCTGATAACCTGCTCGCCCTCTTACATCTCAGATGTTGTCTAATGGGTGTGCAGGTCAGCGAAGTGTTGTAGCAGCAGATCATGACACCTCAGCTTTTACCTATGAAATGAATAACATTAACTCAAGCGCTTCTTTTGGATGTGGGGAAAACACCTGGCTAATTCTGAGCTGAGATGCTTTCGCTTTCTTTTGTTCTTGTGATAATATCTCATTGAGGGAGAAGATTAATTTGGTTAAAATCTTCAGGAGGAAAAAAATCCAGCTGCTATTTTTAGTCCTGATTGTTTCTTCTTTTTTTTTGTAATATTTCACAAGGCTCTTCTTGATTTGTAAGTTGATTTGACAGCAAAACAAGACAAGCGTCTATCTCAGTGATGATGGTGTGTGTATGTGGGTGTGTGTGTGTGTGTGTGGAGAAAACATAACAAACAGCTCTCTCTTTTATGGCTGTAATTAAAGCTGCAGTGGGTGGATGAGTGTGGGAAAGAAACAGAAGAGAAGGAGTCTGGTTCAGGACTGCCACCTAGTGGCATTCTGAGCATACTGCAGGAAGCAACAAGGCTGGTGCTTCATTTTGCTGTCATTATGTTGTCATAGTATGCAATGAGTGGGATTGTGCAATGCTTTGCGCACAGCAGATACTTTTTCAAGAGTTTAAGCTCTCACAAAAAATCTCCTGGTCACCTCTTATGAACCCTACGCATGTGAATGCCCGAGCTGCCGGTATCGCCAGGATCTATCATCTTTTCTGCCACAAAAGGCAAAAATAATTGAATAGGGTGACCCACACTTGGCAGCTGAAGAGGAGGATGGATTCTGATCCCTGTAATAAGTAGGGCTCAATAAGTGCTGCAGGAAGCCCCGGCTCTGCTCCAGCAGGAGAATGACTGGGTCAGATTAAGGTTGAAGAGTTTAATTATGAACAAGGAAATGAAGTTCTCCAAATCTCTGGCTCACGAGGTAATTTTAGCAGAGAGATGGCAGCTAGTGTTTTTTGGCCTCATCTTTTTCTCTCAAGTCTGAAGCATCCTCTGCCACTTCACAATCAGAAGCCTCCTGAGGGGTGAAGAGAAGAAGGGAGGTGGTGAGATGTGAGGGGGCAGAGGAAAAAGGATGTAGAAGGAGACAGGGATGAAGTGCCACTTAGGATATTGCTTCAAGGACTGCTCTCCTTGTTAAACTCATTGCTGTGGGCATAAATATAGCAAGGCGTCAGATGATTTATTGACACACGTTTGCTCTCCTTTTTCCTGCCTAACAAGCCTGTGGACAAATGAAATATTGAACCGGAGGAATTTTGCCTTGATTCACGCTCACAGTTCCCAGAGCCTGTGGGAAATCGTAGGGAAAGGAGTTTAGTGTCTGCATGAGTTTGTGTAACAGAGAGAGATTTGAAATGTGTGCCAAACTAAACTAGTTTTCTTTGTGTTATATATATTAATATATTTAAAAAAACAAAATAAAATTATATTATTATTATTATTATTATTATTATTATTATTATTATTATTATTATTATTATTATTATTATTATTATTAT
>JBAFTA010000019.1:4429801-4449802 GCA_036919975.1 Melanotaenia parkinsoni | reverse complement strand
ATTATTATTGTTGTTATTGTTATTATTGTTATTATTCTTGTTATTGTTATTATTATATGCAGATTTATCTCTTAGGTCCAGTGTCAGGTGTCTGCTTGATTTCTGTCCTTTTATTTCTTGTAGGGATTCTCAAACAACAGAGCTATTCGTCATTTGAGACAGTGTTCATCAGAATATTATCTTTCTCTTCCCAAAAGATAATGTCACAATGGTGAACATATTATATTGTCTCTTGGTTATGTTGCTTATCTTTTAAAAAAATAAGAACTATCCAGCTATACCTGACTCATTATGACACTAGTAGACGTCATGGTTTCTCTTCTGGCAGATTTCCCATCATCCACAACGTATCAGCTGTCCTGAGTTTTTACCCAAAATCCTTCACAGTATCCGCATAAAGACATTTTTTGAAATGTCAGACTTGAAGTCTGAATTAAACAGTTAAGTTCAATGTAAGTAAGTTCAGGAAACTATGGTCCTCTGTATATTAACACCCCTCATTTAACAAAGAAGCTATGAGAGGTTGCATCCTTCCAAACTAGCCTCAATAGCTGATTTCATTTTCTAGCGATGTTCTGAAGGTTTGCATGTGAGAAAAGCAGCATTTCCTCCCGTTCTTGTGCAGGCTTTCTATCCATTTTTTACATAAATTTCTGGAGAATCAGTGAGTTAGATAACCTCTAATAATCTGCAGTGTTTACTGCCAGTGGACTTGTGTACAATGAAAATAAGCAGATTTCTGCAGTGTATTTTATCTGGAAATGGTGAAAATGTAACGTTTAGTGTGAAATCACACTTCCAGGAAGGACACCATGCACAAAATACACAGCAGCAATCACCATATTTTCCCTGAACACATTTGTTCAGTCACAGTAAATACTCCTGATTGGACATCTGCTTTGTGTGTATCCCACATTGTGTGTGTTTAGCCGATGATTTCAGACTTGGCATCAAGTAATCTAGGAAAAAATTTTCATAGAGTGCATTATTACAGGGTCAGTTTGAATGCATAATGATGTTTTCCTAACCATAACCATCAAATGTTTACGTCATATAAAACAGATGAAAGAGACAATGAAAATGTAAAGTAAAGTTACTCCTGCTAAAGAGGTCAGGATGGAAGGAACCTGATTATGACTGTCCAACTTTTAAAATTAGGCATGTGGCTAAATAAGCAAGTTCCTTTACGGCTATAGCGAGCATGTAATGTGGATCATTTTGATTCATAAGGTACAGAGATGTGGGTTCAACCCTTTTTGAGTATGACTGATGTCTCCTCATTTATGCTCAGTGTTTAATAATATGCATACACATTTAAATGGAGCCTTCTGTTTATCCTTTGCATTCCTGTCATGAGTATTTCAGAATGTTTTCAGATAGCTTACAGATGGATAGCCCACCAGAGGAAATGAAGTAATACCACAGACAATTATAGGGGCAGTGTTGTGCAGTGTAGCTCATGCTCGACCAGAGCACCATTGTTTACGGTGCTGCTTCTTTTTATGTTTCCTTCTGAGAATGTACATGATCATGATCTCCACCATCAACTACAATCCCCACCTATTTACGTTTGTTAGGAGAGCATAAATGAGCCCTTATGAGCCATCTTGTGATAAAGAACAATGCCATAATTAGTAAAAGACACTTAATTCAGGTGCTCGATGTGCACAGTTTGAAATTCTGTCTGTGGACACTGGGCAAGTTGCTGAAATAATACTGACGTGTAGCCACAACCTAATTATCTTTTCCCCATGCATAAGTAATCCATGGCCACTCAATAAAAAATATTTTCTTCCAATGTCACCACACAGGCTCTGTATATATATGAGATCACAGATATTTTGACAAACACAGATCTTTATAGGTGTTTGAACATGCAGACAGCTTTAGGTACAGCATGTAGAGCAACATGTCATATAGCTCGTTGCCTTTCCTGCTGCTCATATGACACAAATTCTTGACCAGGCGATTTGGTTTGTTTGAGAAAAGTATATTATGAAAACCAGACCAAACAAATGTTTGAGAATTTTAAGAATTCCTGGCCCAATCCAAATGAGTTCCCCGGATTATCCCGGTGTAATTGTGCCCTAAAACTACTTTCCCACTTCTCAGTAAATTAAGAAAAATGGTTGTGGACTGCTTTCTGCCGCACTGATGTGCCTCGCCGTTCGAAGATACTAACCGTAAATCTCATGTAATTTCTTTGTCTCAGTTACTCCTCCTTTTTTGTAGCTTCTGTTTTTTTTTCTTTCTCATCCTTCCATCCTCACGATGTCAGTCCTCACCGCGGGTCGGAGGGTGTCACATCAGGACTGATTCGCTGTGACAATAAGCCACTTCCACTAATTCACTCATTTATGCTAATATGATTGACATTTCATTTCAGCACACCCCCCTCCCCTGCCACTGATGGGGTTGGCTGAGGCAGCCAGTAATCACTGACAAGGCCATTAAAGGGAGATTGCATGCAATTATCTCACTAATTCAGAGGGTTCTTTTTAATTTGGCAGCATAAAATTGTCAATCGTGGAAGTGTAATCGGTCTCATTCCCATTTGAGGACAGGACTAAAAATAAATAAGATTGGGGTATGCTCCCCTTTTTTGTGGTCTAATGAGAAAAGAGATGCAGAGAAGCCAAATGAATTGACAATATACAGACACTCTGAAGTTGTCCACCTGCATTCACAGCAATTAGGACGATGCAGGTATCCAGGAAGGTGATATTGTTTTTACTGTCACATCACTTCCAGTGCTGTTTATCCATCTAGAGCGTAGACCTTTGTTATCTAAATAACTTTAAAAATAATGGATGGATTTTGATAACATTTTCAGGAAATGCCAGAAATGGAGCAGGAAACAAGTGATTAGCTTTTGGGGGTGATCTGGATCACTGACTAAATCCAGAAATTCTTTTAAAGGATACTTTACTATGGGAAGACTGGGATCATTTTGCTATTAGAGCTTCCAACTAAAAAAAAAAATGCCCACAATTATTGTTCTCTGAGTGCTTCTAGTTCATTTTGTTTATTTACCATCATAGGAACAGGTATGTTTTTTTTAAAAAAAAGAAAACAAGCTGCTGATCTACTGGGATTTTCACACATGACCATCTCTATGGTTTAAGGAGAATGGTCTGAAAATAGAAAATGTCCAAAATGTCTCGTTGATATGAACTTTGTCAGAGGAGAATGGGCAGACTGGTCAGAGATGAGAGAAAGCCAAATAAATAAATAAATGTCAAATAAGCACTGGTTTCAACAAAGTTATGCAGAATAGCATCTGTTTGGAACAACACATCCAACCTTGAAGCAGGTGGGCTGCTGCAGCAGAAGACCACACCGGGGGCCTCCTGCCAGCTAAGAACAGGAAACTGAGGCTACAATTCACACACACTCACCAACACTGGACAATAGAAGATGGAGAAACATTGCTTTTCTGATGAGTCTCCATTTCAGTTGCAATGTTCAGATAGTAGGTTCTGATCTTGGTGGAAACAAGAAGAAAGCATGGATCCATCCTGCCTTGGATCGTCGGTTCATGTAATGGTGGGGATATTTTATTGTCCCACTTTGGGTCCCTTAGTACCAACGTGGCATTGTTGAAACATCACAACCTACCCGAGTATTGTTGCTGACCATGTCCATGCCTTAAAAAAAAAAAAGTTAAATATTTTATTCTAAATCTAAACCACAGGTGACAGCAGTAGTATGAATATGTGGGCAAATTATTTGGTATAACAACATTAACTACTACAAATATTGTACTTTTATGAAAGTAGAATTCAAAGAGGATTGTGTGGGAAACAGGTTTCTAGTTTTAAATCTCGTCTTTTCCTGGTGTCTTTCTAGGAGAAATTATAAAATCTTCCCTTACACATTTTTACATCACAGACTAATTTTTTGGGGGCTGTAATCAAATCAGAGTTTACTCAGCAATCATGAAATGGTATATGTTCTTAATTAATGAGGCTCAACACTTTGCAGTGTAGCATGGTAAATATTTTAGAAGAGTGAGGAGGAAACAAGGTGGGAAACACTGGGAAGAGGCCCCGGGGAAGACCCAGGACACGCTGGACAGACTACATCTCTCGGCTGGCCTGGGAACGCCTCAGGATCCCTTCGGATGAGCTGGTGAATGTGGCCGGGGAGAGGGAAGTCTGGGTTTCCCTGCTTGGGCAGCTGCCCTCGTGACCTGACTTCGGATAAGCGGTGGAAAATGAAACGATGAGCAGGAGAGTGAGATGTTATTTAAAGTCATAGTCAATGAAATCACAGGAGACACTGTGAGGGGAAACCCAGTAGAAGAACGAACAAATGTGAAGAAAAACCTGGTGAAATAACAGTATAAACTGCTTGTACTGAGCAGAATTTGGCTAAACTTTGACAAAAACATCATCTAATTTCCAAACTGGACAGTGACAGCTGATTCCCATCAACGTGCTGCAGGTACTCAGTAACTCCACTGACTCAGTCTTGCTTTAACATGTCCTTTCACAAATCAAGCCAGTGTCATTCAATCAGCTGGTCTGTTTTGCCTCTGTTACTATCTCATTTGCTGACTCAGAGGAATAAACAGGAGCAGCTTGAAAAGTCATTGAGAAAGGGATCGTACACTCTTTTAAAAAAAGTGCTGCCTATAACCATATGAGGTTCTTCGGCTTGTCCTCATAGGAGAACCCTTATTGGTGCCTGTTAGAACCCTTTGTAAAGGTTTTAACGGAAACCTTTTCAGAGGGCTTTGACTGGAACCTATTATAAAGGGTTATACCTAGAACCATCAGTAGAAGGTTCTACCCAGAACCCCCTATGGCAGGTTCTACACTGAACCATGCATGTCATGGGTTGAGGGGGAGGTAAAGACCCAAATGCAGGTTGATGAAGAGGCAGGAGGCAGACCATTGCACAAGTTAAGGTTTGAATAACACAAAACTAAACTAGACAACACAGATTGAAATAACGAAACATGAAGACTTCAATGAATTGACAGAATAAATAAAATCGTGGAGTATATACACACAGGAGTGAACTAAGGAATAGGTGAAGCAAATTAGCAAATTAAACCAGGTGTACAAATAAAGAGGAAGCAGAAAGGAAAACAGAATACACAAGGGGAAAACGCAACAAAATAAAACAGGAAACTAGAACTAAACATGACAGGACTATAAAACCTTAAAGCAAAACCCCCAAAAAATTACAATGCAAGAATCTTTTTACATCCCAAGGGTTTCATTCGGATCCCATCCATGAAGAACCATATTTGAATGGTTTTTATTTACAACCCCTTTAGACATATTTTATCAGGATTTCACCAAAAACACTCTTGTCTTTTAATGGTTATAGAAAATTTTGTTTTGGTCTCAGTCCCTTCAGGATGACCAAGTTTCTCATCTTATCTCTAAGGGACTTCTCCAAGTCCACAAAGCACATGTAGACTGGTTGAGCAACACAACCCCCTGGTAGACCCTGAAGAGGGTGTAGAGCTGGTCCACTGTTCCACAACCTGGGCGAAAACCACACTGTTCCTACTCAGTCCGCAGCTCAACAGACCCCTATGATGAAAAATAACAATGGGGGCGAGTGTCTGGTGGCCGTGCCTTTGCGCATGAGGCCTGGTTGGGCTCAGCCTGAAAGAATGGCATGGTCCCCCTCCTGTGGGCTCCATTGGGAGCCAGATCCTTGGCTGCAGAGGCTAGCTCTAGGGATGTGGAAAAAGCATTCAACTTCATTAATTTTTTTTTTTCCAAAAATCTTTACACAATGATAGATAAGGAGGGCATACACTCGAAGGAGAGGTAATGTTGGTCCTGTGGGGAAAAAGGTCAGCACAGGCCAGTGGAATCAGCAATGTTACAGACAGAGAAGCCAGGCACCCAGCATGTCCTCATCAGGTGGATGAATTTAATCTCCAGCAATGGTGACATAGAAAGAAAAGACAAAAAAGTCAGTCAGTAGCATCCGTACAGGACATAATTACTACACCAGATGAATTATCAACAGTAATGGATGGTCCAGTCAGAATAATCTGAGAATAGACACATAGTAATAGTAACAATGGAATAGACTGAAGGAGCTTGTCCTCTAACTCCTGCAACACAAGCCTCCATTGGTACACAATCAGATGGAAATGAAGGGCCCACATTCAACAAAAAAATTGGGTTAATTTTGATGGGATAGTTCAAGATGATTTAGATATCTATTTTGTGTTGTGGCTTTAATTGGACAACAGGGACACTGCAAATTCATGACATCTCACCCAAAAAGATACATGCAAATCCACCAAAACCCGGTTTTTGAAGCCATGGGCACACATCATGTTTTTCCAAAGTCTATAACTAATCTGCAAGAAAATATATTAAATAATGTTAATATTAATATAATCTACATTTCTCCATGAAAGACCTTTGCTAGTAATGTTTGGTAAAATAAGAAAGACCATGGTTACATGATAATTTTTAAATTCAGAATTAATTACTCAGAATCAAATAATTCAGAATTAAAGTATTTTCCTTCGTGTACATAGAAATAGTAATTACAAATGGAGGTTTATATGAAAAACACTTTTAACAGCCTTTATTCAGTTCCACTTAAGATCTGGGATTTGGGAAGGGTTCTGACTGGACAGGATGTGACATATTTATGTCTACTGGAAGAAAACAAACTCCAGTTCCTCCTTCTTTGGAAGACCCCATATTGAGAACCATTCTCACTTTGATTTTCATTCTAGTTTTGAATCAGCAGCTCATACTATTTCAGTTTTATCAGCTGAGGAGGAAGAAGGCAGATAGCGTAACAAACCGTCACTGCGACGGGACAAGGGAACGAGAATCAGCAGAACGACTGAAATAGATTTAAAGTGGAATGAACGTATACATAATCGAGGAATTATTCAATTCAGATTTAAAATCAGAATAAACCAGCCATGGTGTAGAGCATATAGTAACACCCAATGAAGCTCATGCCAGACCACATACGTGACACATATCACAACATCCAGCATTCAACATTCAGAAATATGTTGCTTGACATGACTGACCTCCGGGACAGCATCAGCTGTTAAATGCAGACTAACTAGCTGAAACAAACCTCTAAAATTCTGTCCCCCTGGGCACGAGCTTCGCTGTGTGTTCCTGTGTCCTCTACACTATGGCTGCTGATTGGCTGTCTTGTAAAATAGTGTTAGAAGTCGGCTGACTGGTCAGCACAGTGGTCTGTCATAGAGACCGGGGGTCTTGGTACACTGTTTTGCGCAATACATTTACCTACTGTATGACATGACATTTCAGACTTTGACAGAACTATTAGAATGAAGTGATACTCTAAACCCAGATTTTGTTTGAATATAAACTTTTAAGTACTGATTAATTATCATTTTATGCCTCACTAAAACAAATAAGCTGTTTCTAATAGTTTTCAACATTGTACAGTGTTATAATAATGATTACCAAAGATAACTGAATATTTTAGAAATTCAGAGATGTTTCCCTCTAGACTCACATCCCTGGACCCCTCTCCGTCCCAGATATCTCACACACACACATAGGGTGTTGGGAGGTGTGCACATCATGCTGGGTGTGGTGGAATGGGCAGTCTTAGGCTATATCCACATGGGACCAAAGCCAGATCAGGTGTGAAAACGGTGGCAAAAACTAGGAGAAACGCTTTAACATTTCCACAACACTACTGTAGTACATACTACAAGGCTGTGGGGGGCGCTAAAGAGTAACACTCCAAAGCTAGAGCAAAACAAGGCATGCGCAGATAAAGGCTCACTACTGCTGCAGGAACAACACAGTGGAAGCAGAGAAGAGAAGATAGCTGAGGTTTCACTGCGAGACAAAAGAGAAACATTTCTTTGGACTAAGGAAGAAGTCGAGCTTCTTCAAAAAACGCTGGACTACAAAGTATAAAAAACGTGAGGAAGGATGGATTGGGAATCGGCACATGTTTGTCACATTGAAGTCATATCCTCGAGTGCTGTGTTTACGCTGTCTGCACAGTACCGCAGATGGTAGAGGACTCAAACCTATCCACTTTGGTACCTGGCTTCAGACATGGCCGATTTCATACAGGCTAATCCCTTGCTTTGTGGGGATGAAAGGGTAGTTTGCTAAAATACTTTTGCAGTTTTATGGCAATCCGGCGTTGTGGGGACGGCCCTTATGTGACCTCCTTTGGTGCACCCTGTGGCCGTTCGCCTCTCAGTTTTAATTACACTTAATTAGAATTACAACACAAACAACACCTGGGGGCATGCCATGCAGTGCATGACAGGCAGAACTGCTTGAGTGGCCTTGCTTACAGCATGGTGTGGTTACTGCTCCTCAATTTTAATGGCAAACAACACGCACTTCACAAACAGTCATGAGTGGAGAGGGTGAGGGCAATGGGGTCCTCTCACACCCCTGTTTCCTGGCTGCCACTGGGGCAGGGTTGGAGCAGAGGGAAGTGGTTGTCCTATGGACCCTGGGTCAAGGCTGCCTGCACTCCTGGGGGGGCCGCTGGCCTATGGGGTTGCCCAGTCTGCTATATCTGGGTAAGGGTTGGTGGGAGTGGATGGCTAGGGGTGGTCATGGGGGCTGGATTTTGTGAGCACCCTTGACTGGGTCTAATCCTAGTTTAACGTCCTCATGGCAACGGTAAAGTTTATGGAAACACATTCAGTAGAGATAATCTGATGGATTTAACATTATTTTAGTACTAAAACAGTAACAAGCTTATGTTTACACCGCTGTGGCTCCCAGCTCGTTGCTAACATTGATACTAACATTAGCATTCATATTACAGTGACTAAAATCTCCAGGTGTGTTTTAAGTTGGATGAAGGTGGATGTGGTGGATCCAGTTGTCCTGTGGAGTTTTGTTCCACAGATGTTCCAGTTTGCTGCTCTTATGTTGGTCCCTTTTTATTACTTTTTAATAGCCTAAAGTTGCAGGTGCTGGAGCAACTGCTGCATTTACCGGTGCTGTCAGTGTTTTGATTAATTGCGTGTTCAATGTGGGCGTGTCTGTGAGACTTTCAAGTGTGAGTCCAAGTTAAGTCTTAAGTCACTGGAAATGCGACTTAAGTGTGACTCGAGTCTGGGATTCAGACTCGAGTCCTCATCTCAGCTTAAACGCTACAGGCACATGCGAACAAGAAAAAGTTCAGATATATAATGTGGGGACTGGCTGTTTAGTCCTCTGCATGTGAAATAGGGCGTTACGTCACTTTCTGACCTTAAAACTCAGCATTCCTGACTTGTTTAATGACACAGTGACATCTGTTATTTCTGGAGCAGTCGCTGCCCAGCAGCATCCCAACGCTGAGAAACTGCAATATACAACTTGTCAATCTGTGAAATAACGCCTTCTTTAAGTCCACAAAGCACATGTAACTGTCCATGCGATGCTGCAGAGGTGTGTCAGCCAAGACAGCCCTACAGCATCCAGAGCTCTAAGGAACTCTGGGTGGACCTCATCCACCCCCGGGGCCCTGCCACAAGGAGCTTTTTAACCACCTCAACGACCTCAGCCCCAGAGATGGGAGAGCCAACACCAGGGTTCTCAGACTCTGCTTCCTCATTGGAGGATGTGTTGTGGGATTAAAGAGGCCTTCAAAGTTTTCCCTCCGCTGCCTCACAATGTCCCGAGTTGAGGTCAGCAGCCCCCTATCCCCACTGTACACAGTGTTGACGAAGCACTGATTTCCCTCTTGAGCCTCCGGATAGTGGCCCAGAATCTTCTCAAAGCCATCTGGAAGTCATTCTCCAAACTCCTCTCACAGCGGAGGTTTTTCTTAGCAACCACTGAAGCTGCATTCTGCTTAGCCCACTAATACCCATCAGCTGTAGTCCCACAGGCCAAAACAACCCCATACGACTCCTTCAGCTTGACGGCATCCTTTACTGCTGGTGTCCACTGGGTTTGGGGGTTACTGGCAGAAAAGGCACAGACAACCTTATGGCCACAGCTCCGGCTGGCCACCACAACAATAGATCCTACTCGGACTCAATGTCTCCCGCCTCACCCAGAACATGTTTGGACATCCTCCTAATCACGCTCCTCCAGGTCTCACTGTCATTGCCTATGTGAGCATTGAAGTTCCCCAGCAGAATGAAGGAGTCCCCGGAAGGAGTGCTGTCCAACACCGTTTCCAAGGCCTCCAAAAAGGGTGGGTACTCTGAACTGCCATTTGGTGCATAAGCACAAACAACAGTCAGGACCCATGAGCATGCCCGCACCTCTCACTGGGAGCAACTCCAGAATGGAAGAGGGTCCAGCCCTTCTCAAGGACAGTGGTTCCAGAGCCCAGGCTGTTTTTTTGGTGTGAGTCCAACTATATCTAGCCGGAACTGCTTAACCTCGCACACCAGCTCAGGCTCCTTCACCGCCAGAGAGGTGACATTCCACGTCCCTAGAGCTAGCTTTTGCAGCCGAGGATCAGGCCGCCAGGGTTCCCACTTTTGGCCGCCGCCCAGCTCACACTGCACCCAACCCCCATGGCCCCTCCTGCAGGTGGTGAGCCCACGGGAGGGGGGAGCTGTGATTAATCATGATTAATTAATTTGAAATCTGTGATTAATCTGATTAAAACGTTTTTCATAATTTGACAGCCCTAATTTATACACATTTATATACATATTTATATACTGTACATAGTCACCCTGTCAAACCATATACTGTACATATTATTATTTATTGTGTGTGTGTGTGTGTATGTGTCATTTTTCATATCACCTGTGTGCTTCTGCTTACTACACCTGTACTGTTGCAACAAAGCAATTCCTCCCTGAGGGACTAATCATAAAGGTTTTGTTTATTCTTATTCTTATGTTGTTGATTTTGAATGGCAAACTATTTCTTGTAGGATTTTTAAATCGACCATATTAAATTCTGACATAACAATAGAATCTAATCTCTATGAAGACTGTAAATAATAGTTTATATAAAAAGAATATTTCTGTAGATTTATTTACCATGCTCCATTTTTTTTTATTAATGAAGGAAAAATGGCTCAACTTCCATCTGTTCCCATCTACCACAAACCAGTAAACAGCGATGGAGTAGAAAAAAAGATGGAAACGCACGTCAATGAGCATGAAGGTGTTTTGAGAGTTAGATTTCACAAACAACTACAAAAATGATTCCTACAATATCCAATCTGTAGTGTTTAATTAATTCACTGTCACCGAGTGTTTGGAGAATATCTCTCCTGCCTCTTCTGTCCACAACTTTCTCCTCTGCTTAGGGAACTGGTAAGCCTCTTAAAAGTCATCTTTACAGATCTCACCTTAGGATCCCTCTGAAAAGCTAAGATTCTTTAGAAATGCCTTTTATCTTTACTAGAATCTACTCTTTACTTTTAGGGGAAATTCTAAGAAAAAATCATTTCCTAGAATCTGGCCACTAGAAGCACATCTTTGCGCTGAGGAATACGATCCCTGGTCACGAGCACAGGAAAACCTTGAGTAAACTGAAATACTGCAAACAAAGAGCAGATGTGACAAACCAGGTTAACCAAAAAACCAGTCCATAAATGTCTTTGCTCGTTTTAAAAGTTTGATTTCCTGTTTATTGATGATATATATATTTTTATGTATTGTTTCCAACTGAAAGTCAGACACAAGTAGGAGCTGATTTAAGAAAAAGATGATGGAAATTTGATGTGAAGCAAAAGCAAATTGATGCAAAACATGCAAAAAAGCAAATAAACATGATGGAAAATAGAGAAATAAATGGAAATATGATATAAAGCATCATTAAAAAAGACATAATGGTGCAACCTATTGGGATACAAGCAGCATTAGAGTTACACTGACAGCTAATACAATTGTTCACGGCCTCTGTGTGCGGTGTGTCTGCTGCTGTGTGGAAACAATTCTCCTCATCACTACTTTCAATTTGCACATGCAGATGTCACATGACATGTGCATTTTACTGCTGTCCCACAGCATTTTTCAAAGCAAATTGTACAGCTATGGTTAATCTGAATTTGACAATCACACAAACACACATCCTTGTTTTTCATGTGCATACCCAGCACCTGAACCCTAACCAATCCAATCAAATACCCTCCCTTATTTTTACCTTAAGTTAAAATACAATCATACTTATGGGCTTAACCATTTTCTTCCTTATTAATCTGTCAGACCCAGTAAGTACTGAGGTTTCTTTGTTTTTCCAATACCACAAACACTTCTATTCTATCTTCTCTCTTCTTCTGCGACTGTTCCCAGGATTTCCACACAAAGGAGAGACTTTTCACTTTTCAACAAGGATGCAAGACTCCTGAACGTAACGCCCATTCAGCGGCCGTCAACCGACCCTGGAGAAACTGAAGCCAGAGTGGATGGGAAAGCCTGGGAAAAGTGAACTCTGTTTAAATGAGAGAGAGCAAACCCTTCACATTCAGCGCTTGAAAATAGCTTTTCATGGTCTGCTCTCTGAGAAGCCAGTTGGGCTGTAATGCGCAGCACGTTCCCTCTTCTCTCCTCTCTACAGGCGATTCAATTACCTCCCATGCAAATTGGCCTCGGCTTTCATTTCTAGGAGGCAACCCTGGTTACTCATAAGGCATCTCATTGGAAAAGCTTAGCAATTAGGGAGCTAATGCATCTGTTTGTCATGGTTTGGAAGGAGTGAAAGACACTGGGGCAAATGAAAGTGTCCAATTCAAAGAGTGGGTAAAGAGGAAAAGAGGTCCAACATGAATCCAAACTCACTTATCTAAATTCCATAAAGCCTGATGAGATTTGCTTAAAAATGTTTCTCTCTGAAGTCAAAATCTTCAAAGCAGAGGAGGATATTTTGCCCTCTGCTACTGACACCAGAATTCCAATTACATTTAGACTCAAGACATTTTATTCATCTTCAAGTAATGCCAGTAAGAAGGTACAATCATGCAAAAATCTATATGTGTGTACGCTGTTTTTGTGAATCTGTTATTCAGTGGGTGTTCATGTTTCAGCAGAGATTTTATTGTTTATCTAACTCCTCATGAATAAAACATCCCCTAGTCATTTTCTGCTGCATGCTGTTGCATTACATCAATCATTCCCAAAGCCTGCGCCTGTAATTCGATTTTCAGTGTTATTTTCACGGCAACAAAAGCAGGTTCACAAAACTAAAGTGTGGAGACACATGCATTTTTGTCACCCCGCTATAAGATTTGTGCTTTATTCATCATCAATCTTGTGTGTGCTGTTGAGAAGAATAAACCTGTGTTCAGAGAAGATAGTATTATTGCATCCAACATGATGTGTTAGAGGACGCCTAATATCTTCCAAAGTGTAGTGATATTTCCTGTGGCCACCAGAGGGTGAGCATGCATTATTTAATGAAAACAACCACAGCCAGCAGCAATCACCAAAACAGCTTTTTATTCCAAACTCCTTTCAGATTTTGGCACATTTTCCCCAACTTCTTGCACATGCCTCAGACAGTTGTGTCTGACCAGAGGCCTTTTAATCTAAAGCTTTTCATTTGTACAGATGTTCTCTGTAATAAACACCAGGGGGGCAATTTAGCCGGAGATCACTTTGAGGATCAATGGAGGTGTCACCAAACCTCGAAGGAGTGTTTGGCAGCTGGGTCTTTCAAAAACAGCAGCGGCAGGAATATTAGGGACTGTCCACGTTGATCCTGGTGATCAATACTAATCAGGTGGTTCATTTTTGGCAGTGCTGCTTATGTCATGGTGACGCAACTGGTGCACAACTTTTTTCCACTTAGAACACAGCAGACTGAACTCCAGTGTAGAGCTGTAGCTCAGGAAGAAGAGAGGGTATGAAGGTCAGGGAAATGATCCCTGGTACTAATATTGTAAGAATGCTGAACCTCACTCTTTGTACCCAATGGTACGTTCGTTTGGTTCTTGCTCACCACAAATCGGATAATAATGATCTGATTTCTGGAATTACCAGATAAGCCAAATAAAAAGCATGAAAATAAATGACAGAATGCAAAAATGATGCATTTACAACGTGAGCTGACACTTACTGTATTTATTCAAGTTTTATTTCAGACATGGTTTTTCAATTATGGCATTTCTACAGTGAAAATGATGTGTTAAATTTAATTATTAAAATGATCTGATTCCTCACAGTTATTTGATTTGTCATGAAAACGGACTAAGTGCTTTTTCTCATTTCAAACTGCGCACCTTCAACGCCTGAATTATGTGTCTCTTGCTAATTTTGGCAAGAGATCGCATGTTATCATTCATTCCAACATTAAAATAACACGTTACTCTAAAAAAGTAATTAGTTACTAGTTACTCATTACTTCTGCAAATTGTAATTAAATCACTTTACTTGTTACTGCATTTGAAAAGTAGCTTCCCTACTTAATACTTTACCATTTCTTAATTCACCGTGTGGTTTTAAAACCATTTAAACCATTTAAAAGAGAAATGCCATCTTAACTTTCAAATTCTGACCTAAAGTGGACAAAAAGCACTGGATCACACACAAAAAATATCCTTTAACAAAGCAAAATGACACTATAAATCAACAGTATCACTCACAGACTCGAGACTATTTATGTTATAGTTTTGTCCTGTTAAGTGTAATATGTTGATATAACAAAAAACGTTGCTGCCTTGTAAACAGTTCTGTGAAAACAAATCCTCTCTGGGACATTGCATTAAGATGGTTTTGAGCCTTGTATATATATATATATATATATATATATATATATACAGTCATCATCACATTTATTCATACCGTTCCATTAAATAAAAATGTTTATTTAGTAAAATAACACATTGCTTTGGAATTGTGGTAGTAAAGAATAAAAAATAAATAAAATAAAATAAAAAACTGTCTCGGACAAATTAGATCAGTTTTCTGATTAGCAGTGGAGCAAAATACTTGTGAACAGGTGTAGAAGTCTGAGATTTACAGAAAACACCTGGTTGTAGTGACTGCCTCAAAGGTTAGTTCAACAAAATATTATTTATGGGTCCCATCATGCTTGTTTGCTTGTTTTTTAAAAATATTTCTGATGAACCACAATTCAGTGATTTTTTTTAAATTTAACAAACCAATGGAGTAACTTTGAACACTTTATAAATCAGATTCACACAAACCTGAATCACCAGTTGTGCCATCACAGCTTGTATTTTCATTGTGCTGCTGCAACGGATTTATTTAAAAACTTCTGTCAATCAGTCCACATCACTCCTCCTGTTCTGCAGCTCAGATGCAGTACGCAATACACCAGATGCCGCAACTGGCTTGTCAGGCACGTCAACATGCCATCTTGGGCCGGGGTTTCAAACCTGGTCAGATCAGTCAGACTGTGTGTGTGAAACCAAAATGCCAGATTTCTGTGCTGCTTACGGATGTTCAAGTGAAAGAAACACTGAAACCAAGATAAGAGGGATAACATTTTACAGTAAGAAGTGGTTTTATATTATTTAACTGTTATTAGCTTGTAGAATTTGATGTATTTCTTAAGCTAACATAAATGAAACCGGCTTATGTCAGGACAGGAAAATAAAAAATGTTTTTCTTAGTAAAACGATGATTACAGTAAGATGGTTTAAGTGGTAATCAGCCACTTTATATAATTGTGCTAAGTAGGTCATTTCAACATTATCTATTAAACCAGTTTCATGGCGCTAACATTAACTTTAGCTGCTGAACAGTAGCTCCAGAAGAACTGAGCAAAGATCAGATGGATTTGTTTTGTGTGTTTCCAGAAGATAAATGTAGGAGGCAGCTGGGTAGCAGCACTCAGGAGGAGAGGCTTTGTACCGATGGACTGTTCAGTCGTCTGCAGCCTCGTTTTAACCCAGAAGACTTTGACAAGACTGGACAGTTAACTGGTTTAAAGGAAGGAGTAATACCATCCATTTTTAATTTTCCTGACCATCTTTGCAAAGTTAGTGTCATGACAATTTCTCATGTAATCCTAATATTTCACTAACACAGCGGAGTCCCCTCTAAATGATAATAAAATACACTATTAGAAATCGTTCCCTTTGAATGAACCCTCAGTACTTACTCTTACAAATGTCTCTGGTCTTGAAATCTATTTTTATTTTATTTTCTTTGACGCTGTGTTAACAAACTTCTGTTTTATATTGGTGTTGTGGTCTTTGGTACCTTTATCATTAATTTTAATTAATGATAATTAATGTATAATTAATGTTTTCAACAACCAAACTTACAGATACTGAGAAATCCATAATATTTATGTTAATATGGTAATAAGTGACACATAATAATAAATTAATATATAAAATAAATTCAAATGTTCTTTATTCAAAGGCACAAAATGAAAAAAAAAATATTTTCAGTTGACAAGTAAATTAAAAGTTTTGGTTAGTCTTCAAGCGACACAAATAATATTATTAGTTGTAAATACACTTATTAGTATTTTTAAACAAATTCACAGAAAGTTTGTTTTTCAGCAGACAGAAAAAAACCTGATACACTTAAATTATTTACCAATATGTATTTCAGTATAGACATAAGAAAACCATTTACATGAACACAACAAACAATAAATTAAATAAATCCTAATTCGTTTTTTTTTTTTTGTGATTTTTAGGTTATTTTGCTTCTGTTTTACATGTCTGGCCTAGTTGAGATCAAATTGAACTGTATGTGGCCCCTGATGTAAAATGAGTTTGACACCGGTGACCTACATCTTTCCAGTTCATTACTCCCAGCATTTTAGCTTCATACATCCAGTTATTCCAATTTGTTTGTGAACTCCTTAAAATTCAAAAGACATAAAACTAAATCATAGCGAAGAGTACAGCCAACAGTTTTACCCAAAGATTGTTTATTTTCCTAAAAAATTCTTTTACAACATGACAATACCATTTATTTATTTATTTATTTATTTATTTATTTATTTATTTATTCATTTATTTATTTATTCATTCATTCATTCATTCATTAATTCATGCATCCCAAGGCGTTCCCAGGCTTGCCACGAGATGTAGTCCGTCCAGCGTATTCTAGGTCTTCCTCTGGGGCCTCTTTCTGGTGGGACTTACCAGAAACACCTCACCAGGGAGGCGTCCAGGAGGCAGCCTGGCCAGATGCCCGAGCCACCTCATCTGGCTCCTCTCGATGCGGAGGAGCAGTGACTCTACTCTGAGCCCCTCCCAGATCACCATAAAAGTTATGAACAGAATCGGTGACAAAGAGCAGCCTTGGTGGAGTCCAACCCTCACTGGAAACAATTCTGATTTACTGCCAGCAGTGCAGACCAAGCCCTGACACAGTCAGCCGTACAGGGACCGGACATCTCGCACAAGGGGGTCCAGCACTCCATACTCCAGGAGTACTCCCCACAGGAGTCCACGGGGGACATGGTCGAACGCCTTCTCCAAGTCCAAAAAGCACATGTAGACTGGTTGAACAAACTCCCACGCCCCCTCCAAGACCCAAGAGAGTGATCGACAATGATCCGTATCACTACCAAAATCAAATCAGTTGTTCCTTTTCTGAGAGTTCCTGAAATCTTTTTTCAAAATCCATCCAATTACTTTTGAGTTATGTTGCTTATTAACAGACAGACAGACTTTTACCTCCACCTTGGCGGAGGTAAAAGTCTAAGTCAGTTATACCCATGTTGTGCAAAGTATTCTATGAATAAAATGATAGTTTTTGAAGATTTTCCAGACAAAGTCCAATTGTTTTCAACAATCTTTCCACATAAGTTTCCTTTTCCTTTGAACTGCATTCAGGTTGCCTCCTAATATTTATACAGATTTCTATCAATAATTGATGTCATTCAAGTTCTTGGATATTCAACAATCATGGATATTTAGATCATTATCAACTGTTAATTCCCCATACCCATGGATAATTCAGATAATCACAGTAAAGGAAAAATTAATAATCAATCGATAGTTATAGCTGCACCAGATCTATAGCAATAAAAAATTAAAAATAAAAACATATCACAGAGTAATGTCAGACCATAAATACATTATGGAATGGAGTAATATTCAGTCAGTCCCCCCTCAAAATACTATACTACTAAAGTATAAAATATTGGGTATAAAACAAGTAAACAATAGGCAGCAGCATATTATGTACAGAATATAAATTAATTAATTAATTAATAAACAATCAGAATTTTATTAATCAAATAATAAATACAAATTTGGGCCTTGTGGTCTTCTGAAAGTCGTTCCAACCCTGTAGTGTTTTTGATTCACTATTTCAAAGATAGAAAAATAATTTTCATCTTGTAGTATTAAAATTTATTTATAATAGACATGTAACTTTAGATCAATACCACAATGAACTAGAACAAATGCTTCTATGTGTTTCTACCGACAACTTCTCCTGGTCAACAGGTAAAGAAAAAAAGGCTTGGGGTACGACTAATCCCAGCGGGAACCTGCCACCTCTACTGTCACCTGGGATAAAACAGCAAATAAACAGGAGGCCTGCTGTGGAGAGGGGACTGAGCCTGAGGTCCGCTCCCAGCCTCGGTGGCTCCCCCTGCAACAAAAGAGCAGACGATGATTCTAACCTGGCTCTTTTGTCGGGGTCCACATGGGGCCCTGATTAAAACAGTTCAACTCACAGAGGGAGGTCTGGCGGCCCTCCCCTTTCTCCAACTGCAGCGACTACCTGTAGCCAGCCTTTCCATGGAGGTGCCTCAGGAAACAGAAGAACCACGAGGAACGCCTCTCCATTTTTAAGGGAGTTTTACTCTCTTAAAAACACAGCTTCAGTTGAATCGGTTTAAACCTTCATCTACCTGTTGAAACAGAGCAGCTGTTTAGAGGTGATGCAGGGTGTACAGCAGCGTGTTGGATTTGGTTGTTTGCAGGTATTCACGCTGCTCTTGATAGGATTACTCACACTGGAGCTGTTGATCGTTCTCTCTGCATTGATTCCTTCTGTTGTTGCTGCATTTACTTCTTGTCACCTTGGAAGTTCAAAGTAAACCTAGGCCGGCCTGTGAGGCAGCACATGTGAACGTGTGAGAGAGTTTATGTATGCGTGTATGTAATCCTTTGTATACTCAAATGTTGATTCCACAAATTCTTGTCTTTATTTTACTTTAGGTTTCAAATCTCATATATATCATAGTCATTTATATACTTTATTTACATATAGTTGTTCAGTTCAATTCAGCTTTATTTGTAGCACCAACTTACAACAAAGTCATCTCCAGGCACTTTTAAAGATACAGTCCAATTCAGTTTACTGTAATCCAGTTATAATCCAATTTAAACAAATCACATGAACCAAATAAATCCAGTTTAATGCAAAAATTAAACCAACGGTTTGCCATTCTGAGCTGTGTGGGGCAGTATTGGAGAGGAAAAACTTCCTTTTTAATAGAACCAGGACCAGGACCAGGACCAGGACCAGGACCATGTACCTGACCCATTTGGGGTGGATGAAAATGCAGACTTTTGATGATGTTGTGTCATACAGTATATTTTTCTTTTATAACATGTGAACTTGATCCCTGTATGTCAATAAAAAATATTATTTTGTGGGATTTTTCTTTAGCAGCTCATAGATACATTATGTGTGACTCCTGTGTGGCGAGCCTAGTATCTTTGTACGTTAAAAACAGCCAGTATGCTGATATCCAGCTGCTACCCCGTGATGCGGTGTCCTAAAGCGAGACACAGCTGTCCTGTAACATCCCGGGTGGGAAAATAAAGCGGTGATATGGAGTTTCTCAGCTTTGGAAAACTGCTGCCAACGACAGTTCCAGGACATAATAAATGTCAGCGTGCATTCATGAGTATGTACGCGTACATGTTTATATTTATTGTTTCCTGCATCGACTTTTTTCTTAAAAAAAAACTGACAATTAAGGAACTAATGTGACAACTGATTATAAAAGGGGGGCAGGAAGTTTTTTATACTTTATCCTCCTTTTTGGATTCTATAGCAACTGTTATTCTTTTTCTTTTCTCTGATTAATTTGTGTTATTTTATGTTCGAAATAAATATCAATCAATCAATCAATCAATCAATCAATCAATCAATCAATCAATCAATCAATCAATCAATCAATCAATCAA
>JBAFTA010000019.1:4418559-4429701 GCA_036919975.1 Melanotaenia parkinsoni | reverse complement strand
ATCAATCAATCAATCAATCAATCAATCAATCAATCAATCAATCAATCAATCAATCAATCAATCAATCAATCGAAACAGGCCAGAAGCACAGAGCTTTAAAGTCTGATAGCTGTGTTTCTACTTTATGTTGGACAGACAGAATTCTTTTTATTGGAGTAATATTGTAAAATTATTTCATGTCCTGAGCAAAAGTTATTTTGTTCTTTGCTGGAACAAAATGAGGAGAAAATGTTGATGTTTAGTATTTTCATAAAAAAAAACATCAGTTGAAACAAATTGAAGAAACATGGATGATTAAATACATTCAGCTGCATTTGTGATCTGTCTTAATTTCCCTGAAAAAAAATGGCTACTTCAACCGCTGGCATCAGAAATGTACCTGTTATTTACATTTTCCATCACATCTCAACTTTTCCTGATTGGAAGTCGTATGAAATAAGTTGGTATTCAGTTGGCTGAATTTACCTCTATTTCAATGTTCTCAATTATTAATAAAATCAAGACGGACGTGTTTTCTCGAGTATGGGCCAACGTTCAGGAGTTTCTTTGTACTTTTGGAAAGAACATTGGCTTTTTCTACAAGGTCCAACATTAATTGTAAAAGTGAAAAAAAAGTTTTGTTTTATATACCTTAGAAGAACTTCTGACTAATAGCTGCTTATATGTTATAAATAAAGACGTTTTTCCAGTAAACTGGAATAAGCCTCTTTGAGAGGGGGCAGAAAAACTGAGAGAAGGAAGGGAAAAAAAGAGACACTCCAAGATGAAGGGGCAGCAGAAGAAAAGGGGCAATTACTGTCCCTTTCTTATGGAAATGGTAATGAAGTGGGACATGGGGTTTGGGACAATAGAGGGCCACAGGCAGGTTGAGTGTCACCGTGTAAACTGCTTCCTGTTAGGGAGCCATTTAGTCCACACTTTTACTGACTAACAAGCCATCTCCAGCCCAAACTACAAAGAGGCTTCCCCATCAAAGCTGAGAGGCCGTGGCTGTCTGTGGAGTCCAGATAGGCTTTTCCCAGGCCAGCTCATCTAACGGCGCAGGCCTGCCCTTCAGGCTGCTGCTTTAAATGTTTCTCTGTGTTTTTTTTCCTTTGCAGGGACGGAAACATGGTGTCTGGCCTTTCACATCTACCTGATGAAGAAACATTTGTGCAAAATTTCCCCAAGAATTTTCCTCCCCACAACTTTTGGAAATTTAAAGGTTTCGTCAGACGTTGGTGAGGGGACAGGATGAAGCACAAATCTGAAAAAATCAAGTCTGTTCCTTGTTCCTGCGTTTTCATCCTTATAATGCTGGCTGCTCAGTGAGAAACTGAAGCTCTGCTGATTTTAGCAGATTATTTCTCAGCACAGAAGAAAACCAGAGCAGGTTTAGAGGGACAAATGCACTTCTTAAAAAAATGTAAAAGAAGAAATAACAGAGGAAAAATATGACTTCACAAGTTATTCTTAAGCCGTATTTTCAGAAAAAAGACAAACCTGAAGTAAAGAATTGCTCCACAATAAGGTTACATTTGTGTTTTTTGTTGTCTAGGGACATCTAAAGACCTCAGGGAATGTTGTTAAAAATGTTGTTTCTCCTATGATGCATGATTAATCTCAACCAAAAAAGAAATGTGAAATTTGTTTCCTGTTTCCCCAACAAAGGATAACGCCAATGTTTCCATGAACAAAGATGTCATTGATCACCTTCCACAACAAAATTATTTCTAAGCATTATGTTTACATCAAAGAAGTCGTAGTTATGTCTTTATTTTTCTCAGCCATGATAAGGACTTTAAGGGTTAACCTTTATTTAACCAGGCCAGTCATCAAGGACAAAATCTTATATTAACAATGAGCCTGACTTTGGTATAAACTAGCTTAGAAGACAGAGCTAAAAAGCAAAGTTTGAAACACTCATCACCATCATCAGTCATAGGCATATTATAATAGAAATAAGAATGATTATATTTATTATTAATACAAATACAAGAGATAATATGAGTGCAGCTCTGTTCCACATGTAATGAAGCTCACACTCCAACAAACACACGTCCACAAACACGTTTATATCTGAAGATATAAATAAAGATTTTTATATCAGATAAATGTTACATCTCACACTGTATGAGGTTAAAAAAACAGCTTTGAAACCTATGAAAGTTTTATGTAATGAAGCTCTAAACACAAATTACACATCATAACTACACAACCTCCAACCCTCAAATTAAATTTTAATCTGAATGAGAGTGGTTGAACCAGAATCTTATAACTGGTATGTTTACTCGAAGCATTTTTGCTCTGAACCGGTTTTGATCTGAATACTTGTGTCCATGTGAACGTGACACAATTCAACACAATTCTGCAGCAGAGGAGATGACGTGCACAATGACACTTCTTCTTTTGCACACTTCAGGTTCAGACTGGAGTCTAATGATGGGTGCATTTAAGTTATAATGCGAACAACCAGACACAAAAAAAATCCATCTCAGCATAAAAATGGGAATTATGAACATTTACTATCAGACACATAGTTTCCACTACGGTGGACACCAATCCAAAGGCTGTTTTCTAGTATATGCCTGGGTGTAGATAGCAAATTACCTACTTCAGTGAACATCAATGACTTCTAAAACACTGCCACTCACTGAGGAATTAATAAATACAGTATATTATATCATTTGATATACATGCACAAATATTTTAATTGCCTCAGTGATAAACAGGACAAGAAAATGTTACAGCTATATTTTTAAACAATATTTATTTATTTATGTCATATTTATATAATATTATATAAATATGACAGAACATTATGTTACATTTTTTTAAAAAGTAAAATATAATAAAAGAAAAGCATCACTGTGCATCTCTGTAGATGTTAAATATATTATATGTTAAAAAACTGTAGCATAGTTTTTTAATTATTCATACATAAGAGGGTTAAGACCTGCAGTGTGAGCGTGTAACTGTATGTCTACTTTTACTGTTTTGTCTTTGATTCTGATGATCCTGGTTCTGTTTAAGTGTGGCTTCGTTTACAGTCAGTGTTATGTTCGGGAACTATGTGGCTCATTTATGTGGAATCAAAAACGTACACGTTTAGTACAAACAGATGCTTTTACTTCTGGATTGGAGTTTTTCATGGGATTAAGAAAAACAGTCATACTTTAGTACAAAATGTTTGATATAAGTTGGAAAAGAGCAGCTGAATATGTGTGTAACATGTAAGAAACAGCTTAAATGGGCACTGATAACATAATAACACACCAAAGCAGAAACCCACCTCCTTCTGCTCCACCGCTCTGAACAGAAGGGGGCAGCATGCCGGGCTCAGTGGGTAGTCAGCAGACCTATTCTGAAGAAAAAAAGAAAAAAATAGAAGAGGTAGTGGTGGGGGAGGAAGGAGGAGGTCTATTGTCTTTTAATGAGACCCTTTGAAGTGCCTCCACTGTTTGCTGTTTGTACACCTGGGTCAGCGTGCCTGCTTTCAGATTGGCTGTCTGCTGCTGGAGGGGGCGGCCGAGCATATTCCAGGTAACACTTTCCAGTCAGCTGCTGCTGTTGCCTGGCGTGGGAAGGCAGTAAAAGCTGACCGGCCCCCTTTCTTTACCCCCCATCCGGTTTACGGCGCAGGCGGCCTCCCCACCTTCCTCTGTTGCTCGTCCTTTAGACTCCAGGCTGCCTCTCTGACAGGGGGTGGGTGGGGGACCTTGGACCCCCATAGAGGAAGAGTTAGCATGGCGGGGAACGATATTTCCTTCAAGCAGGGCAGGAAATGACTGGTTACCAAACAGCTGCAGGAAACCAGATAGTGGAATAATACATTTCAGACACCTGTACTGTCCTTTGAAGAAGCAGGAATCCTTTCAAATAAATACCAAGCCTTAATATCATCCATGGTTTGCATGAAAAGAAAAAGTAAAATAATAATTTTCAAGGCAGTCATTTAGTCTAGGACATGCAGGGCTGGTTTTTGCTAAGAGTGATGTGGGCAAGCACCCAGGGCGCAATCTTTGAGGGGCTGCACCGTACACAAGAGGAAAAAAAGTATATAAACACTTCCCTCAACCAACCTATATAACCAGAATAAAACTAATAGTTAAATTCTGCTTGAACGGAAGCTCAGAGTGACTCTAAATGAACCGTTTGGGATGAATGAAGCAAATAATTTTCTAACAAAATTATTTTTTTTTTACATTTTTTTAAAACAAACACACACACATTTATATATTTCTTGAAGTCTGCTGAAAAAAGGAATAACAATATCTTCCAATGTTTAGCAGTGACAATTATGCTAAACAGCAACATGACTTTGGTTCATAATCATCTTTTCTGCTCCTTACTGTGTGTTTATTGTGCCACTTCACAAACTATTTTTAGTCTTCCATATTATTGCTTTGTTAGATGCTTACAGCTCATTGGTCACACATCAGAAGGTGACACTGTGGTGTGTGAACATCTCATTTTAATTGTGCATTTATAGAGAGAGGAAGTGAAAGAAGAAAGAAGGTGATGATCTCTGAAGTCCCACGTCCTCTGACTCTGGGTAAATAATGTTCCTGACTTGCACCTATCATTAATCCTCTGTCCTTAACACTCACTGTTTGTCAGTGAAAACTGGCCCCTCTTCTTTTGATCCACCCCTTCTCTGTCCATTCAACCTTCCCAGCAGCTCAAGCAGAAACGGTGGCGAGAAAACCCCGAGCAGACGGCGGGGCCCGGCTCAGATGATCCATCCTAGGAAAAAAGAAGAAGCAGTGACTGATATCTGCTAATATTTGCTAATGTCTATCCCTCTTCACGTCAGAGGCAGATAGGCTGAGGTGTGAGTTCACTGCTGCTCATATGAGTGTGTGCGTTTGCATGTGCACACAGCTGGGGGCTGAAGCCAGGAGATTTAACTGTGTGTTCTCACACACTGGTGTCTGCTGACCTCAGCTGCTCATATTTACATCAGGATACACCAATTGGAGTGGGGGAAAAAGAAAAAAGAGAAAAAAGAAATAGGCAAAAACAAATGTGTGAGGAGGAAAATGAAACTCAAACTCAAGCTATGCTGTGGTGGAAAGTCAGAAGAAGAGAATGTTTTCCTGCATTTTGTAGCTTCAGTGTTAAAATATTTGATTCAAAATCTCAGCAATTTAAAGTTAACATGGTGTTAAATAACAGACATATGAAGGAAACAATATCAGTGCATAAAGTCCTGAAAATAAAAACCTGAATTTATTTACAATTATATTAAAGGAAAATAAATACAAGAACAAAAGAAAAAGACAATTAACAAATGAAATAGATAATAAATTAATAATAGAGAATAAATACATAATTATTAGTTTAAAAGCAAATACTTTGAAATGATAAATTAGTTAGATTAAAATAAATGGATAAATCGACCCTGAGCCTCCACCTTGATGGAGGAGTTTGTGTGTGGAGCTATGTTGGGCTTTATGTCCCTGGTAGGGTCACCCATGGCAAACAGGTCGCTAGGACCAGACAAAGCGGGGCTCAACAGACCACCATTAAGATTAAAAACAATGGATCCAGGTTTCCCTTGCCCGGACGTGGGTCACCGGGACCCCCCCTCTGGAGCCAGGCCTGGAGGTGGAGGACGGATGCGAGGCCCTGGTGGCCGGGCCTTTGCCCATGGAGCCCGGCTGGGCTCAGCCTGGAAGGGTGACATGTGCCGCATGTCCTGGAGAGGTGTGATTGGGAGGACTTTTGTTGCTCGTCGTGGATTATCTATAACAAACATCGTGTTCAGGCATAAAGGTGGATTTATGGTCACGTGGCATCTGCGTCACCCCCGTAGGCTCGCCGTAGCTCCGCAGAGGCTCGACGCGCACCTCTTCCAGACCTGACGTGCACCCCTGCTACGCAGTCGGTTACACAGAGGTACTCCCTTGTGATTGGTCAGTTTGGGATCACATGTTGCCAGATATCTGGATCTTCTCACTGAATTTGTGTGGTAACCACTGTTTTTAAAAAACAATAAGCAGTGGATCAAGTTTTCTTCCACAAGTTAATAAAGACACTGAACCATACTGGAGGCCATTGTTGTTTTAAAACAGGAAATACCTACCGAACTGAAGCAAACCATCAAAAGATCTCCAACCATCTCTGCTGCCACCTTCAGGTTAGGAGGAGGAACTGCAACACGACAACAAAACGACACATACCTCCTTCACTCGAGTGTGAACACAAACTCACAAATTAACCCTAACCAGTCAGGGTCACAACCGATCACACGCAGCATAAATCCACCTCAAGAGTGTCCGCATGTGCACTTGGACAAGGACTAGGGCGCAGTTCAATGATCGACCTTGTAGTCGTATCATCGGAACGGGGAAAATCGGGACAAAAGAGGGTCAAAAATCTTCATGTGTGTGCCCAGGTTTAGTTGCCCCGAAAAGTGCTGATTCTTTTGCTGCATCTGTTGCACATGCCTGTACGGACTAGGGTAAAAGGGGGTTTTGTCCATTCGCCATCTGAAGGGAATTTGTTGCAGAGAAAATGCAAATAGACTGAGCTGATTTAATCGAACCTTTTTAAATGTTCATGAGGTCAAAACCACTGAATAGACATTTTTAAATAGTTTTTAAATAGAAATGTGTTTCAACTGTGTAATTTTGTATTTGTTGCATTTGCGGCTTGCTGCCTATCTTGGCCAGGACCCCCCTATGGCTGGGATATACTTGCTGTGAATGACGGAAGCACGACATGACCAAAAACACTCAACGCTGGACGTCATCAGGATTTCCCTGGTTAAATGAAAATTAAAGGAAAGGAAAGATCATTTTATTTGTTGCAGAAGTAAATAGCCATTAAAATGAATAAAAGTTAAATAAAAAAATACAAATCTGCTTTTTCTAACTTAGTAAATGACTAATGAAACACGTCACAAAAATGTTATATGTATATATTTTCTGCATTAATACTAAACATTTGTGAACTTTCACCTTCGTGAACCAAAGGTATAAGTTTAGGTCTTTGTCTTTCTGTGCCAACACGTTACAGAATTTCCTCTTTGCTGCTGTCAGGTAGAGAACCCACCTGTAAACTTTAATCTTGTCCTTTCTACATTTACAGATATAAACAGTCTCCTTAAGTTCATGTGACGTGACAACACACATCTGGTGTAAACAAAACAAACTGTCTTCTTACGAGCTCCTCTGTAATTTTCCTTCTGCTGGTCTGAGTCAGTCCCTGTAGTGTCAAAGCTGAGCTTTCTATCATTAGCATGCCAAAGGTCCCAAGGTCTACTGTAGGGCACCCAGAGGGCCAGCAGAGGCCAAAGAGAGGTAGTGGGGGGGGGGGGGCGCAATTACTGTCCCCACTAACTCTTTTTATCCCTTTCAAAGGGAGGGGTGATTAGAAGAGGAAAGTTTAGATTTCCTGAACTTGAAGTGGAAATGCAAAAGCGACAGACGAAACTCAGGGTTCAATCCACATCATAAAGGACTGAAGTGTGTGTGTGTGTGTGTGTGTGTGGGTGTGTGTGTGTGTGTGTGTGTGTTACTGGGTGGGGGCTCCTCAGTCCTTAGTGCTGTGGTAGGTGTTAGTTGGAGGACTTTTACTGGCTTTCTGTCTTGACAATTAGAATCACATAGCGATAAAGTGTGATGCGGTTGCACATTTCTCTTTAATATCGTAGATAAGTGAAAGAAAATAATTTTAAACGTTGTAATGAAGGTTAACAGTCTTGTACAATGTAGTTCCAGCCAAAAGCTGGGACACACTTTCCGACTGGATTTAATGAAAAAGTGTGTCCAAACGTTTGACTGCTGCTATAACTACTAAGGTGTAGTACCCGGGAACAACTTACAGCAGGAGATATTACATGGTGCCATTTAATTGGCATTATTTTGATAACTAAAAATGTGCAGAATAAACTTATCTGTATCCAAATCATGTCTTTGTTTTGATGCTAGACTGGAAAGTTTGAAACAACAAATAAAATATTTATCTTTATATCCAAAACCATTTTTTAATTAATTTTATTTTTAAATTTTTTGTAAAATGCATTATTATTGAAAACCAACATGGCAAATATTGATCTTTGCATAGTCCATTTCCAGTACCCTCCTACCCGCCCCCCACTTTTTTTTCTTTTTCTTTTTTTTTACCAAATAAAGGAAAGGACAAGTAAACAAAATAAATAAATAAAAACTAAAATAAAACCATGCTTTTTAAATGCATGTAAACATGTTAGTCCTACTTAAATCATAACAAAACTACACCGGAAGTTAAATAAATCCTCACACTCAACTAGACCCAACCGGGCCTAGGTGTTAATATATACATAAACCAAAGTATTACATTTTTCCATCTTTGTTTAGACGCACTAAAAGGTTAGGGGTAAGGGGCGAACCCATCGACAGCTAATTCAGCATCCATCATTCATCCTACCGTCAGGTCAGCTTGATCATTACCAACAAATACTGATTTTAACACCAGTGTCATCTGAAAAAATAATCAAGTATCTTGAAGACATGTTTACAGTGAGTTCGGTACATGTACGTACGCTCTCCCACAGACAAACATTTTATTTTTTTTACATACTCTACCGTATTTCAGTCTTGCTTCGGTGAGTAAAGGCCCATTTATGCTTGATGCAGAAAATGGATATGCATGCGGACGGACAATTTTGTCCGTCCTCTGCGTTGGTTACCTGAAAAACTTGGTTCGTTTTCAAGGAGCTCAGCTTTCTGTCGCTTGACGCAGAACATGGAGCATTACCACCGGAAATCACGGGGTAGTGCTGAGCAGTGTGGGGCAAAGCAGTTTATTTGTATAGCACATTTCATGTACAGGACAATTCAAAGTGCTTTACATAAAACAAAAGCATGTTTTTAACCTGGATTTAAAAATGTCTACATTTGGTGAAAGTTTAATCTCCACTGGCAGTTTGTTCCACTTGTTTGCAGCACAAGAATAGCCGACATGCAACCAGAGTAAGAAACAAACCAGAGAAGAAGACGAGAATCAGCAAGGGCACAAAAAGCAGAAGAAGAATGAAGATGAGCACAACTGCAGAAGTTGTGGAAGCTTTTGAAGAAAGACTATGTGAATGTGTAGCGTGTGCAGGGCGGTTGGAAACAACTTTATACTGACTACAGCTCGCAGGAGTGAACTCTGAACTTAGCACTGCCCACTAGTGGAAGAACTGACTAGCAACCATGGCAACGCAAAAACCTACACGGAAATATAAGGATGCAGCGTATGAAATGGATGTGGCTATTTACGTATGTAAGGGAGCATAAACGGGCCCTAACATGTACATGGACACCTGCAGGAACTACCAGCAACTCATTGCTATATACAAAAACAGATCTTCTAAACATCTGCACCATGAATCCAATCCAGAGAAAAGTCCTTTATGTCAGTAGAAGTCCATTTTTACACCTGAAAAAACACACAAGGTATAGCATCCCAGTAGCACAACTTCAGGGCAGCTTACTGTCAATCGAAGTTTCTTCTATTTATCACGTAAATGTGCCACAAGCTGAAAATCTGACTGCAACTTTTAAATACTGACGTCTAGGAAAATTTCCATAAGACACATTTTCATGTTTAAAAAGGCTGAAAATTCCCCAAAAGATTCTTACTTGTTGTACTTGTAATGTAATTTGTAACTTACCTATCTTAAAGTCAAAGTTGTGGTTAAATTGATAGAATCACCCTTTCTTATTATTTTTCCATAAAAACAAAACAAAAAGCCCCCCCCCACCTTGTACCTTGTACTGGTATGTTTTGTCCATTACCAGTTTGTGTCATAAATCATGGAAACATTGTGTGTGTGTATGAGAGAAAAAGCGTGTTTTTTCTTCCCAGGGCTGACTCATCCGCCTCCCTGTTTACTCATTTAGACCAGCGAAGTTCTCTGGAAAATATGCATCGTTATAACTGTCTCTTTGTGAAGCACCAGCCTTCTGTAATATTTCTCACCTAGGTGAGTGTGTGCTGATGCCCAAGCAGAGACTGCATCGGTTAACCCTCAGCTCTCCGGGCAGCAGTGTGTGTGTGTGTGTGTGTGTGGAGTGAAACGCTTGTGGGAAACCTCTAGTGGCCTTTTCAAGCAAACTTCATATTTTAGAGCAGACGTTCGCTCACCGTGTGGGATGGAGATGCTCCTTCTGTTTGGCCAGTCAGTCAGTCTGTTAGGATGTTTTGCGTTGTTTTGTATTTTAATCCGTTTTACTGTAACAAACACACACATCTGAACTTAAAGCCAAGTGATTTCTCCCTTCAGCTACAAACAACTCATCTCTGTCTTCCCCAATGAGCACAATCACAAACCAAATCTTGATCTGCGGGTATGAAGCAGCATCCTGTTGTGAATCTGTTTGTTGGAAGGCGAGCAGAGGCTGGGGGCAGGCAGGGGTTATGTTCTGTATGCAGCCACTTCTTAACGCTTTGTGTCTCAGTCCTCTAAAATAAAAAGGAAGAGGCTGCTGAATGATACGGGATGCAAAGGTGTGAGAGAACCCCTTTACATTTATGGCCTCTCTAGAACTGGAGGAAGTGGTGCAGTAAAGTTGAGTCGTGCTCTAAAGCCCTCACTCAATTCCAAGTACATCACAGAGAGTAAAATCAGAGGTGACGGAAGCAGAGAAGACTCATGTTTGGAGCATGAAGGCTGTTGTTTATCTGGGATGCATTAGGCTTCAATGAGTCATTTAATACAAATAGATTTTTTTTTTTTCAAATTTATGCGGCACCTTTCAAACACAACACAAATAAAGTGCTTTATAAAATAATAAATTAAGACCAACAATACCATTTATAAAAGCAGTCTGGAAATGTCAGTACAAATTCAAACAAATGGGTTAAAGATATATAAGGTTTTCTAAAGAAGTACATTTTAAGATTAGTTTAAAAACAGATGGGCGCCTGCATTTTGCATCCAAGCTGGGAGTTGGTTCAACAAGAGAGGAGCCTGAAGGCCACTCTGGACCTCATTCACATTAAAGAATGTGACCCAAACGTGACCATCTGAGCTTTTATATACAGTCTGAACAGCACAAATAATTTTTTTTAAAATCTGACCCAGGTCACTTGTTGTACTTAAATTGGAGACTTTTTTAATTGTACATTCATGTTGTTTATTGTCTGCACTGATTCTGTTTATTGTTCATATATACATCTTCTGTACAG
>JBAFTA010000019.1:4389665-4418459 GCA_036919975.1 Melanotaenia parkinsoni | reverse complement strand
GTACAGTCCTCTGAGACAACTTGTTGTGATATAGGGCTATACAAATAAATTTGATTTGATTTGATTTGATTTGACTTGTCCAGTATTTCTCAAAGCGACCTCAGTTTGAATGTCATGTGCTTTTAAGCCATTGAAGTGAGACATACGTCAGAAATCTGTCGGGTTCTGACTCTGTATCCACAGAGGAACAGAATTAGCAGCAAATGTTGCACAAAAGGCCGTTTTTACGATTTGTGCTTACTTTTTCTTAATCTCCTCTCCTTTATCAGTTGCTCATAATTTCAACAGTTCCAACTGCACCAGGATAAACCAGGAGAATCTGTTTGAGAGACTGCCCGGTTTCTAGCAGGCTAGAGTTTGCTTTTTGGTCCACACCAGAGTTTAAATAGTTCCCACTGCAACAAACGAACCGTATAAACCGTCCATGGAAGAGGAGCAGAGTTTGTTTAAAGCAGACAAAACAGTACCAGTATGAAAGTGAGATAAACCAACCTCAATGTTATCTGAATTCAAAAGCAAGAAGGTAAAGGATGTCTTTTACACCGACTTAAATTTACTGTACCTGCTTGGTTTCTTCAGGCTTCATTGGCTACCGGAGCTGATATCACTGGGATAGTTGTGGAGATGTATGCTACATTCCTGATGATGACATTACCCAGAGCAAACAGGTAAAAACAGCTGGAAAGGTCCAAGAACAGAATCCTGAGGAACATTGTGACTAACTTTATTATGCTTAGAGGACCTTTTAACTACAGCAAAATGGCAGAATCACTAAATGATTTTCATAAATAAGCTCATTAAAAACAAAAATTTGAAGCGTTGTTTTGAAAAATTTAAGTAATTTATATTAATGTGTAAATTTTATGCTGTATTGCTAGATTATTATTACAAATCAGTGCATTAAAAAGCAGCATTTGAATATTACACGTCAACTGGAAGTGCTTAACATGCCATTAAATATTATTTATTAACAGTATGTAACCAGACGTTTTGCTCATGATGAAAAATCTGTAACCAGGTAACATGTTCTGCTGTTTGGTAGCATTTTTTATGTGAATGTACTTCAGCCATTTCTACCACTGAATTTGGGAATAAAATCCCCAAACAAGTGTTAAAACCCCATCACTGTTGTAAATTTAGACCATTTCATTATTTTTATGTTATTAACTTTCCTCTTATCAAAAACATTGATTCTCACTGTTGTTCACATTAAGGAAAAATGCAAATAAACATTTTTCTCTTTTGTTTCTGAAATTTAGAGTAAGACGATGTTCCCATCATTGCTGAGGAGAAATAAAATGCATCTTTTGTACGGATTTGGTGTTAAACTTTATTGATGATATTTTTACGTTTTTTTATATTAAATATTCTTAAAGTATAGTTTTTGTTGTATATACTATTTATTATTTAGAAATAAAAAGTAGCATCATTATTATAAAAAAGAATTGTCATGTTCGGGTAAGTAAAGACATTAAAGCAACAAAAGTGTAAATCCTTTCAGTGCTCTGATACTGAACTTGTGATTATTATACATCAATGTAACACATACACCAATATGTTATAAAACCTAATAAATTTTCCTTTAAAGAAATTATAGGACCAGAAAAAGGTGAGCACATGTGAAGCTGTCACATTGTTAGTTTTACTGCACATTGTTTCTTCATATGAAATCATTCAGGAAACAAGACTGACAGACAGAGATTTTTACTGATGTCTAATCCTAAACATGTATGTACATATGTAACCCTGTGTATGTTTAAAGGGATTGGGCTGGATCAGTGCATATTGATCTGTCATGTGACGTGACTGACCCCCCTCTGACTTTCTTTTAGTTGCTTTTTTGTGCAGCAGGTTCCTCTCTGAAAAATATTACATTTCACAAAAGACGAGATCATGACTTGATTAGAAAAAGTGCCTTTATTATTTCCACTAGGATAGTCAGCTTGGTCCCGTTGGGGACTCAGCTCGTTCGGGGGGCGCAGTATTCTTCCGGACTGAGATTACGTTCACGTAGCACTAATCAATAAAATCAGACCTTTAAAATAAAGTGCTCCATTCTCTGCTAAAGACCAATAATTACTGAAGGAGAAGACGACACATAAAGAAGAAGAAAACTCGCTCATCTTTTGGTTAATGCTGGACAGATCAGATCAGATCCTAGCGGTCTATGTTAGATCACTTTTCTATCAACACTTTCCATGATTTTTTCCACGCAAGCCATGTCTCCCATCCAAAGACTTGTCCCGTCTGATGCTGTATGCTGAACCCACAATTCACTTCGTTTTATAGTCTGCTTCCTGGATTTGGTCTGCTTGAAGCGGACTGAGACCTGTGTTTGTAAGTGGACCGAGTTCTGACCGAGTTCTGATTTGAATCAGAATTCGTTTGCACGTTCACAAAACCCCAAACAAATAGGACAATCCAAGCAAACGGACTCTGGTTCTACTCTAAAGGGCTGGTGTGAATGGGCCCTAACTGTGAGCGTAACCATTTTCAAAGATGAAGTGGAGCTTTGAAATGTTCTAGATGTTCTGGAGAGGTGGCATGTGAAAACACAAGTCCACATCATTCACCTCAAACTTTCAGCAGAGGTTTTCCACCTCGGTAAAATCTCTGGAACATCAGCAGGTGAGAAAACGTGTGAACGTGTCAGCAAATATTCTGACTAATGTGATTGAAGCTGTGACCTGTATGCTGCTCTGCTTACTGTGCAGTACTTTTATCAACACAGTTATGAGCTTTACCTGCTGTTCTTTAAGTGTAAAGAAAAGGCTGCTATTTCCACACTGTCACTTTTGAACCATCCACTGCATTCCCCTCACTTTGAGTCAGGACAACAAAACTCCAGCATGAAGTCTTATGAGAAGAACAACGGTGGAAACAGTCTAGACCAAATTATTTAGACTTCCTCCTGAAAATCTCCATTGTGCACTTCGCAAAACAGCTTGTGTGAAGATTTAGGACTGAGAACAGGTTGATTGATGTGTAAATGAATATTAAAGTGGACTTTAGACATTTATTATGACAAAATGTACGTTTAGGATTTTTAAACGGTCTGTCAATGCAGGCGATGGACGCTTCGATCAATCTTAAACAGTACAGTTTGTGAAAAGATTCTGACTCTAATGATCTATTTTAACACCATTCTTAAACATTAGTGAGTAAAAATGAAGCAGAAAAACATGCCAGCTGCATAAGGACTGTGGAAGTTTTTGCAGGACAGGATTTGAACCAGCAACCTCTGGTTTTAGTTTTCAGTCATTTCATTCATGTGTAAATATCAGTATATGTTTTACTGGTGAACAATAAATGAAAGAGGTGTTTCATCAAATGTAATTCAGGCTCACCTAAATTCAGGCTGTAACTCTAAACCTCTATTAAATCATATTAGAATTTGATCTCTGCAAAGACCAACTGTTAAAAAATGAGAGAGGTTTAGCTGCAGACAGCTCAGGTAAAGTCTCCAAAATGGCCAAATGGCACGTTTTTAATGTCCTGGGAGACCTCAGGTTTTAAAAGGTTAAATACAGAACAAGAGGGAGCATTAAATGAAGAATAGACAACAGCTCAAGTCTGCTGTGTTCTTATATGTTTAACTGAAGTGGAACCGAAAGGTAAATGGTAACAGGCAGCAAGGAAAGAAGCCAAACTGTACTTAAGAACACTTTGTTTCCATCAATGGGACATTTTGAAGTTAAAAATCTGTTCATCTCACTTTGCCAGCTGTGGTTTCCACTTCTTGTCATGAAATCTAGGCGATAAATGGAGATAAATTTTGAGTATTTGTTGGTAAATAATATGGGACAGTGAATAAATATCTAGTATTTAATGTTTGAGTCTGAAGAAGTGATGCAGGCCTATTATGCAAATCCAGGCATCACTTGCGGGCAGTCCACACTTTGTCACAACAGGAGCAGGGAGCGTTTCCTAATGGCCCCTTACTCAGTTAACACAAATCCTCTCTCATGTGGATTTGAGGCAACAAAAGATTAGCACAATTTGCAAATATACCACTGAGTTCAAAGGCAATGCTTTCTTTCCTTGCTTCCCCTCTTTTGTTTAAACTTAGATTTCAGTGTAGAGGGCATTAGCTGCAGCAGACTGAAACAGATGTGAAGCTTTCAAACGGTCCGTTTCAAACTTAACAGAAGCAGCGAGGAATTTCGCTATTTTCTATTTATTCGTTTTAAGTCAAATTTAAATCTGGAAAACCTGCAGGCTAGCTATATGAAGTTGAGGCATTCGTGGGGCGGAGTTTGAAGGTGTTGAAGCCCGTCAGAAAGGCGAGGTGTGCGCGCACAAACCACGCCCCACATCCCCCCCATGAAGTCCCTCGGGGGCCCTTAAATGACGAGGCCTCAGGGGTTAGAAAAGAGTATGCGCTAGGGCCTGTATCAGAACCGGTCAGCCTCATCCTGATAACGTGCTGGATTTAGGCTCTTGTCTTCCCAACTGTTGGAAATATGACTTCTTCAAACCCCGACCAACGCCTGGAGCATCTTCTGAGCGCCGTGGAAAGCGAGTTCCAGAAGGGCAGCGAGAAGGGGGACGTGTCCGAGAGGGATATTAAACTGACGCTGGAAGATGCGGAATTGTGGAACAAGTTCAAAGAGTTAACTAACGAGATGATCGTCACCAAAACTGGAAGGTAGGTCTAAGCAGGAGGCCGCCCGGTGCTCTTTGCGCACAGGTGGGACACAGTTTGCGCACGAGATTTTCAACCTAAACGCTAGATTTATTTGTAAAAGAAAAAAAAAAAAAAAAGAAAAAAAAAAAGAAAACAGACCACCACCTTTTTTTTTTAAACATAAATTAGACTAACATAAAAGTGTGGTGTCAAAGCCGTTGCCCGCGAGGCCTTTAGAGGCCTTGAAACATAAAAATAAATAAATAAAAATTCGGAAACATATTTTATTTTCTCTCTTTTCTTTACATTTTTTATAATAAAATATAATAATAATAGAAATAATAAGAATAAGAAGAAGATTCATGCGTTTTTAAACTAATAAAATACATTCACACATACCCCATCCCGTGTTTTCCAGGAGGATGTTTCCCGTTCTCAGGGCCAGCGTCTCCGGCCTGGATCCGAACGCCATGTACTCCGTGCTGCTGGATTTCGTAGCCGCGGACAATAACCGCTGGAAATATGTGAACGGGGAATGGGTGCCCGGAGGCAAACCGGAGCCCCAGAGTCCCAGCTGCGTCTACATCCACCCGGACTCCCCAAACTTCGGCGCGCACTGGATGAAAGCGCCCGTCTCCTTCAGCAAAGTCAAGCTGTCCAACAAACTGAACGGCGGTGGACAGGTGAGGGGTTCGCGCACAGCACATGTGCAAAGAAAATAACTAATCTTCCTGTTGTATTTATTAACTTTAAGGCCTAAGGCCTCTTAAGGGGGGCAGCTTTTCTTACATTTTTAAACGTAAACTTTTAATTGAAAATTTCGCGTGACTTTTACGCACGAGATTTTTACTTGCCAATGATTTGTGTCACTTTATGCTATGATAAAAAAAATTCCTCTGCATGAACAAACACTAATAACTGGAATATTTTATTAGATTATGCTCAACTCTCTGCATAAATACGAGCCGAGGATACACATTGTGAAGGTTGGGGGCATCCAGAAGATGATCAGCAGCCAGTCTTTCCCCGAAACTCAGTTCATTGCTGTCACCGCTTACCAGAATGAGGAGGTTAGTTGTACAAGAAAAACATATCTTCAGATTGTGAGACTGACTGGATTGTTTGGAAATTTAACAGTTGCATCCTTCACACAGATCACAGCTCTGAAGATAAAGCACAATCCTTTTGCCAAAGCCTTCCTGGATGCCAAAGAAAGGTACAGATTTGAACCTCAACTTCTTTTGAAATTGTTAAGTTAGCTCACTGGGATTACAGCAACTGATACTGTATTTTTAAATACAGGAGTGACCATAAAGAAGTTCCTGACCACGGTGCAGACAGCCAACAGTCTGGTTATTCTCAGCGTGAGTACTGTTTCTTCTTAAAGTTTAACAAAATCAGTAAGCTGTTGATAAAAGGTGTTTAGGATTCGGAATGCCTGCCAGGATCATTACTGATGGCTCTGATGTGCATCTTTTCCTCCTTAGTTGGAGGTTGGTTCCTCCCTGGCCAGAGTCCCATCTGCCCCAGCAGCAGCCCACCTCAGTTTAGTGGTACAGCAGGCCACTCATCTGGATCCTACTGTGAACGCTACTCCAGCCTGAGGAGCCACAGAGCGGCTCCGTACCCCAGCCATTACCCCCACCGCACCTCCAGCACAAGTAAGAATCCACTCATCTCCATTTTTTTTAAAGATACTGGATGTATCAATAAATGGGAAAGCTGTTGTTAATTTATTGTCTTTACCTCATTTTTAGACAACTACATGGACAACACCTCAGGAGCTCTGCCTTCTCATGACAGCTGGTCCACCCTCCAGATCCCAAACTCCACAGGCATGGGTACTCTGTCCCACTCTACCAACTCAACATCTAATTCTAGGTGAGCTTCTTACCTGTATGAAAACTCCACATTTATTCCTTCCATTGGCTATAATAGGATCCAACCCCTTTTCTTTTAGGGATCAATTAATAGTGATCATCTTACCGCCTACATGGCCCCTAAAACCCTGTCTGAAGTGCAATATGGTCACATTTCTTGATCCTTAAAAGAGAAGAGGTAGATAAGTTGCCGGACAAACTGGAGCGAATTGTTATTTTCGTTTTGGTATTTCCACCAACCCTTGCCTCTCTCTCACTCACAGTCAGTACCCCAGCCTCTGGTCAGTAGCCGGCACCACGCTGACCCCTTCAGGCTCAGCCTCAGGCTCCATACCCGGAGGTCTGACCTCTCAGTTCCTGAGGGGCTCCTCCTACACAGGCCTGACCTCCTCACTACCCGTCTCCTCGCCATCCTCCATGTACGACCCGAGCCTGAGCGAAGTTGGAGTTGGGGAAGCCCAGTTTGAGAGCTCCATCGCCAGACTTACAGCAACCTGGGCGCCTGTTGCTCAGAGCTACTGAAACTTTGACTCCTTTGTCTGGTCGTTATCCGGGGAGACCAGAGACTTCCGGAGCAGCATTAAAGACTAAAATCAGGAGGAGATATTCTAAAGTTTAGATCATTGAAAAAGACATAGTGAACCAAGCTGGTGAGAAAAGATCGGCCACCTCAGTTTCACTTTTAAATGGAAGCACAACATGGGAGATTGAAATTGAGAGTTGGTTCATAATTAAATATGAATTTGTAAATAAGTAAAGAAACAGTGTTTTTTCTTGGAGTGGAAAGTGACGACCGCTCCCACCTTTCACGAAGGAAACTGTCATCTGTGCAATCTGCAACCTACTGCTTACTTGGTTTAAAAGTCCTCAACATGAATTTTAATGGTTAGTTTTAAGCTAAATGGTCAAAATTATTTGCTCTTAAAAAGTCTTGCATGATAATTACATTACGTCCGTTTTCGTCTTCATGCCTGTGAATGCTTACTGACATTTGCTTTAATTTTATCTGTCAAAAAAAGTTCTGCTAACATAACTGTGTACATGTGTGTATAAAAGTAACTTAACGTTCTGTTTTGTTTTTGTTTGTTTTTTTTTTTTCAAATATAAATGTGCCTTTTGTGATTGCAATATAAATGGCCCACTTTGAGAGCTACAAGTGCCTTCTGCTTCCTGGCGAGGTTTTACACCTGTTCAGATAGCTGTACATAAACTATCTATTTGTATTTGAACTTGCTGTAAGTTTTATTTATGTCGTTTAATAATAAATTAAAAATATTTCTTTTCTCAGTTATGAATTTTGTTGTATTTTTTAGATAGTTGGCAGAATAACATCTAGATTGGGTGATGTAAGAATGCAAACCAGGTTTATTGTGGATTAATTATGCAGAAGACCTCTAATTGTCATGCAGCACACACCTTTTCTAATTTTAAATCACTCAGCTTTAGTCTGGAGATGCCCCAAACCTTGGTCATCAAACTTTTGGCCCTGCTATAACCAGTGTTCTTTAAATAAAACAACAGCATGGCCTCGATAAGTAATTGCGGCTTCTCTGACGTGGCCAAAACGAGGATGTGATGGAGAATTGTCAGCAATCCTTCAGGAGGTATTTTGGCACCCTTCTGTTAAAATCTGCGTCGTGGTGCGACATATGGCCAACACACTGAGATCTGTATGTGAGGAAAGTCCAATAATATGGACCCAAAATGTGAACACCTGAGACTTAATTAAATACAATAATAAATACCCATTAGCTGTGTAATATGAGTGGAGAGAAACCTTTTTTTTTTATCCAAACACATCTTGAACTGCTTACTCACGATAATATTTTATCCAATTTTTATGTAAAATTGATTGTAATTTAAAAATATAGATGGTACACTTGAAAAAGTTTAATTATAGATATGGAAAAATCCAAACAGAACAAATTAAGAAATGGCTTCAGTTAGCTGGTTTATTCAGCTCATACCTGAGCCCAGAGGCACGGCTGCAGGTTCATGGTAACACTGGTGTGATATGTGTGTGTGTCAGGCCGACAGAGGTTTCGGCCCCAGAGCAGTGATGGAGTGGTCCTCACTGAGGTGCAAATGAAGGCTGGAGGGTCAGGGGGCCACAAGCAAACAGTAATGAAGCAGCAATGTGACCTGCAGCTGGCGGGGCCTCGTACAGTGGAGCAAAGGTCCGCTCATGAAACGCTGACATCTCCCAATGTTTCACTTTGCTGCCATTCCTGCTGATGCAGTTCATCTCTGTTAGCTTTGACAGTGTACAGTCGCTGTCTTTTTAGCCAAATCCACATGAGATGATGACGATAATCGGATCTGTTAAGTACAGAGCCCATCTGGTGACATCGACAGAAGAAAAATTAACCTGTGACCACATACTCCTCATGCAAGGGAAGAAGATATTTAACTTGTGGCCACACATTAGTGAAGTGCATATTTGATTTACTTTTTAAATTGGTCGTATCTTGAGATGAATTATAGAGTTGTAACAAGGCTTCAAGAATTTGCCTAAATAAACAGTTTAAGTACAAAACAGCAAACTTAATGTGGTGTCCCGTCTAACAAGCTTAGGTGAGACATTAGACTGTAGCCCCACAATTATATTGTTCTCAAAAAACTACAGATCCCTAAAAAAATCTACCTGGACTAAGGTAGTCCTGGGGTGACATACAATTACATAGCATGTAATTGTTTTTTTAATATGATCTGTTTTTCTTTTAATCCATTCCATCATTTGTTTATTCAGGTTGACATTAAACCGAGGGTAAGGATGACTCCCAGCTTAAACCTGAGTTATTTTAATCACCTAAAGTCAGACAGTCACAGTCTAGAGGATTTTTTTCTCATATCGACCCCAGAAGACAAAATACCTGACAGTACAGAGAGCGTTAAAACACAAAGACAGAAAAGAGAACCATACGGTGTATTGTCCTGCACGTTTAGCATTTGCCAAACCAGCGGCAGTCCCTTCATAAGTGGAACGCAGGACTGGAACCATGTCAGTCAAAGAGTCTGCTGAGGCATATGTTTCGAGGGAATCTTATTCAGATACAGCCAGCCTGGTGCAGGTATTGTGGCACCCATGCGAGGCGTGGTCTTGGGTCGGGCCGAGTCAAACTTCAGGGTTGTGTTTTAGTCCCAGTCCATCCCTGACTGTTACCAGCAGGTAAAAATTATGTAAGAGCATCTGGGATGTGGTTGACTAAATAAATAAATAAAAAAAAAATGCTTTGGTTTGACAAACCCAGGTTTAAATCTCTGGACTGCCACCAGAGGTGAACCGAAGGTGCCAGAAAATGGCAGCCCACTGCTCTAGAGATGGATCAAATGCAGAGCTGAATTTTCCTATCGGGATTAATAAGGTATAATTAATTATGGTGCTGTCTAACATAACGGTTAGCTTGAAAAGTGGTCATTGCAGTGAGCACAATGGCAGCGAAACATGCCACTTCTGTCTCAGATTACAAAACACCTTACACGCCAGATGTTGTGCCCATCATGCTAACATTCACAAGGTTGGGACCACCTAGCAAAAACTTAAAACAAGAGACAGCATGGCAGAAGAAAGTGGCAGGTCGCATTTTCATTTTATGTCTCTAATTTTACTACAAACACCTTGAGGGAGCTACGCTGTTTTATTTGGTCCATGTAAAATTAAGGTAAGCAAAAAAACCTCTGAAAAACATGTTGCATTGATAAGAAGACAGAGCTAAACGATTTATATAAGAATAGAAAATCAGAATTTTTCAGACCACCAAACTCCCCAAGGCCAATTTATTTTTTCACAATGACTCACCTTTAATACGTTTGGACTAAAGAAGGATAATAAACTGGTTTTCAGCTTTTCTTCTGGGATTAAGAGCTTTCTGGATTCTGTTAATCCACTAATGACACAATGAACTGTAAATAAACCCCACAATTCAAAGTGTCAGTGGCAAGAGAAGCTGTTAGAGAAGGTTTGACAAGTTTTTCAACCCACATGCTCTTCTCTGCTGCTCATCACACAAATTTAAAAGGAAAATAAACAGGCTTTTCAACAATTATTTATAGATTAATCATTTATATTTGAATTGAAAATATAAATAATGTCAGAATGTTATGATGTGAAGCCGATCCTTTCAATTAAACAGCAGAGTTTGTTCAGTCAGAGGCTTCTTCAGCCTCACTGCAAACAAATACTTCCCACAACATAATTATTAATTATATAATTACTGATAAAGAGAAAAAGAAAGCAACACAACAAAATATTTATGTCATGGAAATGTGATAACCTATCATTTTTAAAATATGCATAAAATAGATCAAAATAAATTTAAATAGTAAAACATTATTCAGAAATAAAAAAAACACATTTCTGTTTCTTTGAACAATTTGCATGAGTACAACGTCTTGTCTTATAAATATATATATGTTATTATTACACGTTATCTCAATATTGGGTAACATTTTAACCCTCTGGTGCATGAATTATTACAAAACAGTACCACATTCTTTTTAAATAAAATATTTTACTTCTACAGACACATGCACATTTTCTGTTTTTAATCTTATTTGAACTTTTACTCAGTGTATTGATTTTTCTATTTGATCTATGAAAATATTTATAAAATAAAGTCTTGTCATATTAATATAAATTTTCTATAAAAACACCTGGATCATTTTCTTGTCCTGTTTATCACTGAGACAAACTTGGTAATAACAATGTATGTATATATACTATATCAAATGTATTTATTCTACATACGTGGCAGAGTACTGGTGAGTCGCTAATGTCCAATGAAGTTACTAATGGACGATCCACACCCATGCATACATTTAAAAACAGCCTTTAAATATGTGTCCTCTGTAGTGGACACTATGCACCAAAGGGTTAATCTTGTAACTGCTTTAGTGTCTTTGAGCTATATTTTAGTCTTCCACATTTTCACGTATTTTTATTTTTCATTTGGTTTTTATGTATTTTGATAATTCCTGTTTAGAATATCTGGGAGTGTGTGGAATGTTTTTGTGTATCTACATGTACAGCACATTGGTGTTTTTTAGAAGGTGTTATACAAATAAAGAACAACAATATGCATACAATCTAAGCTACATTAGGTCGAAGGATTTTAACATCCGTGTGTTGTTATTTGAATGATTTTAGGTGGATGTTGGGTTTATTTTGTCTGGTAGACAACAGAAGCCAAAACCAAAAGTCAATGAGCTCTTGTTTTTCAGTGTGTGTGTTCTTTGTGCGTGTGTGTGTGTGTGTGTGTTTATAAGCAGTTGTCCAGATTTGGTGGAGGAGGATGTTTGCTGATGGTCTTTGCTCAGTCTGGAGCAGTAAACAGGTCCTGCTGAGCCCACGGCCATCCCTGCCCTCTCAGTTACAGTGTGTGTTGATCTGAGTGTCTTATACTGACTGAAGCCTTTGTTTTCCAAGATGGTTGATCTGCTCTGTACACCCCAACCTGCAGCCACTGTTGGCCTTCGCTAATTGACAATTGGAGTTTGACTTTGCACACTGGCCTCGTCTCCACCCCTGGAAGTGTGTGTTTTAAATACGCTTTACAGAGTGTGCCCACCACCCAGGTGCATCTAAATAAGAGATGCAGATGGGTCAGTCTTGTATAGATTTGACGCTAGTTGTTGGTTTTAGTCAGGAATTACAGAAGTCAGGTTTAAATTCAAGCGTGTACCATGAAAATCAGAACCGGACAGCTTCCCATCTTTGTCCTGTCATCTCCTCACGTATTCCTCTTTCGCTTCCCGGAATAATCCACCAAGCATTCTTACGGAATAACAGGCACAGCGGCCTCCACTAACTTCACGATTGTAATGGTGAGTCACACTGTGCAAGGCCTTGTGGGTGATTTACGAGGGACTGCTGCCAAAAAACAAGTAATCAAGTCTGGAACAGCGAGTCAGTGCAGCTGCAAGGAGGTGTGTTTGCAGACCGCCCATCTCGCCCGCCCCAGAACCCCAACCCTGTCCCTCTGATGTCTGTGTGTCTTCGTTAATGAAGAAATTCTGATACCTTGGTGAGACATTGCTCTCAGCTGAGCAGACGCTGCCTCCTCTGTGCCCTCAACCCCTGCACAGTTATACTGCCGCCCCACCCAACCGCAGCCCCGTCAGGCCTCTGGCCTTTCCTCACCCCCTTGCAACAGTTAATGGAACCTGTAGAAGAGCCTAAAATATTCATTTAGTATTTTTCACAACCAGCCTGCATAAGTATGTATGATTATTACAACCATTAGGTGTAGGGGTACAAAAAAAATCCACAGAATCTGATTTTAAGACCTTATCCACCTCAACCTTTTTCTTTTTCTCTTTAAAAAAAATCTTAGCAGGTAAAACAATAAAAGGAGAAAAACCAAAAGAAAACTTTATTTCTGTGGTAAATGCCATCAATCTACTTACCAGAGCACTGAACCTCCGTTTGTTTGCCTCTTCTTTCTTTCCACTTCACTTCAAGAGTTTGCTCGAACACATGCACAGCTCAGCGTGCATGTGTGTGTATATATATGTGTGTGTGTGTGTGTGTATATATATATATATATATTAATTCATTCGTTCATTCTCTGAACAGCTTTGTCCATTACGGGTCGCGGGTAAGCTGGAGCCTATCCCAACATAGAGAGGCAGGTACACCCTGGACAGGTCACCAGTCCATCGCAGGGCCAACACATAAGGTACAAACAACCATTTACACTCACACACACTCCTAGGGAGAATTTATAGTAATCAACGGTGGGAGTAAAATTATGAAAGCAGTCAAAAATATGAGGAAGTATATTTATTTATTACAAGGAAAATAAAATATACAAAATAACTTCACTGGATCTGATTGTAGATCTACTCTGAAATATCTGAAAAGAGTGAACAGACTTCTTTTTTTTAACTCTCCTGTCCAGCATCAAAACAGCAGAATGATAATCTGGTTGCTCTGCCAAGGGGAGGCTCATGGGTATAAGGCTCCTCTTGATAAATGGATTAGTTTATTTATTAATTGTTGAACTGAATTATGGAATCTATGGAATCTTGCTGGACCTGATTGGAGGGGACAGAAAAAGAAGGAAGACAGCAAAAATAAGCAAAAGGGAAAGCAGAAAGAAGAAAGAGGAGACAAAAACACCTCAGACAGAAGGCAACAACCTTTAATTCACACCATCACCAGACAACAAACTGTTACACTTGTACATAAACACACCAGAAAAATTCCTATGGCTTTTACAGAAAAACAGAGCTGCTAGAGATCAAGAGTTCTTAAATAATAACCAAATCAAAAAGATATATCACAACAACAACCGAAGTACCAGATACAAACAAACAAAAAAAATAAATAAATAAATAAAAGAGAGAGAGAAATGATCTCTTAGTGTATAGACTCACTGGACAACTCAGTAACTGTGTCAGCATGCAGAGGATGAGGATTGAGGAGTGATCAGTAATGAAGAGTGGTGAGTGAGATCCTGCAAATGCGACCACGTCTCTACGGAGGTAGAGGCAGACCAGGGCAGCCCAGAGACCCGGGCCATCAGCAGCAGCCCTGGAGCACTAACCCAAGCTTCCCCACCCCGAAGACGACCCAGCCCCACCCGAAGGGTGGCAAAGGAGAGCCCCAGCCAGAGCCCCCCATTGTCTTGGGGCACAGGTCCCGGTGGGCCAAGATCAGCAGCTGCTGGCCCTGCCAGGGACCGGCCACCCAGGGCGGCCCGAGCAAAGGACCCAGGGCCCCAGGAGCCCAGAAACTGTTGGTGAATTAAAATGGTGAATTATTCCCACAATTCTATGCATTGATGATGCTGGTTCACATTCTCTGTCCTGCAGGTTTTAGATGTTTCCCAACAGCTTGACAAGTTCTGCACAAGCCTGTTAATGATTCATTAATTTAATTCAACCAGGTGTGTTGAAGCAGGGAAACATAAAAACTGCAGGACGGTGGCCCTCAAGGACTGGAGCTGCAAACTACTAGTCTAAACAGAACAATATTCTCTAGAAAATCACAACAGATTTTGATTTCAGTTCACCTCAAATCAGCAAATATTTATTTACCAGCAGTTTTTCTGACAGAGCCTCATTGATCAACTGAAAAGCAAATGATTTTGTGAGTTGGGGCTGAGCCCAAGCAAAGCTGGAGAGCAAATGTTAGACCAAAAATTAAGTCATTTTTATTATTATTAAATAGATTCTGCTTTGACTAAAACACCACCTATGTATACCCATAACCATAAAAATCTGGCCTTCTCTGGACTGTTGTTTAAAAAAAAAAAAAGATGTCCACAGTTAAACGTGTCCAGCAGGCTAAAGTTAGTTAAACTGCTTCATAATTCTACTAACAAATGATCCATCACAGAATAAAATCTCAGCTTCCCGTGTCATTACCTAAAGTGTGAAGTGGTTACCGGTGCTTTAAAGACAGCCGCTTTGTCGCTGCAAATTTCTGGTGTCCGATGAGACAGCTGTTTGAGGAGTGTTTTTGAACTACATGAGCAATTTCACACATTAGGAAGAGCTGCTAGCCGGCATAAGCTAATGTATGTTTCCCCCAGTCGCTGCAGTGATGGTGACAGAATCTCACCATCCTGACAGTCCTGTCCAGTTCTCTGTGGACAGTCACACAACCTGACAAAACTTGTACCCAAACCAGTCCTCAGTGAAGTAACATTTAGCAGAGATGTATGATATCCAGTGTGGACTGACTGAGAAACCCAGAGTTTTACTCGTTGGTGGTGAGATGCTGATTATCCTCGGGCTTCAGACCACATGTGCAAGCATTGCAGGACACTAAGAGACTCCTTCAGTGAGACAGCTGATGGAAATGATTGTGTCAAATGATTTTCCTGAATAGTTAGCCTTAAAATGGAAGCTAATAGAAAACAGCTACCGCTTCAGAGAAGATCTTGGCAAAGCTTGGGCCTCAAACTACCACAAAGTCCAATCAACTTACTGCAAGGGTTATTTACTAACTACAACCCCAGTTCTAAAGAAGTTGGATCGCTGTTACTGACCTAGCGTCAGTTAACCTGTTTAGTTGTTAAAAAACTCCTCCAGTTGTTTTTGATCTGTACCGATTACTTTTCCAGACTTTTGCTTCTCCTGTTCCAACTTTTTAGACGTGTTGCTGCCATCGGATGCAAAATGACCAAATTTTTTTCAGTATTTTTTTGGAGTTGTACATTTACACGATTAGAAGGTAATTTTAAAACTGCTTTATAGACACACCATGATAACTCAAAGAGTCCTCATCAGTAGTGCAAAGGGGACTGGTTCAAGTCAAAGACAATGATTCAAAAGGATCATTTAATAAAAAAAAGAACAAAGGCAGCAAATTAAATGCAGGAACACTTACACGCAAACGAAGAATTGAGACAGAAATGAACTGTTCCAGAAAACCAAGAAAAGACTACTAAGGTAAGGAGGGATGGGCTCAATAACTGGTTAAGGTTAGCTGAACACATCACCTGGAGGGCTAGCAGCACAACCTGCTGCAGAAAAAGCAAATATTCACAGCATGGCACGCTCACCTCACGCTGCTCACGTCGGAGCACTGAATACTGTTAGTGTAAAATCTGATTCAGGTTTCATTTGCTAAGTATGTGCAGACATACCTGAATGTAACCGGCATCCTTGTACAGAATGGGACTGGTTTCTCGGCTGGCTTTTGATCTTTAACTAGCAGCACTAAGCGCGCAGGCCTCCGCCAAGCCATAGGGTCACTCACCTTAGAAAATCCCGAAAGGCCCACCCAGTTACCAACACTCTTATATATACTCCAAGGTAATATCACTGTCTGTTCCCATCATAACAATAGATGCCACATCTTATTTACAATCCCTGACCCTGGAAACACACCCTAAGACACCAAGATTTATTTATGTATATATATATATATATTTACTATTATTTCAAACATGACTTGATATGGCATCAAATTAATACAGATTTTAGTTTTGAGCCCTTGATGAGCTTCTTTGTAAAAGGAATCATGCCTATTGTTCTCTAAAACATGACACCATAAAAAAGAATCATCATCCACTAGATAGATGAACAGTAGCCTAGATAAAAAAAAAAAACAGAAAACACAGAAATGATCCATTAATTCTGAACCAAAAATACCTCCACTTTTCTTTTTGTTCTTTTTCTCTGTCATTAACGTGTTTCCTTTTATTCTCAGCAGGTATCCCTTCCTGCTTGTTGACCCCTCATGGTTCTGCTGGAGGTTTTTCCTTCCTGTAAATCAGGGGTCTCCAACTCATGAGGACCGGAGTTGGAGATCCCTGCTGTAAATGTTTCCTCTCCACCGTCTTCTTCTGGCCCACACCACTTAGGATGGGGACATAATCAAAGAGAAGATGTGTTGTCTTAGAATTTGGTTTATATGTACACTTATTATAAATTGGACAAAATGTAGATTTTCTTTAGTTGGATCTCAAATCACAAGTATTCAGAAAGCAAACCAAGTCTGACATCCCTGAGGTTGAAACTGAGCAGTGCAGAGCTCTTGCAATGAAAAATGTTTTATAGTAAGTCTAACATTTCATTACAAAACCAGCGCAGACCTCAGAATAGACTGGACCACGTTGGGAACATGTAGCTCCTGTTGTTTAAAACTCAGACACATTTCATAAAACATTATCCTGCATTTATTCTTCTTTTTACATCGGCAACAGTTGCACACGAAAATTAATATCACTGCAAAAGTAATTTTAACAGCAATTATTGTCTGTGTGTAAATGCTCCACATTCATGTAATATGTAATCCTCAGGTATTTTTTATTTTTAGAATTTAAAAAATGTTTCCAGACATTTATGACACGTTAATCTAGTCGATGAGTCTTTGGATTTGATGATGTAACTGTTTCAGTTTAGTCCTATTTATATTAGAATTCAAACTTGAGTCTTCAGTATTCGTTCATTACATTTAACATGTCACTGCGCTACAAGCAAAACTATTTAAGACAGTGTTAAACATCCAAAACGTTCCCATTAGACCCAAAGGAAAACCCTTTGCTTCCCTCTTGTGGCTGAAAAATAAAACCTTTTCCAGCCTGTGGATGCTGTCCTTCCCTTTTCATTTAACCCATCTAAACCGATAAATTTAATTCAAACATATTAAAAGTGATGCTCAGTGCCACAGAGGACCTACAGGATCACACCTACAGGATCACACTACAAAAAAAACCTAAAGCAGGAGGACAAAAGCTTAAACTGACTGCAGAAAATCCAATCTTTGTTTTTAGATTAATTTATTAAAAAAAAACCCAGACACATCTTTACATGAGAACTACACGCAAAGAAAGAATGACGCCAACATTGATCAGACATGTTCAGCGAACTAACTGAAGCACTTAACATATGTAGGTCAAAACAAAAGGCGTGTGCATTTAGGAAAAGATGGAGTTCTTTGATGTCCAAGGCTGGCTCTGATGGAGTAACATCAAACCGTGAACACATTGATGCTACGGGGCACGGATCCGACAGCAGGTCTCAGCTGAATTTGGCTTTAGAGAAATCCATCTCTGGATGCTGAGCCATGAACCTGCAGACAAAGAGTCAGAAACACGAGGAAGATAAAGGAAGTTCGTAAACGATCAGAAAACTAGTGTATTTTCTTCACAACATAGTATTTATTTAGTTTTTTATCCATTACAAACAATGCAAAGAAACAGAAGACAAAGAAGGTGTCATGTTTTGCATCAGTGTATAGAGCAGCTGATTCTTAACTCTCACCCTTGGTTTAAAGCGGCTGTAGTTACAAAAATCTGTTTCCAGTCACAGATTTAACCTTCTCACCAAAGAACACAGAAAAGTATGTGAATAAATTCAAGAAAAGGAGTATTCGCAGGCCAGTTTACCTTTACCTTTTATTGTTTGCATGTTATGTGTACTGTTGCAACGAGCCAGGGGGCAACCAGATGCAAATTAGCCGCTAAGCTAACTGCCCCCCAGTGTATTGCTGACTTGCTCAGGGCGAGCCCTTTGGTCTTCCCTTTTAAAACCCGGGTTGACTTGACTACGCTCGCTCCACTAGGAAAACAAATGTGAGCCTTCGCGTGGCGCGTTGTTGGCGCATGACGTCACTTAAAGCGTGCTGCATAGAACTACACTAAATAGATCTGCGACTACGGTTCAGGCCCATTGTCACTGATACCCGATATAGAAATTCCTCCAATATCGGTACCGATAACAACTACCAATATCATACCGACGCATCCCTAGGTAATAGCGGACGTAGGTTTTGCAGACCAGACACGATGTATTAAACAGAACGTTTTGTTTTTTTCTTGTTAAACGAAGCTTCGATTACCGGGAATTTTAATCCACCATTTTTTGTAATCAGTTAAATCAAATAATTTCAACATAAATTACAGCCCTAATTAAAACAAACATGTTTTTAATACAAAATAATCAGAAAGCTCTATTTATCTTTATATCTCTAATAAATTATCTTTACTTTTCTTTTTGTTTATGTCTTGTAATTGTCTACCTGCAGAAAAGCCTGGTGCTTTGTTACCCATGCTGCAGTTAAACTGCACTCACCTTTGTTAAATATTCAGGTGTGTTCTGCTTTAAGTAAATCTGAAAGTGATCTAGTGGCCAGCAGGGGGTGACTTCAGCCACAGTATTTATTTTATGAGAGGAAATTTCTGGTCAGACCCATGTGAGCTCAATTCCTCCATTTTGCAAAGTCAAAGTACAGTTTTTCTTTTAGAGACCAAAAACAGTGAAAATATGACCCAAAAAGAAAAAGGCTTACCTTACTGCTACAAAAGACTAAACATAAAAGCTGTATTTGGGTCTCAGCAGAAGCTGGCAAACACCACACATATGACCGGGTTGCAGTTACAGCGCTGAGTGGAAGGTAGGGGTGCAGCAATGGGAACTTACTTTTTAAGAATATCTTGTTTCTTCTGCTCTTCGGATGTAGGTAGGCCCATTGACTTCTGCCGCTGGTCGTACATCATCTTCTCCACCATCCCGCGAGTTTCTCCATCCAGGTCTGACAGCTGCTCCGCAGGAAGGTGAAAGAAGATAAAAAAAAAAAACACTTGTTAGTAATATTATTGCTTTTGTAACTAATTCTGAGAGAGGAGGCTGAATTCATCCTTTACCTTTGAGTTCTCAGGACAGACCTTCTTGGTGTTAATTTCTGGATCTGTGGTTACAATCCTGCTCCACCACTCCATCTTATTAATCTGAAATCAAAGCGTAAAGTTTGACTCAGTTAAATGTCACCTGAAGGTGGGAAGGGCAACGTCCACCAAACAAACATGTTCTCACCTTCTCCAGGTGGACGGTAACCACTTTTCCATCGTCGATGAGCCAGGAGCTCTCTTCTACCTTCACCTCGTTGTAGAGCTGGCTGTCGATAACAGGAGGGTGTCCCTTCAGGCCGACCTTGATGGAGCGTCGCTGGATGTCCACCACCACATCCCTGCTCTTGATGCGGAACTTCACGTCGAAAGGCACAGCCAGCTGTGGGAGGATTTTAAAACCAGTTCATTTCTCAGGAAAAAAGGATTTTTCTGACCAATATTGCAATTTAATCTTTAAAATTCCAGTTTTGGTTCAGTGTTCATCCAGAAATATATTTATTAAATACAAATAATCGACTATTTAATATCTAAAAAAGAGCTCTGAAAAAGGTTAAAAATGCATGACTTAACATAAAACCTCTGTAGCTATTTACATGAAGTCAACCAAGAATGCAGTATATTCGATAACTTTGTCCAGTAAAATCATGAAGCCTTGCTGGTCCCTGACTTTTCCTGAAACTACACGAATTTTCATTAAAACTAGTATTAACATCTAAAAAGTAAAGCACAGAGAAAATGATGATTTCTACCCATTACGGCTACAGGTGGTCATTTTGACCGCACAGATTTTGTACTCTTCTGTTTTTAGATTCCTGACGTTATGGATCAGGTAATGTGAAATCAAAAAATGCTTGACTATATAAAAGCAAAAAAAACTTGAGGAAGGGTGGATTGGGAATCGGAGAGCGTTCATCACATTGACGTCATATCCTCAAGTTGTACGGCTTCGCTGTCTGTACAGACTGTAGAGGACTCAAACTTCTCCATTTTGGTACCTGGCTTCAGACATGGTCGGCTTCATGGAGGCTAATCCCTGGCTTCGTGGGGATCAAAGGGTGGTTTGCTAAAATACTTTAGCGGTTTTGCTGCAATCCGGCGTAGTGGGGACGGCCCCGAAGCCAGTGGTTTTCAAAACTTTGAGACATGATCCACCAGATAAGATGCATTGGTGTTTGCGACCCCCACCCCCACACACAACCACTTAGTGATTAATTGGGTGATGTCTCAAATGGGTCATCTTGCAGCCATCCTCTAAATGTAAGCCTGTAAAACTGTCAGAATCTCCAAAAAATAAGGAGGATAAAGTCGTTTTTGGTGGTTCACCACTGTAACGAAGCACCTACATGCCCAAAAAAAGCGTCTGCCACAGAGATAATGTCAAATTCAGATTTTTAATATGGCACGTGTACTAACTTCGTTGTTTGTGTGTTGTGTGTGTTTGTGAGGCACAAATAAGATTTTGTTTTTCTTTATTTATAAAGCTTAAATTCTAGAAAAGAATTTGCAGATTAGTGGTCATCAGATGTTAAATATGTAAAAACAAACAGCAAATGATATGTTTCAGTGTTAATGTAGAACATTATGTAATGCTGCATTCACTGACACCTGGGACATCTGAAGTTTACCTTAATAATGGTTAGTTGACACTTTATATCTGATAGCAATTCACTCCACCGACCACCGTGAAACTTGATTCCCTCACGGGCGCCACTGGAGCATCTTAAATTGCTACCTGGTCTGTGGGAAACACCAACCATTCAGCTACTTCAGTGACTGCAGGCCTAAACCAACATTTCTCTAAGACAATATCAATCAAATCAGTTTATTTAGAGCCTAATGCAGCCTGATACCATTGCACATCATAATTTCCAAACCCTTTCTTTTATCCATCAATCCCGAAGATCACATAAAATGATGCAAAGACCACAGGAAGTGGACAATGGACCAGCAAAATATGTCTGACAAATTCTCCTTCAGGCTTTTCTTCATTAAAGATTCATAGCAGGGCTCTAGAGTGCAACCACGCAACCAAACATCTGCTGAGTGCGACTAACTTTTTTTCTTAGTCGCACCGGTGCGCCTAACATTTTCCGGGTCTGAGTGAAAGACTTTCATGATCTCCGAATGTCTATCTACGTATTCTATGCTCATTCTGTCCTTACCTGAGCTCAGAGAAGAATAACACCGTGATAAAAAGCCAAGAGAAGTGGTTGGTTTTACTTCTGAGTCCCAGCTGTACAATGTTCTGTGTTGGTTTGAAATTTAGACCAACACGCATTACGTCCAGTTCAACGAGGAAAGACGTGGATGAGAATCACAGAATTGTAAAACATGCAAAATGGTAGAATTTACTCATGTGGTTATCTATTTTCCTCACTAATTTAAGAGTTTTTCACTGTCTGAGCAAAATAAAGCAGAAAAGGTGGAAGTGAGTTAGATGTGTTAACGCCGCTGCAGCTAAGAAGTTATTTAAAAAATAATTATATAGAAATCCAACACTACGGAGCTCTAGAACATCTTGACATGCTCTGGACACGTGATCCGGTAAAACATAGAGTTGGCACATATGTTTAGCGGAGAGCCGTAACGTGGCGCACACGCACCCGGTGGAAACTGGCCTTTAAAATGAAACTATACTGGCTAAAAAAAAAAAAAAAAAGTCACCAGAAAACCAGCAGCCTTCATCAAACTCACTTTATCTGTTTGAGTTGAACCTGGAGGCCGTCCCGGAGAAGATAATAATAAATAAATAATAAATATTAATAGTATTTGACAATATGTGAGAGGCTGCCATGTATTTTAAAAGGGGGGGAAGAATGTAAACCCTGAACGTATAAAAATGAGCTTCTGAGAACAACGCTGTTAAAATTGGGGTACACTGCCAGCCAGAGATCCGGTACATTTCCAGAATACTTTAAGCCCTGAAAGTCTGAAGACAAAAGGAACTCACATCAACTTCAGACAGAGTCTGTGTCCACTTGTAGTTGGGTAGATCTGCTCCATTTCCTGAGTTAGGCTTCAGTTTATCTTTATCCTTCTCATCCTCCTCTCCTTCCGAGTCAGACTGGATAAAATGGAAACATAGCAGTGAGTAAGCGGACCTTCATTTCTTTACCAGTCAACACCAAACCGTCCACTCACCCCTTTTTCTTTGTCAGATGTTTTAGCTGCTTCTGCTGTTTGATTCTTCATTTTCTCTGCTTCTTTATTTTTCTACAAAAAATAAATAAATAAAAAAATAAAATCTTTCACATGAAACTAGAACTCATTTGCTTGACAAAAAGAGAAATGAATTAAAATTTCACCATGTCGAGTTCAGACTGAAGTTTCTCTGCTTCTTCGTCTGTCAGTTCCTGAATCCTCGGTCCGTCATCATTTTTCTTTTTCCTCTCCTCCTCTGCGAGCTTGGCCGCTCTTTCAGCTTTCTCCTTTTCCTTCTCATGTTTCGTCTGCTTATCCTTGTGGGCCTTGAGCGCCAGCTTGCTGTGGTGATCAAAGGCTTCCTTTACCAGCTGAAAGAGACAGATGGCTATAAATGACAGGTGGAAGAAGGCGTGCCACCATCACCCAGCAGAGCCTGCTGATGATGGAGACTCATGTGTCACAAAAGCTAAAGATGGAGTTAGATTGCTCACCTTCTCTGCAGCGCCTGTGTCACCACCTGTGAAGAAATCGGTTTTGCGGCGTAGAAAGCTAAAAAACGTGTTTACTAACTGTTGAAAGACAAAAAAATATATGGAAAAATGTTATGATGTGAGATATTTGCTCCGTGTGTTTTCAATACTGAGTTCCACACATATCGCCAAACATTTGTTCATGCACCAGTTTCTCTTTGTTAAATGAAAGTAGTCATTTACAGAATTCTGTATCACCATACGGATAACTATCATTGTGTATGAAAAAAGGGATCGTTAAACCAACAAGACATAACATCCGTGATACCATTTTTGTCACGTGTTTATCGAATTAACTAGAATCCCTGATTTTTTTTAATTATGCGATAGACTATCTTCAGATTCTGATAGGTGACAGCATCATATGCTTACCACTGTGAAAAAAAAATAACCTGAAACATACTTATGTGGCAAGTGCTGATAAGCTTACAGGCTAGCCACATTAGCTTCAACGCTAGCATGTCGGTGTTAGCACGTTGCTTTACCTCTTGTACCCCTCCTTCGTGCTGTTGGGCCATAACAAGAAGCATCCCGTCATACTTTTCTTCGTCGTCACCCATCTTTGAACACAAGATATGGTCTAAGAGAGAGATGCCCGCGGATGAAAGCTAAAGAAAACAAGAAAAGTTGCTCTAGAAAGGCCAGTACAGTTACACAGCACGCACTTCCTGGTAACAAACCACACCTTTTTTATTTCGACCAATGAACGGAATGTATTTTGTTGGGCAATTGAAACAACCAATCACTTAAGCGCAAAATCTACATGAATGATGATCTAATTTTCTAATGAACTGATGTGAAGTCAGCCAACAATGTTTGCAGGATACCATACATACACTCTTTAACAGTTAAATGGGTGTCTAAGTCTGGGTGTGTTAACATACAGCACTTTATAAATATGTATGTGTGTGTGTATCTCAGATACACATACACTCACACAGTGTCAGAAGATTTTAATTTCTGCATGTATTTAACATATTTATAGCTATGGCCATTATTGTCGGACTTCAAATATAGATTTGAATAAAATTAATATTACGTAATGTCTTGCAGATTTGCCAGTCACACCCACCTGATGGCCTGTTGGAGACAAGTACAGCCAGCCATCCACAAGATTGTACGGGTGACAAGAGCACAGAGAGTTGCTGGAGAGAGTTCAATTTGAGCAGATGCTGCAGACCAGATAATGAACTACAGTGGCTCATATTGCTCAGTTTGTCAATGTAGGGTCTGATAAATAGATGACAAAATGCACACGGCATTACTACTTTGGCAGAAAAATGGTCGACCCACCCTGAATAAGTCTGGCGTTCGACATGGCTGATTGGTAATGATTTTTTTCCGCTCCCTCAGGTTCTTCAACCCATTGATGAGTTTTTTTCTGTTTGTGAATTACTTGTCATTGGGTCTGATGCAGAGATTACGCACATTGCTTCAAAATTCACCAATCCACTGTAAGCCGCATCATAAACACATGGGCCAATTTCCTCTACACTGTGCTGGGGGCTGTGGGTATTTGGTTGGATGAGGAGACATTAAAAGCACACCTGCCAGAGGAGTTTAAGGATTTCTCTGATACCCAAATCATTTTGGACTGCACTAAACTCCGTTGCCAAACACCAAACTCCCTTTTTCTTCAGAGTGAGGTGTTTTCAAGATACAAATCACACCTTACCTTCAAAGGGTTGATTGGGATGGCCTCTCATGGAGGCGTAACATTTGTGTCGCCTCTCTACGAAGGTGGTATCAGTGATAGGGAGATTCTGAGGCAGTCTCGTATTGTGCATCTCTTAAACCCCACTCTGGCCATTATGGTTGACAAGGGTTTCCTTGTAGAAGACTGTGTGCCATGCAAAGCCTACATACCTGCTTTATTATCAAAGAGAGCACAACCGTCAGGGCCAGAGGTGAAAAAGACTCAGTATATTGCCAGACTTGGGGTCCACGTTGAACGCCTCATCCGCAGAGTGAAGGAGCATAAAATATTTAGTACAGAAATCCACTTTCACTCACGGGCAGCATCTATCAACTTTACACAATTGCATGTCTTTTGGTTAATTATCAAAATAATGGTTAAAACCATTCCAAATTCCGGCTTCCATTGGCTTAATGAATAGTGTGTGTTTAAATTAACCTGTGTGATGTTGTTGTTGTGTTTGTTTGTTTGTTTTATTTTTAAATTAAATGTGGCGTCATTGTCATTGCTGGCTGCACAACAAATTGCCCCTCAAGGGGATAATAAAGTTTTTTCTGATTCTTCTGATTCTGAAAACCTGGACAAGCACTCACTAATTCTGAAAGACAGAATGCATCATAAATAAAGGTTGTCTTTTTCTTTTTTATATTCGGCACAGATTGATTAGTACTCATTAAAGTATTATTTGTACTTCATTATATATATAATTTTTTTTCTTTTTTTTTTTTTTTTTTACTTTAGGACATGTGCAACTACAGAAAAAGAGGCTGTGATGTCAAGTTATTTTTACATATGCAAAATACAATGAGTGTACATACACAAATGCATTAAAAAATGAAATATGTTACAATTACAAAATGAAATACAGTTCAAATAATAAATGATGATGAAACAAAATACATTGTTATTTTATTTATTTCATTACTTGCACATGGACAGGTATTTGGGCATGTGTGTGTAAAAGAAAAACAAATCAGTCTTAGTTTTCATCTCCCTGAGGACAGCAGCATCCTTGTAAATGCGTTGGACGAACATATCATCATGGGCACAAACGACAAAATCACACCAATGCATACCAGTGATGAACAACTGTCCTTGAACTTGCCAGCAGTGGCTCTTTCAGCTTATGTGCTCCGTGGTCAGGCCTTACAAATTTGCAATCTACGTAACTCAAAACATTTGGGCATTTAATTTCTACAAGGCCAAATGATGGTCGTTCAAGTGGATCAAACAAGCCCATCAGGTGAGGCACCCAGCCAAGGTGCATCTGGATGCACAACAAACTCACACTTAGTCAGGTTCAGGTTTTTTAGAACTGCATAGTCCTTTAATGCACCCCTCTCCATTTCTATTCCCCTTTTCATAAGTGCAGTCTGTCTTGTCCCTCTAATCATCCTCTCAGCCAGGTTTTCTGCTGTACCTGACCTTATATGGCTTACCTCCCTGAAATGTGAAGCAGTCACCCTCTCCCTCCTCAGTGAATGCCACTCATTTGTTACACTTTGGTTTCTGGTTGCCTCCTCAATCATATGGCACTGTGTCATGGTCACAGACAGGGAGCTTAGATGCAGGTATTGTTGGTGTGTTGGCACAAATGAACACTCAGTAGGTTGCAGATGGTAACCTTTAAGTGGCAATCTAGGAAATGGAGGTGCATCTTCATGGATTACAACACTGTCAGGTGCAGGTGGAGGGTGTTGGTAAGACGGCACACTGCCAGCTTGCACCATGCCTAAGATGGAATTGACAAGTGGCTTGTCAGCTGAAATGTTCATTTAGCAGTTGAGGGGGACACATTCTGCAGCCATTTCAGTGTAGGCAGGTCCAGGGTTGAGTGTGGACGGGACTGGGAGATCACCACTGTAGCCCTTGTAAAGTTTAGATCTGACACATCATCAGGCAATCAATGACATGCATTTTTACAACACCAATAACATGCATTGTGCTCCAGAAAGCCATGAAACAGTCTGTGAATCGTGTAATGTTATCTAAACTACACAAGGTACACAATCAGGTAATAAATACATTGTTTTTCTTACAACAAATTATAGTCTGCCTGTATACATTATCTATTGTACACCTAATTCCACTGGTTGGGGTAGCACCTGGTTTGGCCTTTCTGACAACCATGGTGTCGCCAGGTCCTGGCTTCACTAACTATTTATGTAAAAGTTCACGTTAGGAGAAAATGTACTAATGTACTAAAGACTGATGAAGTGTTTATTCATTCAAGTAATACAAACCAATGATCGGGGTTTATGCCACTTCTGTTCGGTTTGTGTACAAGCAAGGACTGGGGGTACGACTACCACTTACAGAGTAATGGGCTGTTTGATATAACAAAGCAACCAAGTGGTTGCACATTCCACATCCAGCTACACAGGAACAGTGACTGTTGACCAATATAACTGGCTGTGAGTCACGTAATGTCACCTGAAACACAGAGGTGAAGTTAAAAAGATTTTTTTTTCAAAATGAGGCTAACAAGCAAGAGCAACAGGAGCAAAACTAGCCCTCTACCATTGTTCGTGATGCAAGCCACTAATTTAATATTGTAGTGAGTGGGCATGATGACGTGCCCTGACTACCAGAGTGAGATCACCTGTGGTGGAGGGGAGTGGTGAGAGGTATGAAAAGGAACTGTGTGTGTGTGGCCGGGTGGTTCTGGAGAGTGGAGCTTGGCGTGTGTCAAAGGGGAAACCCCGCCAGGCAAACCGTAAGCGTGCACGGACTTGGACTGATTGGGAGGGTGCCAATCGCAGCCAGGTAGGGCTGCCGGCGGCGAAGATAGCTAGAGGGGCTAGCGGGTTAGAACCGCCGATAGGCAGGCTAAGGTGGGTTAGATAAGGGAATTGTCATATCTGTTGAGCCGGACCAGCGCTAAGCTCAGACCCCAGGGGAGGGTCTCGCAACCCGGGAGAGTTAAGTATTTTCTTTATTCCTATTGGTTGTCAGATGTATGTGTGTACGTGTGGGGTCTTATTGGTTTTAAACACGACAGCCGCTTCGCCTTCGGTGTGGGAAGCAGTGTTGGATTGGAGCGCGCTGGGCCCGAGGTGCACGTAGCTTGCCTTTTCCGCACAGGTGTTAGATTCTTCCGGTTTGGAGGTAGAATCCTGAATGGCAGCTTGATGTGCAACTAATGTGTGGTGTAGTGCCCCGCTTTATAGAGGGTGTTGTGACACTGAGTGGCTTGCGTTGTACCCTAACGCAGGCTGGGTGTGTGTTTGGTAGCAGCGCGTCTCCGATCTGTAATACTGTGGGCTCGCTGGGCTAGCGCGAGCTGTTTTTATATATGTGTGCAAATAATAAAGTGTTGATTATTTCTTTGATCTCCTGGTGTTCTCTGCTCCTGGTATAGTAACCTTCAGAAGGGATTGCTCTAGATTACTGAGTATTACAATATATTGTTTTGCATGAACTTGTTAAACAATAATTTAACAAATTCATGCACAATAATATAATATAGTTGTGTTTCAACTTGCTAAAATATATTAGTTTGCAGGGACTTATTCAACTATAATATAATATAATATAATATATTAGTGCCACTAACAACAGAACAGTGCAGTTTTTTCTCCTACTGCCTCTTGCTGAGGTAAATCAGTTGATAGGTAGGCCTACTAAAATTGGAGCCACGTGTAAAGAAGTAAAAAAAAAAAAAAAAAAAAAAAACAGGCAACAGGTGGTTCGTCAGCGCTACGTGAAAAATTGATGAATGAATCGCTGAACTAAAATCTTCATTACATGAGTAGTAATAAGAATAAATTCTACTGCTATGGAAATGTTGCAGCTGCAGCCTTTTAAGGCCACAGTGTTCGACTGTGATGCA
>JBAFTA010000019.1:4305938-4328519 GCA_036919975.1 Melanotaenia parkinsoni | reverse complement strand
GTCTTATGTATATATGCACATATAGACACATATATATATGGTGTGTGTGTGTGTGTGTGTATTAGGTCTGGGCACGATAACGCATTATTAACACTGCTTTGTGGGTTTGTTTTTTGTTTTTGTTTTTTTCGCACGTTAATGCAGTGATTTTTTTCTTTTTTTTTCCCCTTAAAGTCCTTGTTCACTGGCCCTGATCACAGAGAAACCTCATGCAGCAGCTGCGGTCCAGGTCTCTTCCTGCATGTCTTGTCCTGCTGCAGCGCTGCGTCTGATGAAAACAGGAGCGAGCGGGTTTATTAAGATGAAAGGAAGATTTTCTGACAGACACTTAAGAAAGGAAAAAATTAACTAAATGCAGTTTTATCCTGTGGGATATAAGTTTTGAGGCAAGACAGAAAAAGTAAGACATTTTATGAGTATGTTTTACAAACATGAATCATAGATGGGGCCTTCTTTTGCCTCTGGTTTGGTGGATCTTGGTCATAGCGAGATGAAACCTTTGGAATCTGTGAGATGTGAGCCGTCAGTAGAAGTGCTGTCAGATGGACAAGAGGTGCTATAATTTTTGTTTACATATTTTTTAGGTTGCCCAGCACTAATATTTACATAGAATTTGCACATCATCATCTCACCAACCATCTCCATGGTGATAATATCTGTCATTAAAACACCAGATGTGACGTCTGAAGTTAAACAGCCCAGTCTAAGTCTTTGTTCAGCTTTACGTCCTACAGCATCACCCAAAAAAAACAACTATATATATCATTGGAAAGACTGTTTGTTTTACAAGTTTTTCTTCGTTTTTTTCACAGCAACTGTTTGTGTTTATTTTGTATCACTGCACCTGCCCGATTAGTCTGTTTTTACTAAATTAATGAAGTTCGGTTGCCAGAGAGAGAAAAATGTGTAAACCTGCTGTAATGTTTTTTTTTTTTTCTGTTTTAGGGGCCCAGGGAGGGAGGGGCCTGGTGTTTGCTCTCCAAGAGAGTCCGGGCAGATATCCTTTACTGGCCAGTGTTTTTGATTTCCTAAGCAAACAAACAGCTATTGTCATTTTTCAGTTTGTGTTGAGTCATATATTAATTTATATTGATACAGAACTTTTCCTTTTTTTCTTCAAAACTGCTTTCTTGATCCTTGTGTGATGTAAATGTCGCTGTTAAATGTTAAATGTCAATTTTCTGACATGAAATCTAAAGTTTTCTAGAGTCAAGACTGTAACGTTTTCACAAGTGATGAGAAAAATGGCCGTAACTGACGATGACTTAAAAAGGGCTGAACGTACCTCAGCTTCTCAACAGCTCCTGTAAAGGCTCATTTGTGCTCAATTAATGTAAATAAAAAGACACGACTGTGTCAGACGTCATCAAACGTTACTGCTCACACACTCCCATGAGTCCATTGTGTTACCTTGGATGTTAGGCAATGCATCCCAGTGGGCTCCCTACCATTAAACCATATTCTGTTTTGATCTGGTTTTCAGTACAGCTTCAAGTCTTATTAGAAGTCGTTTACGGCTCCTTTTCCTCTTGTACACACTGAACAGTCTGATGTTATTTATCTGGTTTACATGACGGCATGTCGGAGCTGCTCTCTGTGTCCACGGCGGGGTTGCCACACACAGTTAAGAACATTTTCACCAGCGCATAAAGAAAACACATCAACCAGCTGAAAATCAAACTAAATTTTCATTTCTTTAAAAGCTCTCCCAGGAAGGTGAAGATGGAAACAGTTGCGCTAAAGCAAAGAACAGAGAGAGTATTTCTCCTGCTCCTCAAAGTTAACAAGTTCATGTCCATCGCAGGGACGAGCACAGCTCAACAAGCTGATCATTGTAGTTGTTTCTTTGTCATATTACGGCTTAAAATGTTAAAATGGACCCAATATTCTTTGTCAGCTTTATTAACATCAACAAATTATCTGAGATCTGGCGTTTAAGGATGTGTAGAGTAGGGCTGGGCGCTGTAGTCTGTAACTAATATTTCTTTTCGCCTTATACCGATACACGGGCAGCGTGGCTCAGTGGGTGGAGTGGTCGTCTTGTAGCCTGACGGTTGCCGGTTCAATTCTCGGCCTGTCAAGCTCATGTCGAGGCGTCCCTGAGCAAGACGCCAAACCCCAAATTGCTCCTGATTGGTGAATGTTTGTGTGAATTTCATGTAAAGCACTTTGTGTAAAAGCTCTATAAATACAGACAATTTTAGATATATACATCTCTTTTTGTTCTGAACCAGGGACCTGCACTCATAAACGTAATAAAACCCAGTGTTTCCCTGACTCTTATATTAGGGGTCGCCACAAAATTCAAATATTCAAATATAATTTATTTTGTTTTTTTCTATTTTGCACCAAATCGCAACAGAAGTAATGAGATGTCCCCATTCTTCTAGAACAGGTTAATATTTCTTAGTTTTATATACATATAAAAAAAAACTAAACAGCATGGATTTATCCATCTTATTCTCATGTAGACATCTAATTACGTCGTGTCATGTCTCTACATGGCTTCCCACGTGCACACACAGGTGAGCTGCACTCCCACCAGCAGACAGAGTGCATGTTGGAAACTGTTGCATCAACCACCTGTAAAACAGACAGAAATGGAATAAAAAGAGCAGCTATAGGAGAAGCAGCTGGAGGAGTTTTCTGCTAAATAATCAGTCTCCTCATCATCGTTGTCATTTCTGAGTCAAATTATTGCTTAAAATGAACGTCTTGCATTTAGCTTCTGTCTCTTGTTTGACCATTAGAAACTATCAAAGAGGGAACTGAGGCTACAAAGTGTCTGTGAAGACAGCTGAGCATCTCAGTTTTATTTGCCACTGTGACGGAGGGAGGAAAATCCCATGTCCAGGAGTCACCAGAGGGTGATTTCTAGATAGCCAGAATTTCCTCAGGTCATGTAAAGAATCTGTAGTCTGAGATAAACAGTAATCATGTTTTGATTTAGAACAAAAGCTGAAAAACGATTTGGAATTTGGCAGAAATGCAGCCGGTAAATTTCCAAACCAGACGTTCTCGCAGCCTTACAACACATCATGCCACTTCGCTGCATGTGAAAGGGATGAGACTCTGCAGCCTGGTGTCATGAATTTGTTTTTAACTACTTATTAGTTTGGTCACTTTTTTTGTGTCATATGTAAAGTCTCCCTTGTATTTACCCTAAACGTAACTATTTTAACAATATGAGGCGTCATTCAGAAAGTTTAAAATTCACATAAAGGTCACAAATGTGAGGTAGTTTAAGAGCTCACATTGCAAAGAGATCACATCAGTGAAAGAGAAATAAGCTGTGTACTCCACTACATAGCCACCGTTGGGATGGGATTAAATCAAACACCTGTAAAATACTGGATTTTTGGGATATTTGTAATAAAACCACTATAGTTGTTTGATTTAATCCCAGCATTCGGTCATCCTGGTATGAATTGTTAGGAAATCTGTTATTCACAGCCATCTTCAGGTCATCCTACAGATTTTCTTTTGTATTGAAGTTCTGAACATTGCCTGGGGTGTTTCAGAACTTCAGTTTTCCTCTGGTGAAGCAATTCTTTTGTTTAACAAACACACCGGAATAAAATGAATGGCTCATTGACAGGCTTGCAAAAAACTGGATGGACAAGTTGATTATTTTGACCCATTTGTTTTGGAGTAGGAGCACGTCCAGGACATGCAGGGCAGTGTGGCCTGAGGACCTGAGAAACACCGATTTAGAGGAGCATGTGAGCAGTGATGTTTGACATGGACACACCTGTTTATGTAAGAGGGAGCTAAATGAGCCTTAAGAGTGTACAAACATTTTTTTTTTCAGTGGAATTGAACAGGTTATAGGTCACATTAAAAGTGGAAAAAGTGTTGAAATGAGGTATTGTGGTCTCATTTTTTAACATTACAAAAACACGACATTTTAATGTGTCTGTAGAGCTAATGTTAGTTAAACGTTCAGCTTTCAGTTGGCTTCACTTGTCTTGGTTTTTTAAGTTTCTTAACATATGAAATCCATTTGAATGATAATTCATATTCCTGCGTGAAGTCCCGTTTGGTAAATTTATATCATTTAACAAAAATAATTTTTCTGGAAGGAAAAACGATCCCTCAGTCCTCCAACGTATCGATGCTCTCCTTGACCCTGTCTTTCACTGCCGTGGAGCTGGTGATTTGTTTCTTCTCTGTCTGGTCCATCTTGGGCCTCTCGGGCTTCCATACATACCTGGTTGCTTCAAACCTGACGACGAATGAAGACGTGAGTTTTGCCTTTTGATGTAGCTCTGAAGATCATTTACACCTTTGCTGGATCATTGGCAGCTTGTTCATTTTGGGATTTGATTCAATAAAAGCCTTTATTTCTAAACATGAATGTAGAAACTCTAAACTAACGTAAGAGAAACAAAGACAAGAATGAGAGCTCATTGTAAAATTAGTTTTAATTCAAAGCAATAAGCTTTTTTTTATATTTATAGAATGATAAATGTACAGCTTTTAAAACATTAACAAGCATAAAAGATGAATAAATAAATGTTTTTTATTATTATTTTCAATAATTGTTTTACAGATCAAAGGCTCCTGGTCGGGGAAGAGTGGCGAAGGTGTAACCAACCCCTACAGCCATAAAAACATCTTTAAAAACTGTTGTTCTGTGCTCTGTTCACCCATTCCACCCAGGTGGGTACGCAGGTCCGTTATTATGAATAAAGCCTCAGAATAAATTAATATTCCTCAAGTGGCTGGTAATTCTATTTTTAAGATTATTAAAGTGTGAAAGCAGTTGCATGTGATGCTTTCACACTCTGTCAAGGCCATTTAGAGCTTTTTGATCCTGTTCATGAACTAATCAAACCTGAATGTGGTCCTGGGTTTTTTACAAATGCACATTATTTTTGTAATTTCACAGTTTTACAGCTCAAACCGTTATTTTTCTTTTTTTTGTTAAGTTATGCATATTTGGTGTTTTTCTTATTGGAAAAATTGTGTGCTGAAACAAAATGTAAAAATAGAATAAAAAATATATCTCTGCTTAGGTCGAAGTTGTTGAAAAGATCTGAATGAAAGTAAGTAAAAAAAAAAAGAAAAGGAAAAAAACGGAAAATTACATTTTTTTACACTAAATTTTCAAGGATTAAACAAAAGAAAATGCCAAACATTTTGACAGGTTTGACATCGTCTGTGTGTGTTTGCTCCGTTTTTATTTAATAATTATAGAAGTGTTGATAACAACCGGTACTATGAAAGCATCCGTACTTTCCTCATAGTTTTTTGTCTTTTGTATATTTGTGTGCCAGCTTTGTCTGCAGAGCAAGCCGGGTCAGACTGTAGCAGACTGATGCAGATAACAAAATGCATGATACCCGGTTTTGCACACAAATGGATGAGAAAATTATGAACTGACCATTAAAGTAACACTACATTATTTTACATTATTTGTTTACTTTGCTTCTGACTTGTTTTGATGACACACAGACATTCATTTTTTACTTTCTTGGAGCCGTCGTGGCCCTGCAGCATCTCTAGGCCAAGAAACCAAAGATCACAACTTTTTTTTAATTCTAACAAGTGGCCATCGTTAGAGGAAAGAAAAGCTGAAGTGGATGACTGATGTGAATGTTAAAACCTCTTCTAGACCTCTTTAACATCCAGGTCAGCTTCCTTCTCATGCTCAGCTCCCTGGTACACCTGCGAGCTGTGAAACATGAAGGCTTCTGGGCGTTACCGTGAGCAGCAGCTCAAGGCTTCTGTTCATAAGCTAGAAGGCGTATGCAGAATTCTGAGGGATGCACAGTCAAAAATTTATTCCACATTCATCAACAGCCCTGGTAACTCCAAACAACTATTCTTAGGATTTAATCATCTCCTCAAACCCCTTTAATTTCCCTCTCTGAGACCACAGAGGAGAAGTGCAACATGCACATCACTTTTTTAGGCAAAGGTTTGACAATCCGCTCACACCTCTCCGCTGTCATCAGACCGATCCCTGTCCCACTCAGAGTTGAGTACAAGGTCTTTCTTTCCACCACCAGTGCATTCTTGCACTCACTCTTTTTCATTTAGCACAGTGACAAATAAATCAAAAGAAACACCACACCTGTGCATCCCATCCCATTTTTCAGCTTGGATAAATATTTTTGTAAAATTAATTTCAAGTTATCATGTCTATGATTTTATAAAACTGACAACAGCTCCAGGTGGCCTATATAACAAGAATATATATATATATATATATATACATTATTTGATAAAAATCTGGTTACTTAAAAATGCTGTCAAAGTTGACCAGCTAGTTAGCAAGTGGAGAAACGGTTATTAATTATCCTAATGAGAAGGATGCTCCTACGTCTCTTCGCAGTCCTGATTAATAGATGTTAGCTTCAGTCTCAGATCTGACACTCCATCACATCACAAGAAGGAAATGGGAATTACTTCCAGCTCGGACAACATCTGTAATATTACTGACAATCTTGTGAATTTATTGTTTGCCAGTTCAGACCTGAAACAGCTGGAATATCATATCTGTTTAACCTTTGTGAGGTCGGAATTGATTCACAAAGCTGTTTCAAGTTCACGTTTCCTTCAAAACAACAAAAACCACCAAAAAAACGTCAGTTTATTTTATTTGCAGGGACATGAAAGGTTAGAAATGCAAGCTCATCTGACCATATAGTATAATGTGTGCAGCAAGGCTTTCAATGACTGTTTGTCTTTGCCTTTGTGTTCAGTTCAAATTGAGCGGTATGTTGAAACCAAGAGACTTCTCATCATTCAGACCTTCTTTCTCACCTCGTTTCAGCTTGATTGACAGACGAGGTTTGCTGCCGGCAGACGAATCGTCCCAGATCGGCGGCACAGACATGGAGCTGCCCACTTTGGCGGCTAAAAACGAGATAAATGTGGTAGGAGGATTTTCTCAGTCCCCCTCCTTTTTACCCATACTACCCCTCTGAGAGAAGCCTTGTTGCCTGTTGTAGCTCCAACCTAGCACCTGTCTGCTGCCTGTCGGCTGTCGTGTAAATGTCATCCCCCATGTGCAGCGTAATGATTGAAAAAGACACGGTTTTAGTCTGTTGTTCAATGCCTGTGATTTGCTGCAGTTGAGTCAAGTCTACCTCATTAAATATGTTTGTTTAATCACAATTTTACCCTCCGTATTTTGTGTCAGCTGTACAGTAAACCAGCTCAGGGTGTTTATAGAGCAAAAGAAATAAGAAGTAAAGATTGTTTCCACCTCATCCTCCTCCTCCGCCTCCGTTTGTGTCTTTTTTTGTTATTCTTCCTGACAAGCCAGGGATGTAAAAAGGATGAAAAAGTATCTGGAGATTTGTACAGCACCTTTTGTGGTTTAGGTTGGGCTGCAGTCTGAGCCACCATGTTATCATATCTAGTAGCTGTTTTGGCACGTTGACACTACAGGAACATTTAAAAAATGATTTCTTATTTTCTTTCCTTTTTTTAGGAATTTTATCAATAATAAACCAAAATAATACTAATTAAAAAACAACTAAGATTTAGATTTACAGCCATAGGACAACACATTATATCTGTTTCAGAACTAGTTTGACATCCATAGAAATAAACCTTTCTGATTATTATTATTATTAGTTTATACTTCCATGCATCTTTTATGTTGCCATGGGTCAGTTCATCCACTAGTGGGCAGTGCCAAGTTCAGAGTTCACTTCTGCGTTTTGACCCTGGTTGGTGGCGGTAGTGCACCGCAATAAAGTCATTTACAACCCTTCAAAAACACCAAAAGAAGAAGAAGAAAACCACGAAGAAGAGGCAGTTTCAGACAATAACAAACGAGGCGACAGTGGAGAAAATAATAATGCACGGTCTTAGAAGGAGCCATAAGAGAAGCAGTGTTGGTGGTGGTCTGTTCGAACATTAAATACTTCTCGGCTGGCTCAATCAGTGGATTTGAGAATAAACACAGCATTAATGGAGCAACCCATGGACGTTGCCTCCGTGGAGAATGCGGGTGTTTTAACACACTCTTTTCCCAGTGAAAGGGTTCAACACCCAGACTTGTCCTTTATTTATTTATTTTTTCTTCTGAACTTGTCCTACGTTTTGCACAAACATGTCTGACCTAGTGGCTCAGGTAGTCATCATTTGTGCAGCAGCTGCTTCCTCCCTCTACTTTCAGGTTGTTCGTGAATCATGACGGCTGTCTGTGATCAGCTGATTGGCTGTTCTTTCTTTTTATGTTTGTTTATTGTTCAGCTGAGAAGGAGGAAACTAGCAGTTCATGGTTCATACAGTCATTTACCCAAAAGTATTGCTTTTACAGAACCTTCTCTAACAGTAGCTGGCTGGTGGTAGACAAGGATACGTCAGCTATGCAGGGGCGGGTCTAGAAATGTTTTGATGGGGCCAGGCAGGGAAAAGGGGGGCACAAATGGGATCTTTTGTAGGTCTATGACATATTGAACTGATTATTACAACTAAAGTCTATCATCTAATGTAAAAAAAAAAAGTGACGTAAAACATAGATTAAATTTTTGTCTGTTCATTTTAGCTCTCATGTCTCTTTATTTCAGTCTACATGGTTTTGTTTCTCTGTCCTCTTCGTTTACATATCAGAGTTTGTGTATGTCAAACACACATCTGCAGACCTGATTCAGTCCTGACTTACTGTCCTGTATGTGGTGTGTCTCTGTACTTGCATCCCACCACCAACACTAGGAGGATAAGTGTCTGGACTTTGCAGCTGACTGCACAGGCTGATAAGCTGCTGTTAGAGCAGGAAAAAGCCAAAGCTTGAGCTTGGTAAGCCCATTTACAGAGAGGGAGAGGAAGTGCAGTGTGCCTGGGCCGTCGCTGTCTTTGCATGTACCCTCCACTGTTTTGCATGGCTTTATCAATGCTGCTCACACTGCTGAATTAACACACTGTGTGTAGCTATACCTCCACTTCTGCTACGCTGTCACTTATCTTTGACTGAACCCTTTTCAAGTCATAGATTAGCAATAACGCAGTTTATTCTAATAAGTATTTTAATAAGTGTCAAATATCTAGTAGTAGATTTGATGAAGATCTGTCTTTTAAAAGACGTTAAGCTGTGATGACTTGATAGATTTAACTGAAACTGATTAATTGATCAGAATTCATCTTATAGATTTACAACTTTAGTTTATTTTGTACCGTTTGAACTGGGCTCATTTAATTATTGTGACCAAGTAAAAACATGAACTGAAACTCTTTTAGGGCAGAACAGCTGTTTTACCAAAAACAATCAGACTTGGAAGGGTCACTGCTCTAAAGAGAAAAGCCTGTTTCTGCCATTATAGTGTACACAAAACTTAAATCTACTGATCTGGATCATGTACTTATTAGGGCTATGTGTTCATCGGCCACTTTATTAGGTCCACTTTGCTTGTTCCTGGTTTTCCTTCAGACCTGAGTTAATTCTCGGTGTCATAAATTCAACAATGTGTTGAATCGACAAGCACCAGCTGCACTTTCTCTTGGCAAATTTAGTCCCAACGTGGCAAGTTTAAACCTTGCCACGTTGGGACTAAAGGACCCAAAGTGTGCAAAGAAAATATCCCTCACACCATTACACCACCAGCAGCCTGAACCTTTGTTACAAGGCAGGATGGACCCATGCTTTCATCTCGTTTGAGATGACCATGCCCTCTGAATGCTGCAGCTGAAATGGAAATGCATCAGATCAGGCAACGTTTTCCATCTTCTACTTGAGAAGCAGTCTGTGTGAATTGTAGCCTCTGTTTCTTGCCCTGATGTGGTCTTCTGCTGCTATAGTCCATCTGCTTCAAGGTTAGATTTGTGTGTTCAGAGTCAACTGCTGCTCACTAGACATTTTCTCTATTCTGAACCATTCTCTGTAAACCCTAGAGATGATTGTGTGTGAAAATCCCAGTAGAGCAGCAGGTTCTGAAAGACTCAGAACAACAACTAAGCCACGTTGAAATCAATTTGAATCATCTTCCTCATTCTGATGCTCAGTTTGAACTTCAGCAAGCCGCCTTGACCATGTCTACTTGACCATTAGCTTTTTGTTACCGGTGAATGTAATAAAGTGGCCAGTGAGTTTAGTTTGCTTGAGTGGTTTAAGAAATGAGCCACAAATAAAAATGTTGATGTCTAGTTTAAAAACACCAAAGTGTCACAGTCCATAGTGTGTCCCACTTCCTCCTTATTTTATAAGAAGGAAGGAACCAAATGCAGGACCACAGACAGGAGTTCAGGTGGATGAACTAAACTAAGACTTGAATAAACAAAAGATGTGACCAAGGAAAGATTATCAAAGAACCATGAAACACAAGCTAAGGACAACAAAAACCAACAGACCATGTTATGTTTTCTTGGTAAACTGTCGATGTGCAAACAAACCTTTTCAGGACTTAACTCGGAAGTTCAGCTTCTTACGGTATTTTTTTATATGCATGTTCTTTTTTCTCCTAATTGCCACTGAATGCAACCGAAGTTGGAAGCAGTAGGTGGCGCTAGCAGTGGAAGTTACATGGATGTAAATATAGACGTTATACATCATTAACCTGACTGCTAAGATGTAAAAGAATACTTTGGCCTCAGATAACTAAACATTGTCCATCCATTTTTTAAAGTTTTGTAAAGAGACAACATTGCTGGATTTATCTTGAGCTTAATCAAATATAAACTATGGTATCCTCTGACTAATGAGCAATTCTGTGGTGTGATAAAGGCTGTTTTGCTTCAGTTCACTACTGAAGTGACTACAGCTCTGCTGTTGCAGTAGTGACAAACTATTTTAACCCCTTGCTGTTGGTCCTGTTAACTTCACCGTCTCTTCTTGTCTTTGTTTTTGTGTGCTCCCGTTCTTCTCTAGTGCACACAGGGAACTAAAGGACTGCTGGAGTCAGCAGCTCTCTCTCCACTCCTGTCCACCTCCTGTCCTCAGGGGAAACCTCAGAGAGCTCATCCCTGCACAAACAGCAACCCTGCAGTGAACTCTAACCACCCACTGGAGCTACCCAAGAGCTGCAGGGCCTCCCATACCGCCAGACCCCATGGGAATACCTCTCCTCTGCGTCATGCCAAGACTCGCTCAAAAAAATCAAAACAAGCTCCTGCGCATATTCCCAACCCTACCCTTGATGCCCCTGTTTCCCCTATTTCTCCAAACTCTGATCGCAGCTCCAAAGTCAAAGGCCACGAGGACGCCAGCGTTGCTCCGTTGCACTGAATGAGTCCAGTGACATTATTCTCTAGTTAAAACTGACTTTGCTTGAAGCCTGCATGCTGTAAAATGGTCAGTGATAAATGGTCAGAAGCTGTAAAATGATCCAAGTGATATGAAACTTTTCCTTTTTTGTGTTGTTCAGTTAAAGTCTTGGGTCTGATCTCAGAGTACGACAATCATAAAGGTGTGGAAAAACGAGTGCAAGGGCTAACCAGATGAGGAATACCATGGATGCAATTAAGACTTCAGAGCAGGACAGAAAGCACATGAAAAGGTTGATTTTTTTTTTTTAAGATTCATGAAGTACAGCAATTAAGCCATACGTCTTTCTGATAGTTATGTAAAAAAGAAAAAAATCAACAAGCATGTCAGAGTCATAGCTCATTTCATGTACAAGACAATTCAAAGTGCTTCACATAAAATATTAAACGCATTACTGATGGTGCAAAGAAAGCATTTAGAAGCAGGAAAAGGCAGCAACAAATAGCAAAAAGCACAATAAAATCATAAAATACATCAAATGATTTAAAGCTAAAAAGTTAAAAAAGTTACTGTGCAGATTTGATACGTAGGCGCTTGACAGAACAAATGTTATTAACCTGGATTTAAAAGTGTCTACATTTGGAAATCCATTGGACATACAGTACGCTACATGAGGCAATCTCAGATTTGATTGTAAATTGGAGTTGGGTTTCCTCAGAAGAAACAATTCTGTCCAATCTCGGGATTTAGTGACACCCAGTGGCGAAGTTGTGGATTGCAATTAACAATACTTCTGCTTCCCCCCCTGCTATGTAGAAGAAATTACAGTGACCACTAAAAGGCAATATTAGTAGAAGGAAATATTCTTAGCAAATTCTGTAACCAGTGTTTGTTAGGTCATGTCTGGGTTACCATAGAAACGGTACGATGAAGATTTAAAGGCTTCAATTTAAAGTCATGAAAACACTATGTTTCTTATGTTCACACTAATTTACACCAATAAAAACATGAGTAACAACATCATATGAAATTCCCGACAATAGATCCACTCAAATCCAAGGAGAATGTGGTATCCATGGAAACAAATCAAGAGTTGATATAATTTATAGACTCATATTGACTTGAAGTTTTAAGCTCTGGGCCCTTACCCAGCTAAATGTATACAGGGGTGATAAATAAATAGACAGATGGCTCTGCTTTGTTAGACAAATTTTTAGGGTTTTATTTTTATTTTTAATATTTTTCATTTTTAGTTTTAGTCTCACTTTCCCCATTCTGGTCCATGTATGAAATCACACATGAACCTGCAACAATTATATACTACAATTATAAAAGTTTAATAAGTCCAGTTTAGAACAACCCCTTTGACAGGAAGCAGTTTTAGGACACGTACATGATAATAATCTAAGACTGAGAACCTACGTTTGTGTGGGTGACTGCCTCTGTCTTGATCATAACTGGTCACACAGTTGCTTGTGTACTAAACTTGTTATCAGATAGTTCCACATTAGAAAACTCAGCCCATATAGAGTTGCTCAATGTCTATAGTACCACAATAAATATGGCAACAATAGAGGAGGTAAAATTTAGTTAAATGATCTCTGTAAACTGGAGGTTGACAAATTTGCTGGTCCAAATCTTCCGTCTTATGAATGGTGAATCAAACACCCTGTCCCCACTCCGTTTCTCTATCATCTTCCTCCGTGCACAGACATAATCTCAGACCGGTTTCTACCTATGTCTCCAAATCAACATCTAAAATAGTACTGATCTCTTGCCAGCTGTTGTGACAAGCATATTTGCAGTGCTGATGTAACGATATATAAAGTAAACATGTGGAACTTGGTCAATAGGCTTGTCTTTAAAACTTTCCGTCATTTTCAGTGCTGTTGACCCTGTGACCTTACGTTCATTCAAATTGAACCTGCCCCTACTGGTTACTCGCATAACAAAAAAAAAAACACTGTATAACTTCAAGACTTTAAAACTATGTGTTTCTGACTTGTTTTGATGGCACACTGACATTCAAGATGTATATTCTCGGAGTTGTTACTGTTCTGTAGCATCCTGGAACTGAGAAACAGAACTTCACAGCTTTTATTCAGGCCTGGAGGACGGCATCACGTTGCATGCCAATACACTGGCCATTTTGTTAGGGGGCACCTCACAAAGAAAACTTTACAAGTTAGGCTTTCATTTCTGAGTGCATAAGCAACACTTAAAACAAACACAAAATACACAAAGCAGGCATGATAAACACGTATGCAAGCAAGTATATTTTCAGCCTTAGACTTCACTCCAAAATCTTAAAAAGTGTTGAGGCTCTTCCAAATGCACCATCAGCCCATCGACTTTACTGAGTTTCGGTTTCCATGCATTAACCCCAGCAGTAGCAACACATCGTTGTCTCTTCAGTTTTTAGTGCTACCATGACTGTTTTCTATTGTAAGACTTGTATGATCTCACAGTCACTGAAATGGCACAATGTGAATTTTTTGTTGCTTTTTTCTCTTTAACCTTGCACATAAGACACGGTGGGTTGGGATGTGTATCGGTTGTATTTGTGTGTACTCTTGTTTAGATTTCTGTGCTGTAATAGAATGCAACTGCATGGTAAAAACTACAGTAAAAATGTATTTTATATTTTCTTTATTTATTTAAATTCTAACATCATTTCTGAAGTCTGAAACAGATTTTATTTGTTTGTTTTGTTTTTTTTTTTTTTGTTTTTTTTTTGTAGAACTACTGCATTATTTCTGATCTATACTTGTGTTGTCATCACTATTGCACAGTAATTTTAAGCTCCTTGTACATTACCTGCTCACGCTAACTTCAGCTCATCGATGGAAGTACATTTCTTGCTTTGGCATATCAAAGATGCATCTAAATGGATGATGCTGTGGTTCGTTCTCAGTTGGAAAGCAGTCATTATTCAATATGTAAGTTCTAACATGACTGCAATAGCTGCACAAAAATGCAATTATCCCAGAAATCATGGCTGGGCACTAAAATGTAGACACAAAAAGTTGAATACCAGCTTGCTTTTGTCAGGTCATCCCAAACCCTTCTGTGACATTAGTGAGATTATATGCATGAATCACACTCGTGTTCTCTAAACGTAAGGAGAAGAAAATGGTTGAAGTGAAAAGGTTCTGTGTATTTATGTCCAGTAAGTACTATAAATGACCACTAGATGGCAGCAGAGACTGATGAAATCAGGCTATTTATGCACCGTAGTCCTTTTAGTTATCAGAATTAAATTCTTCCAACTACTTTGGATTTGTTTGTCTCTTTTATCTAATTTAAAACTGTTTCATATCAAGAAAATTATTTCATTGAATGAAAATACAGTTTCTCAAATTTATCCAAGTTTGCTCAAATAGGAAAATCTGAGAAAATTACTGAGATTTAAACTGCACTGATGATGAGTGTTGGATGAACGCGTGGCCTTGAGGATGAATTTAAAAGTTAACTTTGAGTCTGTGAGAGCTGACTCCATCACACAGACCTGTGGTTTGTAGAACTAGACCAATTGTACGGACAGTGCAGGTGTGGAGTAGAGCACTGCTGCAACTCTACAGGACTGTTTCAAGAGCACAGACTTTGGAGTGTTTCCATAGGGAGCCGACTTAGAGACATATACCTCTGCTGTCTTGGTTTACATCAACTTTTGCACTGAAGCCGTGCTGACTTCCAGAAACATCAGGCTGTTTCCAAACAAAAACCCTGGTTAGACAACAGGGTGAGGTCACAACTCCAGAAATGAGATGCTGCCTTCAGTTCAAATGACAGGTTGGCCTATAGTGCAGCCTGTAGGGATCTGAAAAAGGCATTAAAAATGCCAAAGGCAGGTGCAAACGATAGGTTGAGGGACATTTTGAGAACAACTCATGCAGCATGTGGAAAAGAATCAAAACCTTGACTAGCTATAAGGTAAAAAGAACACTCAGGTTAGTCTGGACAAAGATCTTCCTGATACCTTGAACAGTGTTTTTGTCCGCTTTGAAGAACCACACACTTGCTCAAAGACCAGATGGTTTCAGCTGGAGGAGGAGAAGACACTCATCCTACAGGTGAGGTCAGATCTTAAAAGGATTGACACCACCAAGGCATCTAGACCAGATGGGGTGCCTGGACACATCCTTAAAAGTCTATGCTCACCAGCTGACAAGGATATATTCATCCTCTCGTCACAGCATGCTGCAGTCCCCACTACCATTGTCCCTCTGCCCAAGAAGACAGCAGCTGCCTACCTAAATGACTACTGTCCTGTTACCCTTACACCTGTGATAATGAAATGCTTTGAGAGAATGGCAAATTTACACAATCTGCAAAGGATGGTCTCTCTATTACACTTTGCTCAGCCCTGTCCCTGTGTTAGAGCGCCCAAATGTAAGCATCCACCATAAACTGGTCAATAGACCCACCAACCTTGGTACTGCCCGGCGCACTTTGTGCATGGATTATGGACTTCCTTACCAACAGACCATAAAATGTCAGGAATCAGACATCATCAACTCAAACCCTGTACACGGGCATGCTGCAGGGCTGTGTGCTTAGTACAGCCCTTTTCACACATGATTGTGCCCCCCTACATTCCTCCAACAACATAATTAAATTTGCTGATGACACTACTGAACTGAACCCCTACTTGCTCCTGATGGGTCGTGGTTAGCGCCCCGTATATGTAAAGCGCTTTGGATAAAAGTGCTATATAAGTACAGACCATTTACCATTTACTACCATGGTGGGGGCCATCTCAGATGAGTCCTACTATAGGCAGGAGGTCCAACATCTGACTGAATGGTGCACTGAAAACAACCTGGTTATTGTGGACTTTTGGACAGCAAACAGGAACACAAAGGACCCACTGCCTATCAAGAGGGAGGAAGTGAATTCCACTAAGTTTCCACAGGACCTGACATGGTTTACCACCTTTTTCCTCTAATCCCTTTTCTAGGTTCCCCCTTTTTTCTTGAATGCCCTTAAATGCTTCAGTGATGAAGTCCCTCTGTTAAAAACCACACGATGTAGGTATGCATGCTACTTCTTCAGTTAACCAACATGTTGAGAAGACCTGTTGTTTGCAGTTTTTGGTTTAAACCTGACACTACCACACTGTAAAGAAGTCAAGACTCCTCTGAGTTCTACTTCCCAAGAACATGAAAAATGGCACATGAGCTATTTAATATTTTAAAAGGAGTTCCTGCTGTCTAACTGGTAGCTTTACCTTTCTGTCCCGCATGTGTGCAGCTTACGAGGGAAGCGGGGCTCCCCTCTCACCATGCCATCTCAGGAATGTCAAGACAAATTAGCTTGCTCCAAGCTAAAAGAGTCTACCCTACATTTTACTAGTCCCTCGGAAGAACAAGTAAATGTTTATGGACAAGTGGTGCTCAGCAGAGCTGATCTCCCCTCGCTTGTCATCCAAACACTATGTTGTTTCCAGGGATTTTCAGGCAATGAAGCATCTGAGGCAAAAGTTTCCAGACAAAAATTGAAAATTTAATGATTTACACATTTGCTGTATTTTCACGTGTGTTCGGTTTCACGAGGGTTGCGATGAGTTTCGCCCGTCGCTGGTCGCCTCCTGTGTGTCTTGTCCATTGGAACTCAGAATTAAATCCCTAGAGGACGCTTATCATGTTACCCACACACTGAATACACTGAATGATATAATGAAAGCAAAAATTAAATAAATAAACAAATAAATAAATAAACACAATTCCAGGTGCAAAGACTTAATTTCCCGTGGTTCTACCTAAAGTCAACTACCTGTTTTCAATGATACCCACTAAACCATCCTACAGCTGGTTTAAGTCACTGGACTACTACAGATCCAGATATCTTAATAAAATAAACCATCACGTATCAGTCTAAAAACTTTAACTGACTAAAACGATAAAACAGAGGTAGACTGGACTTACCCCACTTTAATCACTCATTCTTAGCTAATAAGCTGCAATGTATCTCCAAATGGCTTAAATCTAGCAGTCTAGATGAATTAAGGTTAGATGTAAAACAAGCATTGTGTGGATTTGGGTCTCTAGCCTGTGGTGGCATTTGCACCATTACACTCCCCGTAGTCCTCACCCTCTGCATCCTGACACAGTCACTGACTTGTTCAGTGGGTTCATACACCAAGACCTACTTTTGTTTTGTTCCCCTCTTGGCAAAGAAAATTTGTTCAGCACAACACAGCAGCCAGACCAAAAGAATAAAAAAATAATAATAGATAAAATGCATCTACTGAAGACTTTTCACAGAAAGTCAGGTGACCTGGCACCTTCCTGCAGAGGTATTCACACACTCCACCACTGTGAAGCATTTAATACACAAGGTTTTATGTCTTTGATTTACTGTTTTTTTCTTCTGTCAGCAGCATGACTGCTTTTCAGTTCCTCCTGTGTACGTGAACATACTGCTGCTCACGCTGTTTCACCTCCAGATGTGTCAAATCAGATGTTCAATATTCTGATTCACTTTGTGATTTTCTGGGAAAATAATAAAATAAACCTGTTCCAAATTCCTCTGTAGTTCTGCACTTTCAGACTCCACTTTGATGTATTGACACTGACGCTGCGCAGAAAACTTAACTATGAACAGATCAAAATTTAACTGTGCAGGAAAACCACGTGTCACATTTATGTTGAGGCTCCGACTGAGTCAAACCCTTTGGTTAGTGTCAAGTCCAGATGATCCAGCCCCATGCTTTTAAATAAGCCCACCAGGAAGACCACCAGTTCAGCTTCAGAACTACAATTATCCACACCCCTCTAGTAACGTTTTCCAGTAGCTGTAAGGCAAATGCCCAGGTTTACCTGAGCGGCAGACCCCCTACCTGGCTCCTTCTCTCCTCTAGAAGAGAACAAAGCCCTGTGATCCTCATTACAAGGCACAGTGAAGATTGAGCGCAGATGTCAGCCCATTCATGTCCGACCAAAAACCTCTTTACTGCCACATAAATTCATCAGAGTCCATTTGTTTGATCTTAGCAGAACGCTGGATATGTCACACAACTGACAAGGCATACACCTTTGAATCTCATACTTGGTTTTTTGATTCATTATTGTATGAAATCATTGATGTAAAACCTCCAAAACCAAACCAGTACATGTCTTTGGTCCAAAACCCCCAAAAACGAATGTTTATCTCTGTTAACACCAGATGGGTTTTAAAACTTTTAACCAATTAAGGAAACAAAACCAAAATTACACTCAACACATCTACTGATTTATAAGAACTTTCCATCATTTTTTAACTAAAACACAGAAGTGCTTTGAATGAAACTGAAAATTTTATTGGCCATGGAAATAAATGTGATAAGTGAGTTTAATCCGATAATCTGAGAGTGGATGTGTTAATTGCTCCTCGTAAAATAACTACAACAATACACCTTTGTGCAGTTTTACAAAGCATAGCAGCTAGATGGAAGAATAGCAGGGTTTTTCAGGGGTGGTCTTTCATCATTAGGGCTCCATACAGATTCAGCACATTTTCACAGATAACATGGCAGCACACTGTAATCAGAGCAGCATGGTGAGTGTGTAGAAACAGATGTAAAACAATAACTTCCCCTGTGGCATAAAAAGGAATAATACTCTAAAGTCAATTTACATATGCTCAAGTTAATTAGTATTTTTGGATATATTTGCAATTTCTTCAGCAGTGGGAATTTATGCAATACATCAATTATACATCAATACAACAGGATTAGATTTAGTCGGTAAGGATGCTTGAAGAGGCTGGTGTCATTAAATATTTGGTAGAACAGCCGTTGGAGCTTAAGTCCAGGTAGTGTTTGGGGGTCTGGTTGTTGAAAGACCGGAAACCCCTGTGATCCCAGGTTACAACCCTGATGATGTGTTCAGGGGCACCATAAAGTGTATCTAAGAGCTTTAATATTTACTGTTGATGGTTTTCACTGGTGCATTCCTAAAAAAAACTTTTAATTTGTGGTTGTTAGTTTTTAGAGTACGATCTTTCCAAATACTGTAAAAATCTACATTCTGTGCCATTTTTTTTAACTGCATCATGATAAAATAGATCTACTTATAGAACTACAACCAGGCTAATTAGGCTTTACTACTTTATATAGAGAAACCTTTTAAATGGCAGGAATATAATAGAAAGATCCTTCTTTTCTTTTGTTATCTGCAAGCTCTTCCAAAAATCAACCAATTATGTCAATCTTAATATGTTAGACCAGGTTTATCCACCATCCCCAGTGGAGGAGTGTGAGAGAGGAGATGGAAGAACAGGAGAGAAAGACTGAGGAGCAAGAGAGAGATGTGGAAGAGCAGGGGCATAGACTACTTTGCTCGCCCTGAGCTGCCATGTTACAGGCAAAGAATATAGTTTGGTGTTACTTTTACACCCCTCAGAAACACAAATCCGTCCCATTGCAGGAACATTTCATCAGAAACTCTGTGAAAGAATATCTGAAACTAGCAAATCTATATCATATAAGTCCATGTTCCTTCACATGCGTTGGTGGGTGTGGTTTTTTTATGCCTGCAAGGCGAGGACCCACCTGTCTGCATCTGGAGGGAGGGGCTGTGTGTTTACACGGAGAGTATATAAAAGTATTGTACTAAAAAACTCAATAATAATAATAATAACAGGTCTGATGGAGTGATGAAGCCTCCCTAAAGTCCGGCCCTGAACAAAAGCAATGTGGGATCATATGGACAGAGAACAGAAACAAAAGGATGCTGCCAGTGGTCGTCTTGTAACCCAAGGGTTGCCGGTTCGATCCTCGGCCAAGTCAAGTTCATGTTGAGATGTCCTTGGGCAAGACACCGAACCCCTAATTGCTCCTGATGGGTCGTGGTTGAGCGCCTTGCATGGCAGCTTTCACAATCAGTGTGTGAATGTGTGTATGATGTAAAGCGCTTTGGGTGTCATCCCAGGTACAGTAAAGCGCTATATAAATACTGACCATTTACCATTTACCAAAAATGTAACCATCACTCAAAAAGGAGCTTTGGAAATACCTTCAAGAAGACTGGAGAATTATTCCCACTTGAAGAAAGACTAGTTTAAAGACATTACAGCAAAGCTGGTGAAGGGTCAGATGTGTTGAAGAATAAAGCTGCTCATACAATATAATGATTGTAAACCTCATTAAAACTGTAGCAACTCTGTTTTTGCCTTCCTGTTTATATTGAATTTTCATTCAATTTTTACACATTTAAATAAAGAGCTGCACCAATATCTTGGCAACATGTGACATTATGAGTTTTCTCTGGGACTTTATGTATTTACACAACTTAACCTGATTTTCTTTCATTTTTCACACTTTATTGTGACTTTTACAGCATGTCTATGTAAAAAAGGCAACTAGAAAACTTTTGCAGGGCCTCTAGTTGCTGTGAGGCGGTCTTCCATTTGCGCCTTTGTAATAATTATCACATTTCCTATAGTCCCTGAACGTCATCTGACGCATGGGAAGTAGGTGTGCAGGTTTTCTGTAAGTGCTCGTAAATATGCGTCCAGCCAATGAGAAAGCTCGTGGGTTAAAAAAGCCGGTGTGAGTTTAGAGAAATCTCTGAGTGGAGGAGTGAGTGGGTCCGTTGTTATCCAAAACTTTCTCAGTGTTGCGTGACATCGTGGAACTTTTTGAGACTTTCTGAGGAGGAGAGACAGACACGCGCAGCCGCTCAGACACGGTCATCCTGAGGAGGAAGGCTTGTTAACTCATCGCGTGTTTCTGTTGTCTTTCCCGGTCGTCATGTCTTCTGGTGAAGCCTCGGCGCAGAGTCGGCGGGTCAGCGTGCTGTCTTGGGATCAGGTGCGCCGTTTGGATTCCATCCTGGGGGAGAGCGTGCCGATCCACGGCCGCGGGAACTTCCCCACGCTGTCCGTGCAGCCTCGGCAGATCGTTCAGGTGAGACCATAGTTTGAGTCAACTTAGATGAGGGGCGTCTATCTCCGCAGTTTGAGTCCACTCAGCAGCAGTACTTCAGTCTCTGGGGGTCCCAAGGAAAATTTTACAGCTGGCCCCTCCAACCAGCGCTCATTGCCCTTTTATTATGATATTCTTTACTTCTAACAATGGCAATAACATGTTAATAATGTAATCTTTAAATGTTATCTTGTTGTTACAGCAATTATTTTTCTTGTACTTGTAAATGTTCGTTGACGGCTTTAACTTTTACTGACATTTACATAATTATTTGTTATTTTTATTAAAGTAAACTGGGGAAATATCATTTAATCTTCTGTATTTCCACAGAAATACAGAGTAGTTATCAGTAGTATAAATGGTAAATAAATGATAAGTGGTCTGTATTTATATATCGCTTTTCTGTACCTGGAATGATACCAGAAACACTTTATGTCACATTCACACACTGATGGTGGAAGCTGCTATTTAAACTAACTAACCAAACTAACCATTAGGAGCAATTTGGGGTTCGGTATTTTTCTCAGGGACATCTCGACATGAACTCCACAGACCAAGGATCAAACCGGCAACCCTCAGGCTACAAGATGACCGCTCTACCCACTGAGCCATGTCGCTCAAACACCACTTAAAACACCACACAATAACTTTCATACATGCACTTTAATAGTACATATCAGATTTCTTGCCTCTCAGATGCACTGCTGTAAGAGCCAGAGAAACTAGAACTCTCCACATTCTAACTACTCTGTCTTGATTAAAAGTTGGTTGGACTTGGAGGCCCCCTTCTGGCTCGGGGCCCCTTGCATTTGCCTGGTTTGCCTGTTGGCAAACGACACATGAGTCCAGTTAGGTCAGTGGTGTCCAGCTCCGATCTTTGAGGGCCACAATACTGCCGGTTGACACCTGATTCAGATTTTAATGGCGCTCCTCCACCGCTTGTTGTCAAGTTCTGCCCAGTCATGTTGGCTCATTAATTTGATACACCTGCTGCAGCAGGAAACATCCAAAACCTGCAAGACAGTGGCCCTTGATAACCAACTCTGGACACTCCTGACTTAGGTGCATGATCCCCAGATGAATGGGATGGAGTAAAAGGGAAAATATGAGCAGCAAATACATTTTTAAAAAATTGATTTATTTAAAGTTTGACACATGTGGATTTGTGCTTGTATTTGTATTAGCCTAGTCTTCAGATGAGATCCATAAAAAGGCAGTAAAGAGAATGAAAATGACTCCAGCTGTTTCCTTTGTTCGCTGCTGGTTTTCTGCAGTGGTTAGATTTAACTGCTCACTTTCTTTCACAGCTCTTGAAAGATAATCAAAGCACTGCTGTGTATTTGCTAAAAGTCTGCGCTTCCTCTGGACAATATTAAAGTTCCTGTAATCCACGCTCATATTTCCTTTAAGTTATTATTTTATATTGTGATTTTATGGGGCAGCATGGCTCAATGGGTAGAGTGGTCGTCCTGTAACCTAAGGGTTGCCGGTTCGATCCCGGCCCGGAGAGCTCATG